>JNVV01000011.1:302554-492584 GCA_000733355.1 Falciphora oryzae
GAGTAGAATGGAAGCGATCTCCCGATGATTGCCCTGCCCGCCATGGAGCCTGCCCGTCGACCCCTCTTGCCTATCTCGGCCATCCCAAACCGCCGGGTCTGCCTGTCACATCCCCCAGGAAGGTCGGATGAAAAGAAAATCAAGGAAGAGAAATGTGGACACGCCGCAGAGAATGGAAGGGCGTGGTCTAGGATGCAGGCTAAAAAAAAAAAAAAAAAGAAGGTGAAGGATGCTCTATCAAAACCCACTCCCCTGAAGCGCAGCCGTTTTGACCCAGCCAGGCTCCAAACAATGCGGGCGTGCGTAGGCAGCTTGCGAATCAGACGGCTACCTCCCTTGCTCCCAGGTGGTCTGCACTTCGGTTGCGTAGGAAACTCACGTCCATCCTCCGGGGGTGGAGGAGGATTAAGCTTGTATTCGCCATACGGCATCGATTTGTGAAATGCGCGGACGAAGTAGAACCAAGAGGGATAAAAGGAGGAGCAATGCTGGTAAGTACACAAGATGGAACTTCTGGGCCCTTCCGTAGCCGGTGGGACTGGCCGTTCCCGAGACTCCATCCGTCCAAAGAATTATCGGGCTCACCTGGAATCGAGGAGGCCCTGCAGCTCAAAGAGCCTCATCCTCCTCCTCCCCCGGGACTTCACGGATGCGCTTGCCGCACCCATCATCATCATTTGCTTGGCATGCCCATCCATGGATTTCCAGGGTCCGTCTGCCCCGCCGCCGCTAAAACAGCCGCAGAATCGTCTGGTTGAGTCTGTAAAATGTCAATGGTTTGTTTCTCTCCAGAAGCCAGCCCCCTTTTTTCATCCTGAAACCAGGCTATCCGAGCAGAAATAGGGGTTCAATGCATGCAGATACACATGCACACACACCCCTCCCCTCAGCCCGGTCAGCCACGTCCGTGATGACGGCGAGCGGCGAGCGGCGCCGCACGAGAGAGGGGTGGGTGATCACTACCGCCCCGGCTCGGAGATCGGCAACTCCCTAATCCTCTACTGGTTTAGGACGTGGATTTTTTTTGGGTTGCCGGATTTGGGGCGTGTCTTGTTTACTTGGACAGAAGAATTTAGGCTCGCACGAACGGGCCCGTTCGGAGACGCGCTTTTTGGGAGGCAGGTTGGCAGCCGCAAATGCAGGGACTTGGAGGCGAACAAAGCTCCAAACTAGCACACTAGCTGGCGCGCTGGTCTGTGTGCTTGAGCTTTTTCGTCCTTGGGGATCAGAGGCGCAACCCTTTGTCCAACCGGCACCGCGTTGTTGGAAAACTATCGCAGCGTTTGGGCCACCACATATTGCCATCACGTATTCGGGTTGGTATCAGGCGGCTCTCAGAACAGGCGGCGGCTGACATCTGTGCGTAACCTCGGGTCATTATCAATGCATGTCTCAATCTGCCCAAAGAAAGGGGAAATGGAAGAACAACAATGAAAAAAAAAAAGGAGAGATGTTTGCTGGTGCACGCCGCAGAGTGATATCGAAAGTCTGCGGATCGGGAGATGACCTCAGGGGTCTAGGTTAAGCTTGTGGAGCCTAACCACCGCCGGCGGCCTGTCTGCTCCGTTATCGTCAACGTCAAAGACCAAAGGCCACACAGCCCGGAAGACCGGCGCTCTCCTCAGTTTTTTTTAGTTTTTTTTTTTTTCTTCTTCTGTTGTTTTCCCTAGCGGAAAGCCGCGTGGCGTTACGCTGTGTCGTCGCACCATGCCGAAGGAGCGCGTGTTTTTGTTGTTTGCACCAAGTCACACAAAAACAACAACCCTTTTCGTAATCCGAACCAACCAAACATAACAAGATTGACCGGGCCTGGCGCCGCCCCTGGCAGAGCCTCCTGGATGCAGTATTGACAAATGCACCCATGGGCATAAGCATTGCTTTTGCTCCGCCTCCAAGATTAGCTACGTCTGTGCGTGTCAAAACGCCGCTCCCGCCGCTCCTCCCTCTGCTGCCGGTGTCAGCATCAGTCCGTCGTCCGGCTGATGCATCTCGCGTACTGGCCTGAACACAATATGCTTATTGGAAGTTGAGGGGCGGCCATGGATCTCTGATATCGACGATAGTGGGATGCGGGCTGGCACCCACTTGACGGGCAGGGGATTGTTGGTTGCGATTCGCCCTTCACGGTGGTGGATCCACTGACAACCGCTTCGGGGAATATCTGCAGCATTAAGCACGCCCAGTAGACCCCTCCCTCTCCTCGTGTGACGAGATGGGCGAGATAGGGGCATTGAACAGGATGATATGGAATACCCACGTAATAAGATGCACAGAAAGCCCTGGCGATGCGCCAGCTCGAGTGTGCTGGCTCAGCGGTGCATCAGCGCCGCTTCGTGAGCCTCAATAAACTCATGCGCCCAGTCAGGGGCAGCCGTGCTAATCCGGATGACAAGTTGGGCGTGCAGGGACGTGCGTGGGCGTTCGACTTTGGCGCATAGGGCATGGTCAGGAGAGGGGAGCGGCGCTTCTTTGGCGCGCCTCGGTATCAGCTGGCGCTTGACGTCGTCTGCGGCGGATCAGATAGCAAGCACGCCCACAAGCATCATCCCCATGCCCTCGCCTTGGGTATAGGTGGAGGGGAGGAGAGAGAGGGAGGCGCTCGGGCGATTTGGGCCGTCGGTCTCTCGGCCCTCTTCTGGGGCGGCCCCCGTTGTGGGGGGAGAAAAGAAAAAGCGGGCTGGACTGACAGGTGGGCGTTGTGCAAAAAGCAAAATTGATTGCTGGTGGGCTGGGAGGCAGCGTCCGTGCACTGGGACGGATACCCGGCAGTTAGCCTGGCATCCACACTGACGCCACGTGTGCCACGTCCTGTGCGTTGCGTGGGACTCGCGCCGCCTCTTGCGGCAGGTCGAGTGCTTGGAAAGAAGGCGGTCAAGAGCCTGGAACACTGCAAGCTGCGAAGTCGGCAGCGGGACTGGAGCGCGCTTGCCCGCGAGGCAAAACAACGGTGAGGCGAAGGAGCCATGCTTGCGACGGCGAGGCGCATGCAATTTACTCGCAATGCAGCCGAACGTAGGTCCCTTGCCCCATCCCCCGGGCTGTCATGATGCCTGCCCCTGCAAATAGAGGTCTTGATGGGGTGGCTCGGTGGGCTCAAAGCGGCGCCTATCCTCGCCTTGCAGCAGGAAATTGTCTTGGGCGATCCCATCGAGCCCCAAGGACGGATGCTCCACATGCTAAACTGCACAGCCTCGCCCGAATGCGCCGTCTTCCCGGGTGCATCCCTTGAAGGCGGTGTTTGCGCACCCGTTCTGACCGAAAGCCCGGAGCCTTCCGATTCGTGTGCTCCTGGGGCCGACGCTGCGCTTGCCTGCATCCGACAGCTAGCCCAACCCGGCGCCCACCAGCTAGGCCGTGTTCCGAATGGTGCTGGACGTGTCGGGCGGATGATATTGACCGCTCCAGGGGTCTGGGGATTCCTGTTGCCAGCGCAGCTCAAACGCCAAAGTAGGCACGTACTGTGTAGGCACGTAGTGGTAGGTCAGGGTGCTGCCGGCACTGGAGAGAATCGTCACTCTGCGGAGTCGGCGCCGCGTCGACGGCGGTGGGGCGCTTCGCATCAATCGCCGAGCAGGTGATGTGGGTGGAGGAACTGGGTCTCGCCGCCCGCGGGCCTGCCCTCTGCACGCCCAAGTATGTTGCCAGGGCTCAAGTGGGTTGTGGGCGCAGAGGGTAATCAAGACCGAGATGGAAATGACATGGAAAGAATCCCTCGCCCAAAACGACAGCCAATCGGTCCCAGACGCAGGCGAGCACGCACCCCGTGGATTGGAGGAACCATGCGCCCGCCAGGTGCGTGCAGGGAGGCCTGGCAGACGAGAAAAAAGGGGGCCAAAAGGGGCGTGGAACCAGAGGGGTGAAAGCGGCAAACTCACTTGAGCGCGCGGACGGACTACCTCGGTCGGCCACCCACGGACGGCATACATCATATTTGCCCGCGCTGGCGGCTGCTGGCCACGGCGGCCCGACGTGTTCCAGATTGATGAAGGCGAAGAGAGATTCCACGAACCGCGAAGGCGGCCATTTCGCGAAAAAGGGCTTCGGCACTCGTGCCGCGCCCGATAGCCTAAAGAGCCCACCGGGTGGCCGTTTCTGGCGCCATCGAGGACGGGGCCTGGGCTGTGGGGGTGTGAGAAGTGGCTGGGGCCCAAAAGGACCGCCGCCATGGACGGTGACGGACAGACTTGGTAATAATATCGCCCGTGATATTCATTTGCTCCTCCCACGATCCGCACGCGTGGGAACCCTGCGCCTTATGTGCCGTAGATCCATGGCTCCAGACCTGTCCTGCTGGCCCGCCGCGGCCGAAACGTCGACAAAGCATTAAGTCGTCCAAGTCGGCCGCCCGCGCCATCGGAGGTTACAGCAGGATGGGCCGGAGCCGCGCATGCGGAGATGGAGTGGCGAGCGTCGTACTGGACACACATACGGAGTAGCGTCGGGGACGGGGATCGAGGCCAGCGAGCCTAACCTAATGTACCCAGGCAGCTACGCATGCCCTTCGTATGCCCGGGCCTGGCTGTTCCCTGGGGGCGCACCGGACCCCACCTCTGATGGCGCCCGGCGAGGCAATCTTGAGAGCCCGATACGATCACTCCAATTTGGAAGGCATCGTCACCTTGCCGCCGAGTGCCGCGCGTGCCGTGCTTTGTCGTGCCTCGACAGGCCAGGGGTAATCGGGCCTTTGGGGGAGCGGGGGAGATATGTTTTTGATTTGGCGGTCGTGGCTGTTGGGATGTTGTTTGTGCAGCCTCGGTCGCAACAGAAGCTCGTTGAAGGAAGCCTGAGTGGAATGGAGTCTGAGGCTTGTATCCCAGCAGGGAGCACAGCTGTCAGGCCTTGGCACTAAGGTAGCAAGGCCAAGTGCTCACTCTTTGCCGTTTTGTGGTTAGGTAGGCACGGAGACAGCACACACGGCGCACTTTTGGAACTTGCATCGCACGTTCGTCGTCAACGTATTGCTCGTTCGGTGCGTCGTGTCCTGGCGGTGACAGCAATGCACAGTCTAGACTAAACAGGCAGCACACATGTGGTGGGACGTGCCCGCCGCATGCATGCATGGATGGACGGTGACGCGGGCTTTTTGCTCTCCTGCCGTTGCTTCACTGGCTTACTCGGAGGGTTGCCAACTTTGATCCCAACGCGCGCCGCTGCCGGTATTTCCTCACCGACCCACAGACTGTGATGTTCTGGGTCGCCAATCCCTGCTGCTGCTACCGGCGACGGGGTATACCACTAGGATATTTCCGTGAGCTTGTCGAGACACACAGCAGCTGAGCGAGAGAAAGGATAGACTCGCAGCCATTCGCTCACACTCGCGGGCTGCAACCATTGCTGCCATGCCCCCCCCCCCGGGCGGCTTTCCCTTTATCGCTCTCCCCGACCAACGGCGGGGAACGACGGGGACAAGACCGATTCCTCCATCCGGCTGTGCAGTCTTCGACGGAGGCTCCGTGATGTGCCCGCATGACACCCCTGAGCACGAGGGCTGCTGGCTGCAATTTGCCATCGGGTCCCGTTCCGATGACCGACGCTCTTCTTTGGGAAGGCCTTGGCTGCCAATAACACAAGCCTCTAAGGTGTTTGGTTTCCCGGGACTTCAACGATATTAGCCAGCCGCCCCCTCGATATCGCCGTCATATCATTGCTACTTTTGGATGGATGGCTTCTTCTGCGAACATGGGTCGAGGGTGCTGGCGCATCGTCCAATCTCAGCCCCTTCCGCATGCACCGGACTGCTGCCTTTTGGGGTTGTGACCTTGATAGGGTGGAGAGCAGAATGACGACGATTACGATTTTCATGTCGGGCACCACGACGCTCAGAACCAAGGCTGGAGGCAAGCGACCCACTCCCCGAATCACGAGCTTCGCGGCCGGCCGTTGCGTTGTCTCCCAAGGAGGGTGCCTGTCCAAGTTTTCAGTCCGCACAGCGTTTCTGCTGAGAGCCTCGACCGGCCCAAAGACGACGAAAGAGGAAGTGGGCACTCGGGGCTCCGGGTAGGGACCATACCCATCCTCGCCCGTTCTGCAAGATACCTGATGTTTTGTGCCACGGTTGATCTACGGTGTCGCAGGAGGCGCGCCGCCGCAAACAGCCCGTGAGACAAAACGAGCGCGCCAAAATCCCACAAGCGCATGACATTTGACTCGCCCTTGTTCTGCAGCCGTCCCGGGAGGGTATCCTTGGCTCCAAGGGTCGCAGATCTTGCGTTTGATATAGCTTAAAAAAAAGACGATGTGGGATATGGAGACAGGAGGGCCCCTCCGTCTTGAATTAGTAATCCAGATGGCTGGATTCCATCAGCAGGTGCTTGTGCCCAGGGAAGCACAAACGCCCAACCTCGACCTCACAGAATAAACCCATGTTGGTTGATACGAAGATTTCTTCTGCTGTACTTGGATGGGTGGATTGAGTGCCCAGGTTGATCGGATGTCCCGTGCGCTCTTCAGTTGGGGATAGGCGCGGGCTCCCCACTCGCCTCAGCGTCTGCCCTCTGTGATGGTTTTTGATAGGCCGGCACTTGTGTTCTTCACTCTCCACGAGAGCAAGATGCCATCTCTGCTGACGGCCGATGCGACCAATTGCATCATTGTATTATTGTATTGGCTAGACGCCGCCGTGCGACTAATGCTGGGTTTTGGCTGAGGATCCGATACGATTGCTACCCGTCAAATTTCCGATCTCACAGGGATTTCTGTTCTTGGTACTGGATCCCCCTTCCTATTTGGTGTCTCACCTCTTGCAGCCCCGGGCTGGCCAAGAACGTCCCAACGGGCTTGCCGGGATGGGCAGGGCCAGGGGATTGCACCGCCAGGACCCCGGCGCGCCAGCCTGGTGCAAGCACGGGCGTCGAGCCCGTTATGGCAAACGCCGTTGGCAGCAAAGGAGAAAAAACATGAGGAAAAGCAAGATTGCGAGCATCGACCACCATCACCCACGGGCGATGCAGCTGTCTTGGTGAACACCCGAAATGCACATCATGCCCCGAACCAGGCTAACGTGACATGCACCAGCCGCCGCCTTGTGCCTGGGACAACCTAACGGTTGGGATAAGCCGAGTAAATGCCGAAGGTGGGCATCAACATCGAGTCCAGACCGAGATCCTACAGTCAACATCTGCAAAGGCACCCATCCTGCAGACAGGTGCTCCATCCGTCTAGCACAGGGGCTCGACTTAGGTGAATAGAGTGACATTTGATGGCACTTGTTGGGCCTGCAGGCGGTCCGGTGCGGGGCGCGGGGAGAGGATATTGAACCAGACTTTGGAGATGAACAGGATGCGCCGCTGTTGCTGCTGCTGCTGCTGAGAGAACAATAAGGGAGGTCGAGTCACAGCCAAACTAGACTGCAGCCCGCGGCCATGCAGGCTTGCACATTGCGGCGCACGCCAGCCCGCGCGCGGCCGTCTCAAACACCAGCAGACACGGACAGACATCAAATTGCTTCCGGGCACGTATCACATCCGGATTCCGCATGCTGCACTTAAAACAAATCGGATCAGATGCCCGGCCCTCGACCCTACATGCCTGGTACCTGCGGCCTGCTCTGCAATAGGCGTAGAAACGCCTTCTGTTTCCGTCGGAATTTTTTTGCGTCTTGTTGTTTGCAGCATGGCATGGAACCTGCCTGGATGCGGGGTGCCTGAGCTGTGGCCCTCTACGCTGTTGGGCCCAGGGGGGCGGCTGGCTGCGAGAAATGAGCAAGGCGCGAACGTTTAGCCCGGTCAATAAATTCGAGTCGCTGGCGAAATGCGACCGGCGCGTCATAGCTCCGCGGGCCCGGCCTGCTGCAGTGTCCTCGCAGAAAGAAAAGAAAAATTTCCCCTTTGGAGCCATCAACTGCCGCTGCCGCCGCCACTTCCATGGTCGAAGCGAAGCCAAAGTGGCGAACTAGAGTCGACGCGAGAGATCGTGATCTCCACGCAAGGAAAATGCCCCGACGTCGTGGCCAGCACCTAAACAGGGCACATCCACACGCTTTCCCGGATCGGCACAACAGACGCGCGAGCGAGACCACCCACACGCGCGGCGCAACACCACACCACCCCATCGGCCCCAGTGGCAGGCACTGGAACCTACGGCAAACGCAGAGTGGGGAACTGGACCCATCCCGTACCAGCCTTTGCGACACAATGCTCAACCTCCAGGTCGCAACAGCCCTGTTGTCAGGTCTGCCCTGCCCTGGAGCGCACAGCAGTCGGGCAGACAAGATGACTGGAAAGGCGACAAGAGACAACAATAACAGGAAGAATAATACGAGGAAGGGGAAAAGGAGGCGCCTGGGCGCGGCAGATCGTATGGGTGGGTTCCCGTCTGGGCTCTTCTATATCGCCGGGCCTTGGTTCCCTGTCGCATGGATGGGAAGGTGCCCGACCAGGGACGTCGCCCTTTCCTTCCATGGGCCCTGCGTGCATGCCCGCCAGCTGCAAACCGGTTTGCCGCGTCTGGTCGGGGCAGCGACAGAAGATGGAAGGCACGGTCGAAGGCCGGAGGAAGGTCCAGAGGAAGGCCCAGCCCAGAGCCCTTCGGCATGCATCCAATAGAGATAGATGGTCCAGTCTTTGCCTGCACCCCCTTCCCAATCTCAGGGCGGCTCACACACCCCTCCTTTTGCTCACCTTCCCGCTCGTCTCCGCACCAGCGACCCCTGGCCTCGTCTCCTTTGCTTTCTGTCCGCCCTTTGTTGCCGTCGCCCGCCCGAACCCCACACACATCCATCCCACTGCCAGGAGCAGCATGCATCGGTGTGTGTCCCGGTCCTCTCGACTGCTTTTGGGCTTTTGGGCTTTTGGTGACGATGGTGGCAGGAGAGGACGCGCTCTCTGCTGCCCCTTGCTGGGCTCGGCCAACCAGCAGTGCCAGCCTTGACGGTACCCACAGCCTGTCGGTCCACAGCTCAAGCCCACACATTCAGTCCACATTTCGCAAGACCTGGACCTCGACCGGTGTGATGATGTCTACCAATAGGTTCAGCGAGGGTGCATGTGGCTGCTGCCGCCGCTGCTGATCGGCCACATTGCGCAATGGGCTGGACCGACCACCCACGGGCCGCGTCGTGTTCCCCGCGAAGACAGGAGGGTTAGGTACGGCACGGGGGAGATGGGCACCGCGCCCTGCTGGGACACGGCACAGACTGGTTGGTCACTGGCGGGCTGCTGGCTCGGGCGGGTAAAACACCCACGTCGTTGATTCTGGTGCCTTTGTGCCTCTGGAGCGGACTGTCGCCTCTGCTCATTTGACACGCTCCGCGGTGGCTTGCCGGGCTGGCAGCCAGCGAGGCAAATCGGGGCTTGAATCTCGTCCATCCTGGCCTCGGACCCGGGCATGGGGCATGGGGCATGGGGCATGGGCCAGGGCCGAGGCCATTCCTGGCAGGCGGTGGTGGCTTCGCCTGTGCGACCGATGTCCCGAGTGACAGGATGTCCCGTCTGCCCTCCCGCGACGAAGCGACAGGGACGTGTCGACCAAGCAGCCGGTCAAGTTGCCGCCACTAGCCACCACCCACCAATGCCACCACCCTTACCCCGGGCCCTAAGGGCAGGGGTCCGGGGTGCTTCCTCACGGGCCACTAGCGTCTGAGGCCAGGAGCACCTGGGACACCCACTTCACCACGTTAGGTCGAAACGCTTGGTGGCTGCTGATGAGAGCGTTGAGGGCAGCCCTCCGCATCCACCACCCTTCTCTCCGCTGTGCTGTGCCATCGCCTCTGGCCCCGCCGGCAGCCTACTCCCCCATTATTCCCGCCCAGCTGCCATCCATGCCTGTCTGCCCGTCTGCCCGTCTGCCTATCTGCCTGCGTGCCCGTCCGCATGGGTGTGCGAGCGTCAACTCTGCTTCTCAGATAGGGAGGGACCTGGGGTTTGTGTGACCGAGATCTGGACGAGTGGGCGCCCCCCCCCCCTTTTTTATTTTTATTTTTTTTTATTTGCTGCAATATCACCCGAATCCCCCGACTCAGCCTTTTTAACTCGCGGAGAGCTCCGGCTCGGCTTCCGACGCCGCTGTTGATGCTTTCGCTGTTTCCAGTTCCTGCCACATGGCCCTGCCCTGGACCCTTGGCTTCTCGGTGCTGATGCAGAAATCTCGGCTTGCTCCCCCATCAGAGATCTTTGAGCCTCCCTGGCACCCACCCCCTTGGCTCCGTTTTCTGGGTGCCCTGTTTGCTCCTTCTTCCGGCTTTGATCAAGCAACCCCTTTCCCCGTTCTTCTTGTCCTTCGCCTGCCAGAATCCTTGGCTCTGCTTCCATATCCACACGCCCCGTGGCCGCCGGGGGGTGTGGCTGCTGTGTGCCTTTTGCAGCCCAAGCAGGTAGCCGCTCCCACGTTTCCAGAACTCGCCGGCCACTATAGACGTCGTATGTCGACGACGGGTGCGGGTGCAGTCGTAAATCTGGCGCATCCAGCCACCAGGTACCGTCCATACCACAATCTCGAACCTGCTGCGTGTGTATTGCATACCGCACGCGGCGCACCTCCAAGGGTCGCGGTAGCACTCTGGGGGACACAAGCCACCCCACTGGTGCATCTGCTCCTCACCCTCCACTCCCACCACAACTTACACCCGGCACACCCCCCTGTCAGTCGCTGGCCCGGTCGGTCAGACTACATCGGCGTACTTGTTGCGACTTGCACACCTGCCCCTGCCCAGCAGCCAGACCTGCCCGCACTGCGCTAGCATCCCTTCCGAACACTGATGCCCCGAACGCACACGACCCGGGCTTCCTGGCTCGGTATTGTCGCCCTCTTCCCTGTCCGTGCGTGCTGCTCCCGAGTGTTTCGTTCAATCTCGCACCGTTGCTAGGCTTTGCTTGTCACCACCCCCTCGTCTCCACACTCGCACTTGCATATGTTCCTTACAGATCCTCTGCTGTGTACGGCCGACCCAGAGTCTGACGGCCTGAAGCGATGCCACCTTTCTTCGCACTCTAACCTCCGAGTTTCCACCCACGAACCCCCCTCCCACAGCAACACCGTCGGACCGCACGCAACAGCCTCCTGATACCCCATGATCGACCGTGATCTTCGGCTATGTTTAGAAGCGCCGAGCACCCACTAATACCAGCTTCGCGCGCATGGCAGAGCCTCTAACCCGTCCATACGGCTCTTCTTGACCTCTCCCGCAACTCTCCTGACGCTCGTCGACCCAAGTTTCCAACGCCGCCGCAGACAGACTTGAGGAGGTTTGGGGGAGCATCTGACCTGCGGGGCAACAAAGTCGCTGAACTTGGGGAACCAGTCACCAGCGGCACACCTGGATCCGACCAGGAGTAGTGTCAGCGGCACCGCGGGCGGGTGAGGGCTAGAACCCAGCGGCGGATCAGCAGCAGAGCCGACCAAGCTACCACCAAACCAGCAGAGGGCAACCACCACCCCAGCATCCGTGGTCGCACAGGATATCACCATCACCTAACACAGGACGGCTAGTACACAAACCGCTGGCATTACCAACAGAGTGCTGCCAGGCACGCGCGCGCGCGAGCACACGCGAACAACCCCCCGCTGCATTCGACCACACCGATCTACAGGGAGGAAACATCGAATTCGTTTTTTGTCCGGGCGAGCTTACAGACGTCCCGTTCTTGAGACACCGTCACCGCACGGCCCTGCCTGACAAACCGGCCACCGCAACAACGGAGCTGCATCTATCTGGCTCGCGGACAGACGCAGCGCAAACGAGAAACACAAAAATACCCACCCAACGTCGTTTTTACAACCCCCTTCTCTCCCCTCCCAAGACTTGCGCCTGGTCACTCCGGCTTTGAGCGTTGGTGGGTTCTGTGAGGTCTGACAAAAACCTCCGGTTGGGGTTGGTTTTTTTTTTTTTTTTTTGGTCCCAGCCGATCCGATCCGATCCGATCTACGGTACCTTTGAAGCTCCTTGTTTGCTTGGCTTTGTCTCTTGTGATAGCACCAGGGAGAAGCAAGGGGGAGAGGTTTGGTTTCTAAACGTCTTTTGCCCGAACCCTGTGGGCAGCAAACTCGAGGCTTTCCTCCTCGGTCACCACAGAAAACGAATCCAACAAAAACTAAGTAGCAGAACAAACTGCATGGTACTCTGCTGGCAGCCCCTCCCCGCAATCAAAGTTACGGGGGAGTCTGCGGCGAACCCCAGGGACGCAGCCGAGCTCTGGTCGTTTAAAACCTCGACCATGGCGGCTTCGTCACACAACCCATACCCTCGATCTCCAAACCCCTCCACAAGGTCATACGACTCATCCTCAGTTTCCTCCGCAACTTCCCCAAAACCCCCAATCCACTACTCCGGAGGCTTAATGAACACAAGTACGAGGCCGAATGCGGCCGCCCCTCCACAGCCCATAGGCATCCCGCCGCTGCCGCCCCTCCAGCAGACGTCGTTCCAGCCTTACACGCCCGTTACAGCATCCTCCATCATGGGACGAGACTCGTTGCCGTCCAACGCCTCGGTGTCGAGCACCCCGGGCCCACCCAACGAGCAGATGCCCCCCGGCGCCGGCACCCAGGCCCAGAAGCGAGCCTACCGCCAGAGGCGAAAGGACCCCAGCTGCGACGCCTGCCGCGAGCGCAAGGTCAAGTGTGATGCTACCGAGACCACCAGCTGCTCCGAGTGCTCGAGCCGCAACGTCAAGTGCCAGTTTACAAAGGAGACCAACCGGCGCATGTCGTCGATCAAGCAGGTCCAGGACCTGGAGAGGCAGCTGGACAAGATACGCCAGGAGAACAATAGCTTACGCCGCATGCTGCAGGACCGCGACGGCGGCTCTATGGACCTTGACATGGACAGCTCCGACCAGCTGGCGCTGCAACCACAACTCCCCGAGATCGGCTCACAGCCGCGACGCAAGAAGAGACCCGAGCCGACACACGAGTTCTCAAGGGTGAGGGCGAGCATGCGCAGCTCCTCCAAGGGTGTGTGGAAACCCCCGGCGCCGTACCGCGCACCCCGACCAGCCGCGCCGCCTTTCGATTCACCACGACCTGAGCTGCCAACCAGGGCAACAACGGAGCAGTTGCTGAAGAGCTACTACTCGTCCGTTCACACCATGTTCCCAATACTACACTGGACTACCTTTCAGCAGTGTATAGACGACCTCTACAGGCCAGGGGGTCTTCAGGCCGCGCCTGCTAGCTTTGTCGCCTGCTTTTTCGCCGTTCTTGCCGTTGGTAGCCTCTACTCTCCCGAGGCGGCGACGCACCGCTCGGTTCTGGGCTCGGAACTGGCCGAGGCGGCAAGCAGAGTGATTGACGCCTGGAATAACAATTATGCGCTCGACCACGCGAGGACGCAGCTGTTGATGGCTATGTTCCTCTACGAGGCGAATATGAAGTCGGCTGCATGGACATGGCTTGGCACGGCGGTGAGGATTGCGCAGGATCTCGGGTTGCATTCGGAAGTGGGCTCCTGGGCGATAGTCGAGGGCGAGATGCGGCGGAGGATCTGGTGGGCCGTCTACATCCTGGAGAAGAGCGTGTCACTCGAGCTGGGAAGGCCTTCGATGATCGACGACGCCGACTGCGACGTTTCCTTGCCCGCCGCCGTGGACGACCACTTCATCGACGATCGAGGGATGAGCGTTCCACCGGGGTCGGAACCAGTCACGCACTATCTGCTCCCTGTGATCCACGTTGCGCGATCATACGCAGCCCTTAGCCGAGTCTTGGCGAGCCCGACGATCGCACCGACCCAGCTGGCCACTTTCGACCAGCACTTTGCGTCGTGCTGGAGGACATTTCCTGCCCCCTGCGATACCTCGAGCCACGCCCCGCTCTCGCCGCACATCCTCAACCCGCTAACATACCTCCTCCACGCCCGCCTGCTCCTCCACCGACATAACCTCGCGCCGGCATGTCCCCCCGAGACGCGCCGGGCGGCACTCGAACAGTGCATGCACACTGCGATTGACACGGCAGAGCTCCTGACGCGAACAACATCTTCGCTCCCCGACAGCGCCACGTCCTTGCTAACCACCCACATCTTCCGTTGTGCCCTCTTCCTCCTCCTGACAGGCTATCTCGAGCAAGCCTCGATGTGTGTGCGGGCCCTGGCGGCAATAGGCACCCGCCGTGACGTTGCGAACCCCTGCGGCCGATACATTGCCTCGTTCACCTCCGTTCTTTCGTCAAAGCGCGCCGAGTACGCCGGCCTGTTGGCAAACAGTGGCTCGCCTAGCCTCCATCACCCCCACCACTCGCCCTACGGTCAACCTCCGCGACCGGGAGGCCCCGAGGCGCTCCGAGAGACTCTCCTGCGAGACGAGGAGCTCATCGCGTACGTGAGCGCCGATCTTCAGGCAGAAGTCGACACTGCGTGGATCTGGGCCGGTGGCGAGAGGGACCAGGTCTCGTCGCCGCTCGCGACGAGCCCGAGCTTTAAAAGGCCTGGTGGCTCTGGCTCAGGATCCAGAAGCGCCATCTTCAGCCTCGAGTACCGAGCCGGAATCTCCGAGGACGAGAGCAGGGACTGGGGCGGATGGGACCGGGTCGAGGGGTCCATCAGGGCGCTGGCCTCGGAAACGGCGCCGACGCCCGCCCCTGGGCCGAGCGCTGGCGGGCTGCCGCCCCTTCAGTCGTGGCCGGGAGCTCCGTCCTCGGGCGGACCGCAGAGGCTACCGCCCGTCAAGCTCGAGCACCCACAGTACCCCCAGGCGGGACCCAGCCACGGATCGGGGATGAGCAGGACTGAAGGGACGGGGAGTCCGACCGCCGCGGCGGGCAAGAGCAGGAGTCAGGAGCGTATAAGCATCGCGAACATCATTTGATACGAGGGGGAAGATATATTACACGTCTCGGTGCCGTCGTCGAAGACGCGTCCTCGCCATGACTGGCCAACCCACCGACCGCGACCTTGCCCTCGATCGAGAACCATACCACCCCTTCGGCGCCGACTCGGTTGGGAAGTTGTGGGCCTCGAGCTCGGGTGATAATAGACTCGGGGACCGGGCCTTGGATATGTCTGTCCAATCGATAGTCCTGTTTGTACAGGCAACCTACACAACCGTCTCGGCACTCTGGCGAGAGAAGACCAGAAAGACTAAGGAAAGATGGAGATTATTACATATCGTCATGGATCGGAACGATCCCACATTTATGACGACACGCTACTTAAAGATGGCGGCCAGTCCGGCGCACGGAAAGGAACTCTGTTTGATTGCGAGGTGATTGAGACCTCGTTAAGACAGGCCTTTAGAGATGGAAAGAAGCGAATGGGGAAGTGTGTACGTTACAGTTGTGTGTGTGTGTTTTTTTTCTTTCTTTCTTTTAGGTTCGGCTTTTTCTTTTCCTTACAAAACAGAGAAGTCGCGATTTTCCCCCCAAATTACAAACAACCGTTGAGCACTTTGAGGCTGTCGCTCGCTCTAGGCACAGTCTGGACATACATGGAACCAACTAGCATAAGCCTAGCAAGGTGTAATCCTTCAGCCTGACCTCCTCGGTCGAAAAGCCGGAATGCCCCTCCAAGCGCGAAATGTGGTGAAACTTCAACCATTCGCCCCGACAATCTGGAGACATTTCTACATGGTGGGCGGCATTCCCGTTCAAATGGGTTGTGGATGGAACGGACTCCAGCCCTGGATAGTGCGTCTTGGGAACCACGGCTGAACGGAGAGGAGTAACACTCGAGCGTTAGCCATCTATAAAACTCCAAGACATCCAATCAAGAAATAACAGTAGATTCAAGGATCGACAAAGCTGTGCGCGTTGTGCAGAAGGGGATCGCGTGCACGTGGTTTCCAATCAAGCGGGGCTATTTACCATTGATACCAGGCTTGCGCGCTGTGCTTGATCCGAAGGGGCTTCCCGCCGCAGGCGTGGTGCCCGCGGTTTGATTGACGTTCACAGCCGGGGAGCCAAAACCCAATGAACCAAAACCACCGCTGCTGTTCGCCACTGGTGATCCAAAAGCACTGCCGGTTGGGCGGGCGCCTCCAAAGCCCGAAGACGTGGTCGTGGTCGCGGAGCCGAACGGGCTGCCACTGAAAGGACCGGGCCCAAAGGCCAAGGTTGCGGTGCCCGCCGGGCTGCTGCTGTTCAGAGCCGAGGAGCCAAAACCACCACTGCCGTTCGCAACCGATGAGCCAAAAGGAGTACTGACTGAGCGGATACCGCTAAAAAGCCCGCCACTCAACGCCGGGGCCGTAGAGCTTGCGAGTGTGCCGAATGTGCTACCAGCAGTCCTGCTGCCAAAAGGAGATGTGCCTGCCCCTGGTGTCGGGGACGTTGGCGTTGCTGCAGCCTGTGGGCTTCCAAACCCTGAATCGCCGAAAGGAGTATGCTTCGGCTTAGGTGTCGTCACGTTCGAGGCCGCGACAGAATCAGTCGGTCGCGATCCAAGGCTGGAAGGTGGTGTGGCATTGGGACTAGATTCGGCGCTGGGGAGCTTCACCGGGGCAGAAGTCTTCGCGGCGGGTCTCTGACTTGCTGCCGTCTGCTCGTTGAGCGTTTTCGAGACTTGTCCTGCACGTCGTGCCGCGGTTAGTGATACATCAGCTTCAAGCAGAATCCCGAATATTCATTTGCACGGCTGAGACATACGAGACGACGAGGGCATCCCGGCAGAAACCCCGGGGAAGCGGGAGGGGAGGACTGCAGCAGTTTCACGTCAGCAAAAAACCATCATAGGATAACGAGTCTTGTTTCCACCTTGGCTCCAGGGGCCCACGCACCACTAATCTCGCGGGGCCGGTATACACGACATTTTTGCAGGGCCTGTCTGAGGAGCCCTGTCTCCCGGCGCAGCCTCTCACGCTCCTCTCGGACCTCGTCCGACTCTTGCGCCAAGTCCCTCAAAGCCTTCTCATCCATGCGGTCCACTCTACCTGGAGTGAGGATGTTAGGGATGTCGCAGACCAGGCAGTTCTCAACCGCCAGGTTGATGACGGTGTCCACGAATGTCCGAAGGGACATCTGCGGTGGCCGTACTGTCAGCATTACAACTCAAAGGCGCAAGGGCAAGGCGCCCAATGATCTGCCAGGGGGTTGCCGAGCTCTTACCTCGTAGTATGTCAGCATCATGTCGATGAGATTCTCGGCGGTAGAGTCGCTGTCGCCATGCAGGCCGTCGGGGCCTTTGACAAGTGCCAAGATCTCCTTGTGTCGGTCCCCGGGCGTCTTGCCGTCATCCCCGGTCCTGTCCGGCAGGAGGCCAGCAACCCGTTCGGCGAGCCGCATGGCTGTCCGCTTCGACATTGTGCCGCGGAATTCGGGCTCGAGCGGCATACTAAACCCCGTCGTATAAGGCTGCAGCAGTTCGTCGAGCTTGCCGCGAAGTGTGTCGGCTTTGGCTTCGAAAAAGGGATCAACCAGTTCATACAGGACAGCGGCGACTGTTCTGCTTGCAGCAGGGCCGTCGGTGGATGACGGTCCAAGACTGGCGCTGCCAGCGATGACATATCCAATCAGCTGCTCCACAAAGGACTTCGCATAATCGGAAACAAGTTCCAGGTGGAGGGTCGCAATGTCGCGCCACGGCTTGGCCTGTTCTTTGAAGAGCTGCACCACAAGATCGGAATTGGGGGCGCCGGGGAACTCCTTTCCGCCGTTGATGGATGCCAACAGCTCGAGCTTTCGGCAAAGCTCTCCCTCGGTGACAGGCTCGGGGTGCGGAAAGCGGGAGAAAAGACCGAGAAACGGCTGGAGGATCTCGGGGAATGTGTTGTTCTCTCCCTCGTAGGCAGCAGATGGGCTGCCAACGTCCGACAGGACGTTGTACCTGGCGCCCTTGCTTGAAAGCGTCGCCCCAAATGCGCGGTTGAGATTCCGCAGCTGGGCCCTGATCTTGCGGCCGTCGTCGTAGAGCTCGCCAAAGAAGGGGTCGGCGTACCGTCCCTCGACGCCGTCGCGTGCCAGCCTCTGGAACCGGTCGGCGATTTCGAGCAGGTAGGACCGCATCTCATCCGGGGTCTCGCGCGACTTCTTCCCCACGCGTTCGAGCCGCTTCTCACGGTCGCGCAGGCTCTCCTCAATCTCCGACACGACCTTGGGCAGACTCCGTCGAATGTGTTCCAGGAGGACTTTGCTGAGCTTCTTACGCAGCTCTTCGGCGCCCCTGCGCAAGGGCGAGATGGATCCCCACGTGCTCCCACGGAAAAACGCCTCTTCGTTGGCGTCTCGGTCGTCGGCAGAGGTGTCCTGTTCCTGCTGCGGGCGGTTGCGCAGGACGTGCCAGCCAAGAGCCAGTTTATGGATTTTGTCGTGGCCATTCACAAGCCTCAGGCAGTTCTGCTCGTTCGAGGAGCCCGCGCCGGCCAGGTCGGGCTTGGTAACGACACCGATGGTGCGCTCCCTGGTCGGGTCGTGAAGCTTTGCGCGTTCGAGCACCGTCTGGTTCGCCAGTTCGTTGTTGGCCGATACAACAGCCAGTATGATGCTGTTTCTCTGCTTCATGTAGCTTTCGGCCAGCTGGTCCACTATGGCCTTTCCCTTGAGCGTCTGGCCCTCCGTCTCACTGTGGTAGAACCCTGGGAGGTCGACAAGCGTGAGGGGGTAGACGTCAGGCCCCGTGATCTCGACACGGAGAATGTCCTTGGAAAAGTCCTTGGAGACCGAGCCCACGAACCCCATCTTCTCCTCGGCTTGCAAGATGAGCTTGGGCAGCGCGTCCTTGTCGAACCTGGTCCAGCTCAGGTGGTCCTGCGACTGGCTGTCGCGCGAACGCTCGTCGGCCCACTTGATGCCGACAGACACCTTTGTCTGCGCGGCCTTCCGGAGCACCAGCTCGGTGGCGAAGCGAGTGCAAAGCCCCGATTTGACGGGAAAATGCACGCGCGAAATGGCCTCGAGCACGGAGCTCTTGCCGGCCGACTGGTCGCCGACCACGATGATTTGGGGTAGGTCGACCATCTCGCCAACCTGCAGCTCGCGGATCGCATCTATGGTGTCAAGGAGCGCCCGCGCCTCGACGCTGTTGAGCTGGTCCATGGCGGCTGGGTCAAGGCCAGCATTCTCGGGCAGCGCTGCCGGCTGCTGCGCCTCCACCTCGGGCTCTGCCACGGTCATATTTCTGGCGTGCGAGGCGTATTGGCCAGCTGGGGAAGGCGGGGGATCGCAATGAAGACGAGAAGACAAGAGATTGCAATCAGTATTCAGGCTCTCAATTTCGGGCTCTGTTGGTCGGAGTCGCCAGGTTCTGATCCAAATTTTGGGTGGAACAGACTTGGCCTTTGACTGCGCGGGGAAATCGAGCGATGGCTGGGAGCTGGTGCCATCGAGGTGCCATGGCTGGGCGGCTGTGCCTCAATTTCTGGACTGTTCCGTTTCAGCTCGCGTGCAGGAAGGCGCCGCACAGCCTTCCCCTCCTCAATCGGATTGGCGCCTCTGGGCAGGCGCCTACCCGAAGCTGCTGGTTGGTCTGCACAAGGCCTCTCAACTCGGCCAACGGTCAACCACTTCGGTTACTATTTATGCTGCAGCGGCTTTGTGTTTCTCGGCGAAGCCATAGTCGTGTTTTTCTACTGTATGGTTATTCATATGGAGATATTGATCCCTATCGGTTCTTTCGAACGTCCACAGACCATCCAACACGGGCATCGATGGCACCCCATCCCACGTTTGATTAGTTTCCTCCTCTTTTCGGTCCTGGACCTCGCAGCATCTCACTCCTTGTCGCCTTATTGCGCACAACCACCCTTAGAACCGGATATTTCATGATGTTGAAAGTTTCTCCCTGATCAAACAATTGGCAACCTCGCTTTATGCACTCACGTTTATTAGGATGCAATGTTGCCGTTTCATAAGTAACCAATCAATGCAGCTCTTCGACGCTAATAAATCATCCGGGATCTGCTATCAAGGTCAGGGAGCGAGAGAAAAGGGGGGAGCACAAGAGAGATCAAGTACTAAGAAAAGAAAGGGATTCAAAAAAAGGAGGTAGAGGAAAAGGGGAATATCGGAAGAAAGGTCCTGGTCTAGCAAGTGTTTTTAGTCCAGTTTGCTATGATTAGCACAGAGAGGCGACTACCCCTAATTATATTATTCTTTTCTCCGTTCCGTGCAACAGTAAACAACTTTGTGTATTCATACCAGGACTTCGTGTCGTGGATTCTTTTTTTTCATTGAGATAGATGGCAGTTCGCCAGCTCACACGAGACCTATGGATTCCAGGCCTGTGCTACGTCGTGAAAGGGCCAAAGAGGTGGACAATAATACCAGGAACATAGAAGCCAGCCTATACTATCAAAAGTTACTGTATTTACCTAGGCATCTACCTGTGCTGCCAGCCAAGCGACATCGCAAGTCAAGCCCAAGTGGCAAGCCTATGTTCACCCCTAATATCGTGATTTCTGCACGGCGGCTGTCAAATGCATGGAACATACGGCAGCCTAGCACCGCCGCGTCAATCAAAATCCTCTGCTGAGTGCGCAACCGCGACAGCTTAGGCGGTCATTCTGGGGTATGTGGTCTTAGGCCCAAATAGGAACATGGTGGGTAGGCCAAGCCCCTCGGATTTGCGATCCGACTGGACCCCGCCACTTGGCAATCCCCAGCTTTTGCGGCACGACCTCCCGCAAACCCGCACGGCCCGCAACACTCTTGCCGTGGTCCAGGAACCGCTTCGGGATGTCCGAGCATGAACCCGGACTTCCGATCAACAACAGTAAAGAACCGGAAAATAGCATCAAGGGGATAGCGTTGGAGGATTGAAGGCATCGACGAAGCAATCAAAGGTGTTGTTTTTGTTGATGCCTATACCAAGTCCCCATCTCGAGACGAGGATATAAGTCGGGCAACTTTGGCCTCTTGCCGTCAGAATGTTTTACCCAACATCACTCACAAACACAGCAATCGCAGAACTTACACTCACAGCAGCCTTTTCTTTCACAAAAAAGCATTCCATACATCAAACTTAACGCCTCTTTCACCATGATCTTCAGCGTCAAAAATACCCTCCTCCTCCTCCCCCTTGCGGCTCTCGCCCTCTCGGCGCCCACCAGCGGCAGCCTCGACGCCCGGGATGCCCAGGACCCCGAGATCGACGCCACGATCGCCGAGCAGATCGTGGACGCTGTCTCCAGCCTACACGCCAGGAGCGACCTTGCCCGGTCCGATATGGTCGGCTTCGTGAACGAGGCGCTCCGCAAGCGCGACATCATCGTCGCCCGGGTCGAGCTCAAGAAGAAGCCAAAGGTGGAGCGGCTTCGCCCCCCGTCGCCGCCGCCGAGGCCAGCCGGGCCGGCGCCGCCCGCCCAAGACCTCAACCACAAGCCAAAGTCGGACAACCTTCGCGACAAGTTCGCGCCCCCGCCGGGGACTCCTCCGGTCAAGGCCAACGAGCCCCCCAAGAACGGCAACCTGAAGCTGCCGCCGCCGCCGCCGCCACCGCCTAGCCCGGGCCTCGACAAGGTTGGCAATTCGCAAAGTCGATGGTCCACGGATTCCAGCAACTCCGGGCGCGGGAGCAAGTGGGACAAGGTCAAGCAGGCTTTCCACATCGGCGGCGGCAAGAAGCCCTAAGCCATCCCGCCAGCATGCAAATCATGGCACTATCCGCGCTATGAAGCAAGGTGTTTTCCTTTTCGACAATGGATATGGATTGGGAGTTTGGGGCAGGGCGTCAAAGGGACAGGTCTAGGACATGGGCGTGCATGCATGGGGATTGGGGAAAGGCGTTTGGAGTTTGGTTTGTTAGGACAATTCAATACTTGAGCCAAAGCATCATTTTTACCCGAAGCATATGCGTTTGGCGCAAAAAACCTTGCCTGGTTCCATCGTGTTGATGCTGCAATTTCGAGCTTCTCAGCAACTACGTTGCATGCTGACCGAGGTCAGCAATAGCAGCAGCTCGGCGACACGACGCAGGCAGCAGGACGGGATGCGAACGTGGCTGGGGTGAGGAAATTTGAAGGCATCGTGTTGGCCAACTGGGCTGACCGTCTCCCCACCGTCGTCAGTTTTCTCAGGGGGAGATGGGCATGATGTCATCGGTGGGGCACCACAAACGCTGGGTCAGCACGCCAGTTCTGCCCATTCCTGCCCATCATGCGGGAATTTCGACGGCGCGGCGTCTCCAATACGGCGCTCGCTAGCCCTGCACGGAACCACGGTGGCTCGTGCCGCGGGCTGATTCGATCGATCGCCAAGTTTTCTTGTCGAGGCCCAACGTGCATGGAGGCCGGGGTGCGGCCAGCGACTATGGAGGGTTGCGTCAGCTTTCGAGGGCGCCTAGCCAGAGAGAGTCTGGGCTGGTGGGTTGCACAAGCGGCTTGGGGTCTGGGTTCTTTCTGCTGCCGGGCTGAGCGGCACCAAACATGGAAGAGAGAGAGGATTCCACAGCGACGGCCCCGCTGTCCCGGGCGATCCGCGGCCAAGCTTTTTCCGGCCCAGACCTGTCAAAATCCCGGGAGCAATGGATCCAAAACGGGGGTGCAAGGAAGACGCGTCCTTGTTGGGCAGGCATCGAGAAGAAGCACCGAGACAGGGTTGGAATCAGGCGCTGGCCTGGGCTGCCTCACTCTGACGATTTGCCAATTTGGGTGCCCTGGGCTGGTGAGCACAGCCTCTTGGAATCTCCTGATGTCGGAATAAGGGAGAACAAGGGAGAACAGGAAAGAAAGAAGGAAAAGATTGAAACCCTCCAATCCTCACCGACCCTCCGAATCATGTATTCCGGCTTACCTATTTTCCCTCATCTCCCGGGCCTCGTCTTCCATGGACCAGCCCCAAACAGGAGACACCCGGGAGGGCCACGAATGCGCTAAATGGCGGGGTTCCTTTTTCGTGCGCCCCTTTTTCGTCTTACGGTAGCAGGTGCGTCACCCCACCTCCCCTGAACCGGAGCGGAAGCTGCCCTCAGTGGTCCGTCTGGAAAGCGCAACCGTTGGGGATTTGCTCTGGTGGCTGCCGGCAAGGAATTTGACGTGCCCTCGTTGGCGCGCTGCGAGCATGCCCGGCTGCCCATCCGCTCGAGCTGACCGCCTGGTGGGAGCGGGCACTGGTCCAGAACACACGTCGTGAGCTGTCAACCGTCATCAGCAATCACCGCTCCCTGCCTGCCACCGTTCCTAGCCTTTTTTGCTTGTGCCCTCGCTCCCGCCCACGCGTCCGTTGTTCTTTGCTACCTACTGGTCCTTGCGATCACACCTCCGTATTCCTAGAGCCTATAGTTAATTCTTATGCCGCTATTCGATTGAGCTATATAGGCCCAGCTTGCCGTCGTCGGGTCTGCGCATTCTTCTCTTCTGCAGTTGCACATTGTTCTGCTCCTCCCGATACAGGACTTCATTTTGATCGATCCTGCCTCCTAGAAGACACCTGTCTACCTACCATCTACCTGCCTGCATTTCTTCCCCCTCAGCGCATTTCCTAGGTTTCCAAAGTGCAAAGCCCCCGTATTTCCTGCCTCTTCCTTCTCAGCCGCCACAATGGTGCACCTCTCCCACATCTCAGACGCCAGTCAGGTCGATGAGAACCTCGTCCAGGCCGTCAAGAAGGTCCACCTGCAGCTCGCCAACGATGATGACTGTTTCACTACATCCGTCTACGGCTCCCGCTTCGCCGTCGACGACCTCCCCAAGCATGAGATGCCCGAGCGCGAAATGCCGAAGGAGGTAGCCTACCGCATGATCAAAGACGACCTCAGTCTGGACGGGAATCCGATGCTAAAGTCAGTCTTGCCCCCGTCCGCCTTTCATACCCACCGGGTGCTCTGCTAACAAGACTCACACTCTCTTGCTATCAGCTTGGCCTCGTTTGTGACCACGTATATGGTAGGCCAAGGTTTCCGCCGTCTAGTCCATTATATCTGCACGCGCCGAGGGATCTATCAGCGCGAGGAGAACCCCGCACTAGCTCCAAGCTTTGCTTGAGCTCCCCTCTACGAAGCTACAGCTCTCATATGAATGCGGCCCTATTGTAGCGCCCAGCGACAGACGCTAACAACAGGACTCACGTGCCACCCTTCAACAGGAAGAAGAGGCCGAAAAGCTCATGACCGAGTCGTTCGCCAAGAACTTCATCGACTACGAGGAGTACCCCCAATCTGCGGACATCCAGAACCGATGCGTGTCCATGATCGGGCGTCTCTTCCACGCCCCCATCGGCGCGGGCGAGGGCATCGGTGCCGTGGGCACGAGCTGCGTCGGCAGCTCCGAGGCCATCATGCTCGCCGTCTTGGCTATGAAGAAGCGCTGGAAGAACCGGCGCCTGGCCGAGGGCAAGCCCGTCGACAAGCCCAACATCATCATGTCCTCGGCCGTCCAAGTCTGCTGGGAAAAGGCGGCGCGCTACTTTGAGGTTGACGAAAAGCTCGTCTACTGCGCTCCCGACCGCTTCGTCATCGACCCCAAGCAGACGGTTGACCTGGTAGACGAAAACACCATCGGTTAGTTCTGCTTTATCCGTCGTGGCCCCTTCCGTGTGCGACCTGGCACAGCCGTGTGTGGGACCATAGTCGGCTGACGTGTCTGTCGTGCCTGTTCTCGCTTGCTCGCCTGGCAATAGGCATTTGTGTGATTCTCGGTACCACGTATACCGGGGAGTACGAGGATGTCAAGGCAGTCAACGACCTCTTGAACCAGAGAGGGCTCGAGACCCCGATCCACGTTGATGCTGCCAGCGGAGGCTTTGTCGCCCCGTTTGTCATGCCCGATCTTGAGTGGGACTTCCGCTGCGACAGGGTCGTCTCTATCAATGTCTCTGGCCACAAGGTTCGTGTCCCTTCTTTTCGTTACATCTATGTTCTACAGAGCCTGTATCCGTCTAGGACACAGAAAGCTATTGGCCAAAATGTTGACACTTTCCGACCACAGTATGGGCTTGTCTATCCTGGTGTGGGCTGGGTCATCTGGCGATCGGCAGAGTTCCTCCCCAAGGAGCTCGTCTTCAACATCAATTACCTCGGGGCAGACCAGGCTTCCTTCACGCTCAACTTCAGCAAGGGCGCGTCGCAGGTCATCGGGCAATACTACCAGCTGATCCGACTGGGAAAGAAAGGCTACCGGGCCATCATGTCCAATCTGACGAGGACGGCAGACTACCTGTCCGACAGTCTCGAGGCCATGGGGTTCATCATCATGTCCAAGAAATCGGGCGAGGGCCTGCCGCTCGTGGCTTTCCGCCTTGCGGAAGAGGAGGAAGCTGGGGCCGGCGACGAGGACTCGATCGAGTCGAGCATGTCGGGGCGGCACTACGACGAGTTCTCACTTGCGCACCAGCTCCGAGTGCGCGGATGGGTTGTTCCAGCCTACACCATGGCGCCGCACACGAACAACCTCAAGATGCTCCGCGTCGTGGTACGCGAGGACTTTTCGCGGAACCGCTGTGATGCCCTCATCAGCGACATCAAGCTGTCCATCTCGGTGCTCGAGGCCATGGACAGGAAGGAGGTCGAGCGCCACCAAGACCTTATCAACAAGCACGGCACCGCCAGCGGCAAGGCCACCCACAACCCCCCGGACTACAGGGTAAGTCTCGATCCTTTTTATGAATGCCCTAGCGTACCCGTGTCTCCCAAGCACGCTTTAAGTTAGAATCACTGTGCTCTGCTAAGGCTAACCCTCTACTTTCTCAAACCTGGATAGAACGAGAGGCATTCCATCCAGGGCAAGACTGGAAAGACGCATGCTGTTTGCTAGCCAAGTTTTATCGATATTGCTCGTTTCAACTGGTTCGATTGGTGGCTGGGTCACCATACGTCACTTCCAAGTTGGGTAACTTGGCATTGCGGTCTCTTTACGCTTATGACGCGATAGATCTTAAAATAGCAGTTATAGATGTCTCTCGTTTGCCCTCTGTATCCTCCTGGATTGCCACTGCTTTCGGAATACTGTAAGCATCGATGGCCTTGACGAATACTCAAAGATTCGGGTCTTTCCTATGTGTTCTTAGCACACAATGATATGGTGATGGGGTGCATCTAGACGAGTCTGACGACGAAAGCTTGGGCCATTGGCCTTGGGGTCAACGGGATGCCTCCAGAAGCTCGTTCGTTGACAGGAAGCCAACATGCCCTCTTCCCATTCTTAGTACCATCCTGACCACAACGTGATCAGAAGGAGCACGTCACGACCAGAGAAGAAGGGTCCAATGTGGGCCCGGGGCATGACGCACAGCACACAAGGTTCGCTATGATCGCTTGCCGAGTCAGGCGAGCGGATCGTTCCGCGAGGACGTTCAAGATGCCCCAAAAATAACGACAAAACCCCTCACTGCACATTCTATATTTGCCCGTTTGGGACTGAATTTAGTTTCCTTGTGGTGGTATCAGGGACTATTCCGGGGCCGGAACCCTGCCATCGGCTGGCAGATGCTTGAGGCCTTTGAAACTTTCCCAGCCCGATGGAGGACAAGAAACGTTTTTAAACTGACCCATGAGCCTACCTGGCATCCAACTCCTGCTTGGCGTCCCCAAATGGCATTTGGATTCCTGTGCCCCATCCCGCACGAGCGGCGGCCACCCATCGCTGCAGACCAGAGTTTGGATACCAAGCATTTGGCCACAGGCGAGGATAAGGGCTTGGCGTGGCGAGGCCGTGTCGATGCCGCCGCATTCACCTGGGGTCTCGTGAGCATAGGGTTTGCCGGCGCCTTCGGGAATAGAAACACCATAAAAAAAAACAACTGAAGACGCTCGATATCACTGGAACCGAGACAAATGCCCTAGCTCCCGGCACCAATCTACAGTCTGCTTCGTGTCTTTCCACCTCACCATCTCCTCCAGGGCCTCATCCTTGCCTCCACTACCTCATCACCACCGAGTGTGCCCAACGCCTTTGTTGCGCACGTCTTTTTCCCACACATACCTTTTTTCCTTCTTCTTTTTGTCCTGATCGTTACCGCCTGGCTTCATAAAAGTCCCTTTGACCTCTTCCAACAACCCACACCAACCCACCTACATATCGCCTTCGGTTCCCCCCCAACCCAGCCAAAGCCCCCAAGATGCATTTCAACGCCGTCTTCACGGCGTTCCTCGGGCTCCTCGTCGTGCAAGCCGCCGCGTCGCCGAGGCCGGGCTTCGAGGGAGACGTGCACAAGCGGGACGAGATCCTGGATCGCCGGGCGCCCTTGGCCGTCCCCAGGCCGACGCAGCCCAGGCCTGGCTTCGACATCCACAAGCGGGAGCCCGCGAAGCGTCCCAGGCCGACGCGGCCTAGGCCTGACGCTGTGGGATACATCCAATAGAGCGGCGAGAATCCCGGACCCGGTCGGGCTCTCCCTCGGGCTGAGATATCACTCCGCCCTGTCGGCAAGCCCACCCATCGCCGCTCCTGGAGCCCCGGACAAGTTTCCTCGGCAATGACGCGCCTGTGAGGAGACGTCGGTCGAGAAGAGCTGGGCGTCCCCGGCAGCTTGGCCTTTGGCCCCCCTACGGGCAACAGACGTGGCGGTAGCGTCGAGAATCGTTCACGTGGCGGGTGCGTGGGCGTCGATTCCGGGACTGCAAGCTACCAGCGCTTCTCTCGTCTTTTTCTTGCTCTTTTTCTGTCCTTTCCCCCTCTTTGGTCGGCGTTGCATAGCGTTGCGTCTGCGTTTTGCCCTTTTTTTTTTTTTTTTTTTTTTTTTTTCTTTTCTTTTCTTTCGCGTGCTCCTTTGTCCTTTGCTTTTAGCGTTGCTTTCAGTTTTTGCCTTGCCTCCTTCTCACTCCTGGATTTCGCCCTTTCCTCCTTTACCCACTTAGCATTTCTTTCATAGCGACAATTGGAAATTTTTATGGACAATTTCCACCATTTTATAGCGTGCGTCAAATTCATCTTGTTCCATTCGGCAAAATGCCAAAATAGCACGAAATTGCGCCTCGTTGTGCGTGCGGATGAGGGATTCGAGAGTCTGGTCCGGGGGGCAGCAAAGTAAAGTCGTGGGCATACTGATAGGGGGAAGATCGACGCAGCACAAGCACATACGACCATACCCACTGGAATATACGGGATCCCGTCCGCTCTCCCCTAGTCAAACCAGTGAGGGCCGAACTAGTACTCAGGTGGGTGACCACTGGGGAATCCTCGGTGTTGTATGTTTCCATTTTTGCCGTTTCGAACCTCATGATAATTTTGTTTCGGTCGGGGTCCAAGGGTGGTGATAACCGATTCCTTCGTAGTATATTTGTTTCTTCTTTCTTTTCTCGGGCCTGATGTAGTATTTTATGCACCACCTCCGTGGCACATGAATCGATCTCCCCAAACGAAGAGTTATGAGAACCTTCGGACAGCTGAGAGATGTTTCGTTGCACAGACGCCTGTGCCACGGCTTTCCGCATTTTCTTCAAAGGATTATCATTTGCTTAAACACTGCAGTACGCTACGTACGTATAAAGAGACAACCCACTGTGCGGTGCATGTTGCTGAAAGACCACAAAATTTGGCACCTCTCTTGGGCACTCTGCTTTCCTTTACTATTTCCTATTTTTTACCACTACCTCAATATCTTGTTGTCCATAAAACATATGGGCGTATCTATGGCTGACAAGCCTTCCCTGTGAAACCCAACCTACGCCCTGGAATAATAGGCCGTCCCATTTTCCTCATCTTGCCTGCCACTATTCCGCAGCTACATGTTTTAAGAAGCGCGTCACGACACTACACCGAGTGCTGGCTCAACAAGGAAGCCGGGATGCAGACTCTACGGGCGTTGGATTGCTGGAGACGCGAATAGACCATACACCCCACACATCGCAAAGTCCACCAATTGTCAACAAGGCCGAGTCATTTAGACGGAACTCTCCAACGCCACCTTTTCCCCTCTGCTTACGCGGGTCCTTCGATGTTGTAGTTATGTCGACGACATGGAGAGCAACCCTCCCCTTCCGCGACAAGGCTGCCAAGGGCAATGTACCTAACGTGCGGCGGATCTCTGAAGTTTAAATGTGGCGGGGCAACCCCTGATGTTTCGAGGTCCCCTATGTTTGCACGGGCTTGGACTGCCTGAAAATAGCACGCCACGTGCGGTTCCCGCCGAGAAGGCTGTGTACTCTGGGCGACTAAAGACTGGAAGTGTGTAGAACAGAACTTCTACCAGGCCGTCAGGCGCATCCGACCGATCGTTATAGAGGCATTTTGCCATTTGTGATGATGACCGCCTCGATGTCGCGCGCTGTTGGTATCGAGTCATGATTGAAGACGGCCCGGTTGTTGCTGACCTGGCCAAGCGGCTTCGTCTTGCTGCCGAGGGCGTCTAGAGATGCATTCCAACTGCCAGCAGACATTCCCAACCTAAAGAACGATGACTGACAGATCCTGACCGTCGAGTATCAGCAAGCGAATGCGTCGAAGCTGTCCACATAGCCGTGCGCGTCCAAATCGAGGCATTCAGAAGATACTGCGGCGCCGACCCAATGTTTCGGGGCGAACCCGAGGACACCAAACCCCACGTTGTAATTGCGACCCCCGTACATGTTTGGGCGTCCGAACCCCCACCCAAAATAGCAGCGCACGAATAGCCCCGTCCAAATCTACTACGACGTGTTCCTGTTTTTGGCAGAGTGCAACCCATGGCTGCCAGGTGCAATGGCTGATAGACAGGCATGCTACCAGAACCGCGGCCAGAGACTAGTGTCATCCTTTGGTATAAGAGAGAGGGCATCTTGCAGCATCTCGACCAGAAGAAAGCTTTCATCATCATCCCATTCCATCAACCATCATCTCATCTACACCCAGATCTACACCGGCTTACAAGGGTCAAGTACCGACCAGGAGCGATCTCGTGCACCTAGCCCAATCTGCAACGCCACCCACGCCACCAACTCCGCCAACACCACTACCTTCACAACCGCCACAATGAAGTTCTTCAGCACTCTCCTCTTCGCCACCCTGGCCCTGGCCGCCCCGACTCCTCTGAGCCTCAACCGCCGCGCCTCGGAGCAGCTCCCCGCCGTCGCGCCCGAGGCCGCCGCTCCCGCCGTCGTCGAGACCATCTCGGCCGCCACGAGCAGCGAGCTCGGCCGCCGCGCGCCCGCGCCCGCGCCCAAGCTGGCCATGAACCCCAAGGACGGCGGCATCGCCGTCCCGTTCTGGCAGAACCGCGGCCGGCTCAGCCGCCGCGAGCCAGAGCCCAAGCCGGCCATGAACCCCGGGGACGGCGGCATGGCCGCCCCGCTCCGGGAGGGCCAGCTCTACCGCCGCGTGCCCGAGCCCAAGCCCGGCTTCGGGAGCTTCATAAAGAAGGTCCTGAAGAAGGTCGGCGGCTTCGCCATGAACGCGATCAAGAGCAAGTTCGGCCTCGGCGGCGGCGGCGCTGCGGCCGGCACTGCCGCGGCTGGGGCCGGCGCCGCCGCGGCTGCTGCTCCGGCTGCTGGCGGCGACGCTGCGGCTGCTGCTCCGGCCGCTGACGGTGACGGCGGGGCTGCGCAAGAGCCTGCCGAGTAAACAGGGCAACATCTTGTCGGTTTCCTGTTTACCTTTTTCTTTTCTTTTTGCTTTTGTTTTTGCATCTGGCGCGGGTCGGTATTCTTCATGATGGGGCCGTCGCTCAAGGATGAGCGACTGGCATTTCTTGGCTTACATTTTTGTCTTTCCTGTATTATTCTTATGTTTTGTTATGTCTCTTCTTTGTCCCGCCTTTTTTCTTTGGCCATTTTTCTTTTCCCCGGAGTCTTTCTCTGAGCTTTCCTGTATACTTCTAGTCTCGGGATCTATAGCGAGCATTATGTCTCCGGACAATTTGAAGAAGATTGCAATTATCTACTCTATGCCATCTTACCTTTCGCAAATAGTGAAGCACCATGCAGCGCTCAAGCCTGTCGACGCAGTTGAGGATTTTGCCGAGGCAGAACCAATTACAGCGAGGGCAGATCTGCCTCCGATACCATCCGTGCCTTGAGGATTGGTCTGACTGAGTGACGACCAGCGAGGCTGAAGCTGGTGGACTAAGTAGAGTGAAGTAAATAAAAACTTTATTCGCGCAATATGATACTAAAAGTTGCTCCGCACCAAGCCTCTAGTGACAAATCTGTTGATTTGTCAAGCCGGGTTCGCCTGGTATCGGGGGATGGTGTGCTGGTGCCAGCACGGTGGCGCCCCCGTGACGCAAGACGCCGACCAGACTCAGTCCAGGGACAAGGATGGAAGGATGATGGTTGAGATAGATTATCGGGAAAACGGGAAAGAAACTGAAAACAGCTACCTCGCCATGCTTCGCAATGCATCCGTACCCATTATTCCAAGACCAAAATAGCAGGCTCTGTGTCCAAAAAACAGTTGTTGAAAACCAAAAAGCCAGTCCTCTCCGTCAAGCACCCAATGGAAGCTTTGTGCCATTTCCTCAGCCGCCGGCATTGCCAGCCGGGGTCAGCTTGGTGATGAGCAGCACAAAGTCGGCCGCCTTGCCCGCGTCGCGGTTGTAGGTGAAGTGCGGGTCGAAGAGCTGCTCGCCGCCCTTGCAGATGTCGTCCCCGCTGTGGCAGAAGATCATGGTGTCGCCCGACGGCAGGCCCAGGACGGGGGCTGGGTTGTCTGCACGTGGCGGGGATGAGCGTTATGCTGTGGATGGGAGAAGAGGTGGAAGGGGAAAGACGCACAAGGATCCCCAAAGGTGACGGCGGCTGACACGGTCGAGATCATGCCCTGCGGCCCCAGTATCTTGGCCGCGTTGTGGACCAGCTGCCCGCCCTGGGAGTAGCCCGAGAGGATGATCTTGGTCCGGGGACATTTCCGCTTCGCCTCGAGCACGAGTTTGGCCCTGGTAAGGTGAGGAAGTGCCACCACTGTGGTCAGCAAGGTCATCACAAAATCGTGTCGCTTTCTAGTCTCAGGTCCTGGACAGCGCGAGCTCACATTGTCTGGGAGCCGCCCGGGTCCCCGCCGCTGAAGAACCCCTTGGACACGGCTGGGTAGTAGACGCCCTGGACCGACATGTTGACGGCCCCGACCCGGCTCGCGAGCGCCTGGAAGAAGGGCGGCCCCGCAAAGGTGCCGACGTTGCCCGGCTCCAGCGTGCCGCGCGCGAACACGACCGTCAGCGCCCGGCACGGCGACCCGTCGAGCAGGCCGTTGAGCGTGTCATTGTTGAGGTCCTGCTGCCGCCTGAGCAGGAGCGGCGGCGGCGGGGTTTGCTGCTGCTGCGGTGGTGCGACGGCGGAGGGGTGGTCGTCCCCACTGATGTTGCTGTCCGCCGAGGATGGCGGTGGTGATGACGCGGGTGGAGGTGGCAACGGCAGCACCGCTACTGGTCTCGGCACGGCTACCGTTGTCGCGGCCGAGGCTAAGAGGGAGAGAACAAGCAGACTGGCTCTGCTTCTAAGTATCATTTTTCTCGTCACTCGGGAAGAATAGGCTGGCAAGAAGTGGCGAGCAGCACGACGATGGCGTTGCCCCTGAATGTCTCCTTCAGGGTCACAAGGCGATGGCCAGGAGGGCGGCGACGTCGGCCCTGAGCCCTGACAAAATAGAGGTGAACGAAACCACCCGTTGTGGGTTTTTGACAATCTCCTCGACTTGCATGTGCGAGTACCCAGGCATGGACAAAGGAAAAGTGGCCATCCAGCTCGGATGGATATGCTCGCGCGAGGATTTATTATTAGGCGGTCTCAACCAAACCCAGCTAGGTGTTCGGGAGAAACGGACAAACGAGAAACCGCAATTGTCGGGAAAGCTCAGACGACATCCTGCCGCTGCAAGTGTAGCCCGGTTCCAAGGGGCCGCAAGCCGGAAACATCGAGATTCACGGACCCAGTCGGCTCGAGCTGCAGCATCATGTTGGCGCGCACGGGCAGAAACCGCAAGAGATCGTCGGATAATGTCAACCAGACAGATGACCTCCCATGAGTGGTCCATTCCCCCGGTCAAGGCAGCCTTGTCGACGAGAGACCAGGCAGAATGTTGCCGGTCCCTTTCTTGGCTGTCCAGGCTTCTTCCTATGGGGTCCTCTTCAACCGACCGCCCTCTGTCTGCTCGCCCTAAATTTTGTATCAGGTTTCGGTCTTGGGTGCATGCAGTGATTGATGAATGATCCCGTCAGGAAAGCGAGCACCCGCACATCGCCCGAGGAGGTGCACCCGAAGCAGCCAAGCAGGCCGCTGAGTGTGGCCAAGGTAAAAAGCCCAGCGTGTATTGCAGCGAGTAAACCTTCTACCGTGACCGAGAAAAAAAAAAAAAATCCCATGCCGAAAATGATACCCGACCAAACCAAGGCCCACACATCCGAGACTGGCAAATGTCCGTTTGGCAACGCCGCTCCCACAGGGGCTGTCTGGCCCCGAGGAGTCGTCGAAAAAAATCGTAAAAAAGAGTGACCGCCGTCGGCGGAGCGGCCGGATCCTCCGGCGCAGCCCAGAGGGCAAGATCGAATCGACCGTCTTCGGTCGGGGATGTCGCCATGGATTGATTCGGGTCGAATCCAGCCGTCCTATCGTCGCATCTCCATTTTAAGCGGTGGGGTTGGGGTTCATCTGCGAGGCACATTGTCAGTCGTCCGTCATTCGCGTCTGTCTGCCATCTCCTCAATCTCCCGCTCTCCTCGCTCCATCCAACAAGGCCAAAAAGCGTCGCACGCCGCCTTCGTGGCCTATCGGGAGAATCTTCCAGAGGGGACGTGATGCGTACCTTCCTCTTGCCGCCGGGCGCAAGAGTGACGTTGACGAAACGGCGAGTGTACTGCTCCCTCTTGTGGGCACGGCCCTTGGGCCTCTTGGCCTTCTCCTGGGGCTCAACCTTGGGGGTCTGGGACTTGACCTTGCCTGTATGGACGCAGAAATACCGAGTTAGTCAATCAAAGACGGTGATTCTGAGGACCGCCGCCGCAAGCAAAGCCGATGCTGCCGTTTTTCTCATCGGGGTTGTGAATTTGAGGCGGCGACGTGTCGGTCGGCTTCGATTTGTCGGCGTGCACACGGCGTCAACTCCATCAGTCAAGAAGGGAGTAATCCTTACCGGCGCGGGCAAGAGATCCGTGCTGCTTTCCCATTTTTGCGAGATGTGATGTATTCGTCGGCTGGGACTCGTACGGGTATTTGGTGATGCAGGAGGGGGGAAGATTGACGCGGAGTGCGATGGACGGCGACAAATGGATTTTGGGGGGTTTTCCAGGTCGGCGGCAAATTGTGTGCGTCTGGGTTGCCGAAGGCTCATCGGAGGGCCTGAGCGGGTTTACTTCGGTAACAGACTGTGGCGGATGTGGTGTGGCTCTCGGTCACGTGGTTTGTGTTTCCACCAGGTTATCTATTAGCGCCAAACAAGGCGACAGCCAGCCAATCAACCAACAGAATTTACTGACGTCACTTCATTGCTTGATTGCACCGGAGGCTCTTGAAGGCACATGATGTTGGCAGGTTGAATAGACCAACAACACAGATTTAGGCGTCGCTAGTGGCTCTCGGCAATAAATGGGCGGTGTCGTTTCCTGGATGCGGAGGGATATCTACGAGGGAGATAGCATCGGCTTTTCTCTCATGTTCTCGCTGCACCAAAAGACAGTCGCCCAGCTCACAAGGAACATGTCCTTCCTAGACGGGCTAGGTTGGCGATTTGATATCATGGGGCCAGCGAGAGTCAGACACACCGACAAGACAGACGTAATGGCAGCGACGAGAAGCAGGCGAATCGAGGAGCGGTATGGTGTGCCTCTTGCTCGACAAAGACAAAAATTTCATCATTCAGCGTTATCGCAATCAAACCCAGACCCTGCCGTGTCACGCCTCGCCATCACCGGAGCCTTGTCGCGGGGGAAGCCTTGTTGGGCGCTTGGCTGGATGCCGGGAACCGGGGGAGTGGTGCTTATATAACGGCTTTTAGTGCCACAGGGAACCTCTGGTCGGCACAGTCGGACAGTGGTCACGCGGGCAAAATGGCGGGGATTTGGCGGGTAGCGCACACCGATGCCGGGGCGGTCACGTCAGACCGCTGTCACCCTGCGCAGCGTCGTGCCAGGCAGGAGGCGGAGTCAGTCATCCCGTCTCAAGCAGAGACCAGAGGAGGAACGGCGAGGCAACAGACCGAATAGCGAGCCCCTTTTTCTTTTTCGCTATCAGCGCGTGGCGGTTTCGCGCGAGTAGGAAGCCGCTGTTTCCCTGTCGTGTCGCGTGCTCCTTTTGCAAGTTTTGTTCTTTTTCTTGTTGGCTGTGCCCCAGTTTTTGATCTTGGTTTTCTTGTCGTTCTTTCCATCCCGCATTTTCCGCGATCCCAAGCCAACCGAGGCGGGGGGCACTGATCGAGGTGTGACACCGACGGCGCTGTTCTAATCCCAACCCCGGTCTCAATCCGTCGGCTGCAATCCCAAGACCGCGACCCCTTCAGACGATTCGACTCCCGACTCGGCCGCAGCCAGACGAAGCTGATTGCATGCAAGGCTAAACTCTATATACTCCCGCCCGCGAACTCTAATCCGCCCAGCCGCGGTCGCATCCCTCTGGTGTGTTCAGTGGCTGCGAGGCCAGGCCGAGGCCGCCTTCAATTCCAGCACAGATAGGGGCGTGCGCGCGTGCGTGCGGTCCAGACGTGCATCTGGTCGCGGCGCCGTGCTCCCGCGAGCAAGGCTGGCAGCCAGCCAGCCACCTACCTGCAGGTACCACAGCGCCCACCACCTGCCTGCCGACCGGCAATGGCGAGCCCACCGGCCCCGGCCGCGGCCTCAGCGTCGCCGCCCGACGCCCAGGCCGACGCTCTGCTTCAGCGCCGCCAGCGATCCCTCTCCACGAGTTCCTCCTCCTCCGCCGCCCCTTCGACGCTCGGCCCCCTTTCCTCCGCCGCGTCCTCGGTCCGCTCCCTCTCGCCGCTCGGCCGCCCCGGCGGCCGCTGGTTCCGCCGCCGCCGGAGCGGTCGCGGCAGAAACACCGCCGTCGCCGCCCGCGCCCGCAGCGTCGCCTTCGCCTCGGCCATCCTGTCGGCCCTCTGCGCCGGCTCCATCACCGTCTTCTCGCTCTACGGCCATATCTTCCAGTCGCGCCTGCGCTACACCCAGTTCGAGGTCAATGGCGTCGCCATCGCCGGCTCCGTGTCCTCGTACCTTCCCGTGCCCCTGCTGGGCTACCTCTGCGACCGCATCGGGCCCGCCCCGCTCTCGCTCGCCTCGGCCGGCATCTTTGCTACCGGCTACTCCCTCGCCGCCGCCGTCTTTGCCCACGTCGACGATGCCGTCCGCAGCGGCCGCCCACCCCACAACAGCCTCCGGAACGGCACCGCGACCGGCGGGCCCATATCATATGCGCTCATGGTCGCCGCTTTCGTCTGCATAGGCGTCGGCACCGCTAGCATGTACCTCAGCGCCGTGGCCACCTGCGCAAAAAGTGAGTCATGATGGCGACAGGTTTACCCGTCAGATACGGAACGAACCGTATACACATACTTTGTATGCAAAACATGTCACTGACAGTTTCACCCAACAGATTTTGGAACGGGCAAGCACCGAGGCCTCGCCCTCGCCATGCCCATCGCCGCCTTCGGGCTCAGCGGCATGTGGCAGAGCCAGTTCGGCAGCCGCGTGCTGTACGAGCGCCTTGCCGACGGCACCCATGGCGACGTAGACGTGTTCCGCTTTTTCCTCTTCTTAGCCGTTGTGCTCGCAGTCGCCGGCGTCATCGGCTTCTTCTGCCTCCGCATAGTAGATGAGGACGAGCTGATCGACGAGGCCGTCGAAGAGCTCGAACGGAGCGGCCTGCTGACCAACAGCGCCCTCTTCACCCCGGGTGGCGGTAGGATCGCTGCCAGTGCCGGTGGTTACGGGACCATGGGTACCGTCATAGAGAGATCCAACCCCTTCGATGACGCCGCTTACGGGGCTGCCGGCGTCAGCGACGACGTCAACAGCTCTAGCGACGACACCGCTGTCAACCCCGGCGGCAGCACCCGCGCTCTCGATCCGTCGTTTAAGGGCCCGGACGAGGAAGCGGCCCTCCTGGCCGGCGAGCACGAGGTCGAAGACATCCAGGCGAAGAAGAAGGAGTGGGTGCTCAACGCCGAGACGCGCCGGTTCCTGACGGACCACACCATGTGGCTGTTCGCCGCCAGCTTCTTCTTCATGGTCGGACCCGGCGAGGCCTTCATCAACAACATGGGCACCGTCATCAAGACGCTGTACCCGCCCGTGGCCCAGGGCGGCGCCGGGCGGCCGCTGACGACGGCCGCGACTCATGTCTCAATCGTCGGCGTCACCAGCACCATCGCCCGCCTGGCCACGGGCACACTGACGGACCTGCTGGCGCCCAGCCCGGGGAGCCGCCACATCCAGCTCACGGGCTCCCAGATCCTCGAGCGCCACCCGGCGTCGTCGTCGGGGTGGTTCTCGCGCAGGCCGTCTATCTCGCGCGTCAGCTTCCTCCTGTTCTCGGCCGCGCTCCTCTCGGCCGGCCTGGCGACGCTGGCCTCGGGGGTGGCGCAGGGGCACGGCGAGCGCTTCTGGATCGTGTCCAGCCTGGTCGGGGCCGGGTACGGCGCCGTCTTCAGCCTGACGCCCATCATCATCACCGTGATCTGGGGCGTCGAGAACTTTGCGACCAACTGGGGCATCATCGCGACCATGCCCGCCCTGGGCGCCACCATGTGGGGGCTCATCTACTCGGCCGTCTACCAGGCTGGCGCGTCGGCGGCCGCCCGCAGCAGAAGTGCTCACCCTGCGCCGCAACAGCCCGGCAGCTCTGGCGGTAGCGGAGATGGCGGCGACATCTTTTGCTACGGCACCGTATGCTATGCCAGCACATTCTGGGCCATGTCGGCGAGTGTCTGGGTCGCATGTGCCTTGGTTGTCATTGCCTGGAAGGGCAGGAACGGCTGGGCACAGCGGGGTATCGTGATCTGAGCCTTGTGATGCGCTCCGTATTACACTCCTTTTGGAGGGTTGCTTGTATTTATTTACGCTCGTTACTTTGTTATCTATCTTCTTGGATGCTTTTCATCTCTTATCTGTATCCTTTTATCTGTATCCTTTTTGTCTGCTGTCTCTTTTCCTGCTTGCTCTCTCTCTCTCTCTCTCTCTCTCTCTCTCTCTCTCTGCCTATCCTTCTCCTCACAATTGCTTTTGGCGTTTCCGGCATGGCCTACATTTTACCGAGTTAGCTTATTTCAGCATAGAATACCTAGTTTGTCCATTTTCCTCGCCCAGCAGCTGTGGCAGTATATCGTGATAGAAATCTTCGAGGCACATAACATAACAAACATCTTGGCTCTTGCATCCCTGCGCCTTCTTCCTGCGTGTCTCCCGCGATCGGTTGGCTGCTGCTGCGACTGCCATGTACAACCGCTTCCAAGAAGTCTGATCCGCAGTGATGTTGAGAGAGCGGCACGATGTTCCCCTCGCTTCGCAATAACAACAGGCGTTTGCGGCCACGGACCCCCCGTAGGGTCCCATCACACAAGTCAGCCAACATCATACAGTCAGCACCAGAGGCAGGTAGTCAGGCATGTGGCTGTCACAAGAGGCGAGCTGCCAGACGCACACGCTCCTTCTTTTTTTTTTTTTTTTTTCCTTCGCTCGGACCCGGTTGTCTGTCATTGTCTCCTGGACGCGGCCTCCCGGGCCCCTTCGGCTCCGTTCACCACCGAACAGGCGCTAGCTATTGTTTTGTGTCTGCCTGGAAGGCCCCTTTTTTTCCGTTTGTCTCCCCCTCAATTTTTTTTTTCTCGCGTCTGTTACCCCCGTCCCTTGTCTACCATGGGATCTGCGATGAACATGGACGCTTTCTGAACGGTCCAAGTCCGACCGAAAGAGCGCTGATTGGTCGTGGCCCGGATGGATGTCACACAAAACGCCCCGGTAGCGCATTACGTACGCGAACGACACATCCCTTCCCAACTCCCTCCATTGTACATGTGTATTCCTGAGGCTAAATAAATAAAAAATGAGCGATGATACTCTACGGTCCCGGGACATCGGTACTTGGGAAGAAGAAAAAAACAAAGGGATGTGAATGGACGCCGGGCGCTCTGCCCAGCTGACCTACATGCGAAGCCAGACATGCAGCTCGGAAAGAAAAAAAAAGAAAGAAAAAAAAATAAGTAAGTTTCGAGGAGGTTGATATTAGGAAAAGGAACTTCCCGGACGCCAATGTGGAGGAGGCGCCAGAGTTTTTACTTATGCTGCTGCTGCCCATGGCGATCCCCAGCTATGACGATGGCCTCTATTTTTGGATAGGGCGCACACACACACACACCGGCAAGCACGGCATTTCTCGTAGGGCCTAGCTGTACTAGTCTAGGTAAAGCCGTTTCCAAGGCGGAACCTGCTACACACCGTGCACACACATCCCTCCATGAAATGCGGTTGAACTAAACAAATGTCGAGCTAAACAAGCCTCGATGATGGCGAAACAGCTTTGCATGAACGGCAACGGAGGAGAGGAAAGAGGGGGCGTGCAAGGCTCCTTAGTACAAAACGCTAAAAAGTACCATGCAGCAGCTCTTGGGGAGATGGTGGCGGTTCTCTTGTTTTTTTTTTTTTTTCGTTTGTTTTCGGGACCGGGTTTCTGGGCGCCCGGTGACTAAACTAGTCTACGGACGTATAAACATCGTCATGGGCTAGCAGTGAAAATGGCGACGGGTAGCAGCTCGAGCGAGCATGTTTACCGATGTGGAATCCGACGCTCAACGGCAAGTCTGTCGGGGCAGTCGGCAGTCGTTGTTCTGTGTGGCCTGGCGGAATGAACCCGAGTCCCTTTCTGGAGAATGAACTTGGACATATCGTCTCCAACATTGCGTGTGATATAGCATACAAGGCAGCATTGCGACATTCACAAGACCGTGCTACCTCGTTACCATCTGGGGTATTTCAAAACAGAGTGTAATTACCAGCTATATGCCATCAATCCTAGCATATGGATCTACCTATTTATACAAGGCAGCATGAGTGACATGATATCAGTTGAGGTTGGTCTTTTCCAACAACATAAAAAGGTACACTTTATCCGAATATAAAGAACATGTGAGACAGAAATAAGGAGTCATCTCCAAGCCTACCAGACCATGAAATCTGACGCCTTGTGCTTGGTGACAACCTCCAACCTGCCAGTCCAGTGCTTCCCCGCCGCCCTGGCAAGTTGGCGGAACCGCCTCAGCTGTGCCACCACGTCGTGCATTCGCCGCAGGTCCTTGCGGCGGGGGATCCTTCCATCGCTCACGCCGGACCAGATCATGGCCTCCCAGGCCCAGTGGAAGATGTACACGCCCGATGGCACGCCGGCCGCGACCTGGGACGGCGTCGCGGGACCCACCCCGACATAGCCGGCGCGGAGGGAGGGAAACTCCCGTAGCAGGCTCACGTACTCGTTGACTGCCGGGTGCGGGGACACGACCGCTGCCCCGGGCCCTATCCACACGTGCACTGCCTTCTCCTGGAACTCGTTCCATATGACCGTTCGCAGCACGTATTCCCCGCTCCCGTCCGGTGCGACGAAGATATCCCCTCGCATCGGTGATCCCCTGACGGTTCCTGTTGTCACATTCGATGCTTCACCTCCCTCCACACCTCCTTGACGACCACCTTGTGGCTGAGGCGACGACGATGCCGCCGTCTCTGGCCTCCACTCTTCGAAAAAGGAAAAGCCGGCCGGCGGCACATCCATCGACATCCCCTCAAGATCGTCAACAAGCGTGGCCTCATCCCCATCATCCGGGTACGAGTCAGCCTCGCAGATCAGATCCGGCTCAAACTCCAACCGGAGACGCCGCAGCCCCACGAGTAGGGTCGGACTCCTACGGGAGGCCGGCAGCGCCGTCGCTGTCTCCAGAATTGCACGCTCCTGCTCGTACGCCAGCTCCACGAAGCGCGTCAACTTCCGGATCAGGCGGCCCGTGGAGCGACGTGGCAGGTTCGTCAGCGTCAGCGACGTCAGCCTGGGATTCATGTCGGGCGCGAAGGCACCGGTAGGCGTGTCCGCAAGCTCAACCCCTGGGAGCAGCAGCTCTTCGGCAACCCAGGTGTCCGCAAGAAACGGTGACGCCTGCTCCAGCGATAAGAGAGTGGGTACCTGCGTCACAAGCGAATGGTGCACACGCAAGCTTCGCAGGCAAGATGAGATCACCGGCCGCAGCAGATGGGAGCCCCCGATGAAACCACAGATCCTCGTGGTAGGCGAGAGCCACCCGGCCAAGAGCTCAGCAGGCGGCGGCCTCATCATCAGCATGTCGCAATCGAGGTGCTCGAAGGCACCATACGACATCCGAATCGCCTTTTGCAGGCCATTCAGCGAGATCCTGTTGCCATCAACTGTGAGGTGGCTCAGCCCCAGAAACCCCTGACAGGGGCGGGAGGCTAGGACATTAGCCACCAGAGTACCAATGGGGTCACCGCCAAGACCTCGCGATAGATCGTGAATGAGGTCATCAGGCCCATCGCCCAGGACAGGGGCCGTGCCATCCGGTCGCTGCGTCGTGGCCGGTTCATCCCCCTGGGCTTCATATGTTGGTGCATCCGCAAAGTGTCTATCCGGGTGGCTGTGTGTGGCACTGTGGTCCGACTCGGTGATGACTGCATAGGGGCCGTATTCGTTCAAAGCAGTGTTGGGGGTCACTAGGAGCTTCCCCTCCACGGAGAAGCGCGCGTCTGATTGGAATGAGCGAAATGGGAGGCAGCACGCAAGCAGCCCTTGGAGGCCATCCTCCGTCAAGTGGTTCTCGCCCAGGTCCAGGCTCCAAAGCTGGCGCATGAAACGGGTGCCGAGCACGACGGCCATATCGTCCTGCAGCTCACGGCCCCGAACTTTGAGCACCCTGAGGCCCGGCAGCGTGAGAGGCCCGATTGCCCGTCGGCCCAAGGCAGCCCTCAAGGAGCCAGGGAGATACGAGATGTCAAGATAGACCAGACTTTTCATGTAGTCGGACGCAAGGTACGTGGCTTGCAGCTCAGCGCTGCGGCCGGCAATGCTCAGAAGCAGAGGCCGCTGCTGGCCCCGGTCCTGCTGTCCGCCCTGGGGTGGTGCCCGGGCCAGAGCACCAGGGTCAAAGACGGGGTGTGAATCGAGCAGCAGGCAGCGCAGCGCTGGGAACAGCGTGTGGCACCGCCGAAGCGTGTCGTTGAGCGCATCCACGACCTCGTTCGTCAGGAAGTCGGCGGTGGCGCCGCCGAAATTCCTGAAGTCCAGCGTGAGCACGAGGGCGCGCGTCGAGACCCTGCCGATCCTCACGGACCGGCTGATGAACCGGTGCAGATACCAGTGTAGTTCTTGACCGGTGTGATACAGGTTGTGAGCACACAATAGTCAACAACGAAAGGGATCTGACAGCTTCGGGGCGCCAGGGTAGTGGTGGTCTGGGCGAGAACAAAACAAACGGCGTATGCACAAGGACGGGACAGCGAGGCGTCAGGGGCAAGGATAGGCAGCGGAGCGACGGGCATGCGCAGAGGAAATCCATTCCTCACCGTCGGTACGGTCCAGCCCCAGGAGCTGGATAGTACGTAGAGGGTCATTCCAGAGCCGGGCGGCGAAGTGGCCATACAGCCTCGACGAAACCAGACAGAGGCTGGTGTAAGCACTGACTGGCACGTAGGGGGCGACGACGGCCCAGCAATCGATCATGGCCGTGGCATCGCCGTAGGATGGTAGCTCCCACACGCCGTGCGCCATCGTCTCAACCGTGGTTTGTTTTCGGAAGCCCCGACAGGACCTCTCCTTTGAAGGAGCTCGGTGCCGAAGCAGCAGAAGGGGACCCCTGACGGCGCGACAGGGCGTGGATGCAGCCGGCTGGTGTGCGATGGGGCCCGCGGCGATGGCCGACCTGCGCCCGTGGGCTCTGATGCGATGATGCGCTGCCCCCGCAGGCTCGGAAGGCCAGGTGCCCGGCTCTTGGCGAGGCCTGGTTGCAGGAGGCCTGGTCGACAGAAGGTCTGGTTGAGAGGAGGGATCAAGTGTGATTGCCTTGTGCGCGACCAGAGTCTCGGTAGTCGACGAAACTAGGATTTACGATGCAAGGCCCCATGTCGGATGGGAACGAAGTGGTCCAAGGGCGGTCGCGATCACGAGCCCGGCGCCACAGCTGTCGTTGGCGGAAAATGTGGCAAACCAGCCTGGTCGCGTTACCATGGAGGAGGCTAGCGCCAGCCTAAAGGTGGGGGCGGCGCTCGCTGAGGGGCTGGCACACTGGCTCAGGGTTGCTGATGGAGGTGGTTCGTGCTTCTGTGCTTTCCCGCTGATTGATGTCAACGGGGAAGCCACCAACACCCCCGACCCCGCTCTAGCTCACCGGGTTCGCAGAAGACAGTCCGGAAGGAGCCAACGACCTCCCACCCACCCCGATGCGATTACCTGTGCTCAGCGCAAACCCAAGCCTCGCGATTGCTATTCATGGCCGACCGCGTATGCGCGGCCTTTCTTCGCATCTTCTCTGCCATGCCAAACAACCCCTGTCCCCTGCGCGGGTGGAGGGATGCTGCTGGCTGGCTGTGTGCTAAACCTGCTCGGTCGGGCGGCTGGTGATCCAATGGCAGCACGCGGATTTCCTCGAGGGGGTTGGAACGGCTCCCCACCAACACCCGTCGTCTCGCCGTCCACGGCGCTTGCCCGATGCAGACCAGACCCCACCCGTCGCCCCCATCGCGCGGGCAACCTACGGGTCAATGCTTACCACCAACAATCCCGGCCAGGGCCACCAGAAACGGACACCAGCTCAACTCCAACTGATGCCTGCGCCCAGGTACGCGGAACCGGGATTCGGCACAGCACAAGGACGGCGACCGTCCCAGCCACCTGCGACCCACGCTGGTTCCACGTTGGAGACCACCTCATCGGGAAGACATATCTGATAGCTCCATGGCACGGACGGGTCTCAAATGAAGGGGCGGAAAGGCTTCCGTGCCCGCAAACCGCGCTTACGCTTGCTTTCTTTTTTCATTTCCTGCGTGCCTGCCCATCCGCACGCGCCAATGCGCCTGTGAGGCGATTAAAACCCTTGTGTGGAAATCAGGGTGTAGTGCCAAGGCTGTCCGTCTGATGTCTGCCAAGAGCAGATTCTCCCAGCTGGATGAGTCCGAAAACCAGGCGGTATCCACTAGCGGCATAACAGCCCTATCAGACGGCAGCTAGCGTAGCACACGCACAGCTATCCCAGAGAAGCTAGACTGGGCTGGCATGGGCAAAGCGCAGATCGCCATGTGAATGTGAAAATAAAAACAGTAGGTAAATAAACAAACTGAAAGAAAGCGACTAGGCTCAGGCTTGGTTGACAGGCACGCCGGTCTCCTCCCCCACTTGCACAACCACCCCAAACAAGCCCACCCAAAATACGAATCTGCCAGAGGATATCTAACCATAACCGGGGACCATCCCCCACACACCAGAAGGATGGTCAAGAACAACCCGAGAGCCAAACATGCTGCTTGGGCGCTGAGGGCACTCCCCAACCAACCACCTGCCACTTTCCCCCGTCCCCTCCAACCCCACTTACATGCTTCATCCAGATTGCCTGCCATCCACGGATGGGCAACCCCGGTAGGCATCTTTTGGTCGCGCTGTACCGTGCAACAGCCTCGATAAGACTAAGGTAGGTAGTGGCGCTGGGAACGGCCCCATTCCTATTGGCTATCGAGGAGCAAAAAGCCCGGCAAGTTCGTTGCGAGCGCATGATCTACGATGGAGTGGACCGTACAAGTCCGTTGGGCTTGTTCTGTTTCAGTTGGATACATGGTGCTCTGCCTACCTAGGTACCTACCTACCTGGTGGGTGCCCGGCTCCAAAGCACAATCCTCGTAGCAGATGGGGAAATGTCACAAATACGACATTCCTAGCCAGGGTATTCCAAGAAAATAGCATCCCCAGGGTCTCGTCGACCCAATGCCATCACCTGCCTGACCCCTTGCCCGGCCTGAAAAGCGGTCTTCGGGGAAGGGCAGGGGGCTGGGCAGATGCCTCCTTGCGCACGGAGTCTCCCGCGCCGTCAGCAGGACTTTTCCCCGACTTTCCAGTCGCCTTCGTGCGCCGTGCTATCTCCTCCGAAACCTCAGCACTTCGAGGACCATATCTCCCTCGCGTCTCACAGGACCCACAGGTCATGTATGTAGGTGCTTTGATCAACACAACATTGGACACCGTGGGGCCTCTGCCCTGCAGCCGCGGCCCTCTCAATCTCTCGGCCCCCACAGCAAGAGACCGGACCTCCAGCTGCGGGTTGGTTTCACCCCGGCAGGCGCGCAACTTTTGCGGCAGCCGATGGGGCACATAAGAGAAGGCTACGAGCTGCCAAAGGAGGACAGGACAGCCTCGACGCGCAACAGCCTGGCCCGTCTCCAACATGCAGTCCTCCGCATACAATGACGCCTGCTTATCCGGCGGTATAAATAGAGGGGGAACGGGGATCCCGATCCAGAGCCTGATGTAACCCTCGATGCGAGCCTGGGCGGCATCGGCACTGTATGCGTGCGGCACGGGCATGGAAGAGCATTGTGACGTTCTAGGAATCTTTCAGCTGTGCTGCACGCTCAGGGCCCTGTACCAGGTCGGTCGATTTGTCCAAGATTGCCAGGCCAGGTCTCGTGTGGTTACGCAGGACAGATTGACAGGTCTCAGATGAAGATCCTGGCAGGCTAGTAGCGCCTCAGTAGGTAGGTGCCTGGGCACACCTACTGTGCCTCTGTAAACCTTGGGAGCGGAATATCTCCCGCCCCTTGGATATATTCCACCAATCCGTGCTTGCATTCGACCACACCCTTTTCAATGGCCTGCTAAAGCATCCAACTATATACAAGAGTCTATCCCCGCATGCAGGATTGCTCGATTGCGATGTTGTGTTGCTTCGTGTGCGCGTGTGTGCGAGCGGCCAGGGATACGAATTGCGGTTTTGACTGCGCCCTTGATCCTTGCACAGTCTCAGGCATGCTGGTCGAAGCGTTCCCCAATCACGAGGCCGCATCCACGCTTCTAGGCGTTTACCAGAGTGTCGGGTCTATCTTTTCGCACTGTAGTCTGAGTTTAGCGTCAGGCCTTGCAGGGACTCGCCATTGAGTGTAGGTAGGGTCCATACATACGTAGTACATTGCCGGCCGGCAATGCATGTCCCAGCTGGGCTGGGCTGGCACGGCTTGTGCGACCCCTCTGCTTGCTCGGCAATATGCGCACCCCCATCCTCCCAGAGATCAGCCCGTTTTCTGGACGAACACAGGGGGTCGGCAGATGCGAACACCGGGCGTCGGCCCAGCGAGCTCCTGGTCCCATCCCTCAAGGCTGTCCACGACCCCTTGTCGCCTAGTGGGCCTGCCTCTGCCCGTGAACGGCAGCCGGTGAGGTTCGACCTTGCTGCATTCTGTCAGCCTGGGCGGGCTTGGAAGAAGAAAAGAAAAGGAAAGGAAACGGTACTCAGGACGACATGCCATGCTGCTGTGGATCATCTCTCTCACGCCATCATAGGTACCCCTAGGTAGCCAAGGAGAATCCCTTCCGCTTCGCTTCGCTTTCATCTCTCCTAGCAACCGTCTATCTTGGGAAGATACGCAATCTCTACGACGCCTGCCGCATGCTGCCCCCTTGGAGCTCCTGACCTGGTAACTGCCTGTGTTCATCTAGCCAAATGAAGCGTTGCCTGCAAAGCGAAAACCCCGGCCCGCGCTTCTCCGCCCCTCCTCGGCCCCGATAAACACACACTGGACAAAACCAGGTCATGGGATGTGGCCCTGGCCCAGTGGATGGCCTCCCTTGTCTTTCCCCGAGTTTCCCGTCCAACGTGTCTCCCTCGCATCTCTCCTCCCCCGTGGGGGCCATCGGGAGAAAAGGCGACCCTTGTTTCTAGAAACCGCGAACAAATAAGCAGGGGAGGACAAGACCGTTGACGTCCAATCCCTTGGCCGGGGACGTATGGTTCTTATGTTGACATACGGTTCTTGTGTCGCGATCATACTTTGCATTCAGTATAGCGGCTAAAACGGCCAGCGCGTTCGCAGACGCAGGCCATATCTCGGCATGTTGGGGAAATGAATATCGACCTCGCAGCACTAACCCAGGCACCCAAGCCCCCACCACCGTTTCCCACATAGCTCTTGCGCAGTCCATGCTGGGGCGGGCACGCCTCCTCCCAGCCAAAAACATAGGTCCCTGGCCATGCACGGCCAAGCTCTCCACTGCTTTCAGCCGCCTTGAAAAAAAAAAAAAAAAAAAAAAAAAGCCACATCTGCACATATACGTGCGCATTCAGAACCCCGACCTGATGAGAAAACACAGAACGAAGAATCCTGTCCCCCTATGCAGTCAATTCTGAAAAAGGGAAAGCTCGAATCGTCCTGCCTGTTTTTGTGAACCAACCGATAAATGGCAGTCCGCAAAAATGCACGCACACCCTGCCACCCTTGTCATGTGCGAAGCTCGGCAGCGCCATAAAAAGGAATGCCGCCGTTCGCCGACCTCGCGGCAAACTGGCGGGGACACCGGGGGTGGGTGGTTTAGCACTAGGTAGGTAAGGTGGTGGGTTGACATTCACAAAAGGCGACCAGGGACGAGAACAGGGCATACGTAACCGGGCAAGGGAAGAAGCAGACTAAAACCGCGCTGCCCACACCTCCATCGCCCGCTAGCGGTGTTGAGGCCGGCACCGAGACTAGAATCTCGTGGCCGATCTCCGTGGGCAAACCCAATCGCGCACCATGGGTGGGAAACAAAAAAGTGTGCGTGGGTGTTTGGCGCGGTTGTGTACGCGCGGGAGACGAAGTTGGACAAGATGTTTAGGCACATACAGACAGCCACAAAATTGGAGGCAGGAACAGACGCGGGAGGCGCATACGCGCGGAAGAGTTAAAAAAAAAAAAAAAAAAAAGGTCTACACTTTTGTTTTGCTTGCAGTGGCACAGCCACGCATAGCCGCGCTGTTTTTTATGTGCCGCGAGAAATATGCAGGAAAAAAAAAATCAAATAAATAGACTGATCGCAACGTTAGATGAGTGTGTGGGCGGGTTGCACAACAGAAAACGCCGGTTGCCTACTCGGGGCGGCCAGACACGGCTAGATGGTGCGCTGCGGGCGAGGGACCAAGTGCACAACAGACTCCAGAGATGATCGGAGGGCGCCGAAAGGAAGACGAGAACGTGTGGGAGAAAAGAGAAGAAGGAGAGGAAAAAGGAAATCGAGAAGGCGGGGGGACCGGCGAGTACTTCGAACAAACAAGAGAAAAGGGAGGGTGTGGGCCGGACCCGGGGATTCGGTAACGCGGCGCTCGCCTAAGACGCCCAGTCTGGCCCCGACTCTCGGAAAAGAAATGGCCGGTCAGGTTCTGGATAGCCACACTCTCTCTGCGCTGTTCCTCTCCCAGGCAGCCAACCTAGCAACAGCGCCTGCGTGCGCAAAGAAAGGTGGCGCGGGTGAGTGGCCCATTTTTCTCAGCACGCATGCACCTCTTCTCTTCTGGTCTTCTCGCCTCGCCTCTCGTTTCTCTCTTACTGGCCTTTTTGGGCCGAGATCTTTGGGCACTATTTTTTTTATTGCCTCGCGTCCGCAAGTTTTATGGCGCACTCCTTTGACAAACCAAACAGGCATGCCTGTTGGCACATAGAAGCCCAAACGACGCGAAAAAAAAAGCAACTAAGAGAGAGGAAAAAAAATTGCAGAAAGGGGAAATGTGAGCAGGTTCATCAGCTCATCATGTACACAGCTCCCAAAACACAACGCCCCGGGCCCAAGACCGCTCAACAACCTCACAGAGCATTCTCCAGTCTTTTCCCCTTTTTTTCCACTCATAAAGCGTCCCTAGTCTAGTTTCTGTCCAGGTAGGCATGCAATCTTGGATGCCTGCCAAGATGGAGAGACGAGTCCGGACATTTAGAGACCGCCTGAGAGCGACGTGCTTCTTCTCAGGTCTGGATCTGCGGCTGTGTGTATGTGCGTGCTATCACGTCGTACTATTTCGTTTGCCATGGGGCTTTTTTTCTTTCGGATCTGCATTTTCTGCTCCCTCGTCATTGCGTCCGCCCTCCCTCTTCTGAGAGCCGACGCCCCCATCTTAGGAACCTTGGCGTAGTTTCACGACCCAAGGGCCCCTCGCGCGCAGATTATTCACGTAAATACAACCCAAAATGGAGTGGCGTTTCTTTTTTGGTCTCTCATTTTTTTCTTTTGTTTTCTTTTCTTTTCTTGTCCCTCGCTCCTCAACGCGTGAAAACGTGAGTTTGGGGGTGCGGTGAACCCCCGATCCAAAACCCAGATCTGGAGAGGCCTGATTTATCGAAACCGGAGAGACAAACAAGACAGACTGACAGACGCCCATTGCGGAGGAGGCCGGTGGAATGAAAAAAAAAAAAAAAAACGTCAATGCCCTTTAGTCTCAGAAACAGGGCGCCGCCCCCAAGATTCCTCTGCCCGGCAAGTTCCATGTTCCGTGGAGAAGCTGACATCGGCAGTGGGGGAGAGGGAGAAGGGAAAAAAAAAAAAAAAAAAAGTGACCACCGGCAACGAAAAAGCACAGCGCCGCCGGAGGTGATCAATCCCGAGACGGCGCAGACCACTCCTTGCCTGCAAGCTTTCGGGGCGCTCTAAGCGGGGGGCCCCATGGCGGGTGCTGCTGAATAGCGACAGGCGAGGGAGGGGCCCACGGGCGTAACCAAGACAGGTGGCTTTCCCCTTGGCCCTGACGCGCTTGACCACTTGCGTGCCGCCGCCGTGAACAGGTTGACCGGTGAGCGGTCAACAAAGGGGGCTCCTTGTCGAGCCGCCATCACCATGGCACGTCTGTCACTTCTCTCAGCAAAGAAGTCATATCAGCCCAGGGGCCAAGGGCCAGCTTCTCATGATACGCCGCAAACTTCAAGGTGGTACACAGAACGGTGGCGCGCCATTGGTCTCCTGGATTGTGAAACTTCTGGATTCTTCACCTAGGTTTCCTGAGGTATCCATCCCCCTGTTTTTCGATAGACGCCTTGTAGCACCCGAAGAAAAAGATTGCAGTCCACCCAAGCCCCAAAATAAGCAATCTCCTGAAAGCCACACATAGAGTGATGATACATGATACGGCAAAAATGTAGCTCGGAAAAAAGAAGAGGGGAAAAGTAGCGAAGCAAAAGACCACCCAAATCAACCGTGTGTGCTTCCCGCAGTGAGAAATGAAGGAGAGAAATGACATTGTGCCCCCGAACAAATAATAAACGCAGAAGAAAAGTAGAGAGAAAAGGATCAGGTAAAATGAGGTGGATGGGGAAATCAAGCAACCAATCCGACGACACTAAGGATTAATGGTAAGAGGCAGAAGCACCTGGGCAAAGAAACAGAGGACGCGTTGGGGGAGGGTGGCAGTGCCCTCATGCGAGTTGAGCTGCAAGGTAATGAATGGTCCCAAGCCTTACTCCTCGCGCTTGATGCGCATCTGCCTCGGCTTGCGCCTCTTGTCCATGTCCCGGTAGTGGTCCTCCCACCACTGCTCGGCGCCAGGGATGTAGTTGGGGCTCTTCTCATCCGTGTGCTTTTTGAAGTGAGAGTAAAAGTTATCAAAACGGTCTCTCGTTTGGTGCTTCCGCGGGCAGTCAGGGTGGCAGTAAAAGTACTGCGGATCCTTCGAGTGTCTGCAGAAACGAGGTGGTTAATTAGAGCCACCAAGCTGAACCCTGGAAAGATGGGGGGAAACCTACGACTTCTCGTGGCGCACTTTGTGCTCATGCCTTTTGTATAGCTTGTTGCAGCCAGGGTGCGAGCATGGGTGTTTGTTCTTCTCGTAGACGAGGGCAGACTCGTTGTCCGTTGGCTTCACGGACTTTTTGCTGGCGCCCCGAGTGCTTTGCTGGCGGGCGGTCCTGCGCGCGTCGGTTGTCGACCGTGTCCGGCCTGTGCTACCCCTGGGAGGCCTGGGCTCACCAGCCATCTCCCGCTTGCATATCCTATCGAAGCCCATGTCCATCGACATGGAGGACGACCGGGAGCACGGCGAACTCTCGAACATGGGCACAGGGGAGCCGGCATGCACCCAGATCGAAGCCTGCGCGCCGGGGCTGGGAGTCCCGTGTGTCGGGTAGCCTGGCGTGTGGGCCATGAAAGGGGGCGATTGCGGCAGGCCATCGGCATACGGGTATGCGCCAGGCGTGCCTTGAAGAGGCATTTGGTGTTCCATGAAGCTCAGCGGCGCCGGGATAGTCATCTCCATGGGGTTTCCGGTCCTCGGGGGCGTCACTGGAGGGTAGTTATCTCGATAATAGCCCTGGGTGCTGGGCTGGAGCGTCATGTTGTGCATGTAGTCGGGCATAGTGGGGGGTGGCGTCATGACAATGCGCATGTCAACGGCGCCCAGCCTGTGGTCGAAGTTGAGGGACGAGTGCCTCCGTGGCGGCGGAGTTTGGCATCCAAAGGAGTCTCGAGTTGAGTTCGGTGTCACTGCGCCGTAGGGGGACGAGACGGAGGACGAGAAACTGCCGCCGGGACTGGATGAGTAGGAGAAGGAGTCTTCCATGTCAAGGTGGCCGAAGCTACTATCCATGTGGGGCCTCATGGTAGGAGCACTGCTGGCTGTGGCTCCGAGGGCTTTTTGTGTGTTTTTCACTGCGTGTGGAGATGAGAGGGAATAGAGAATGAGGCAGTCTCTGATGAGCGACAGGTAAGGAATCCTGAGAGGGGATTCGGGATGGGATGGGAATTCTTCGACTTCGTCCGATCAAGACATGGAGCGGCCAGACTGGGTAAATATACATATAAGGCATCGCAGGTGAGATGCTTGATGGAAATGGGGCGTGGATAGAGTGCTAGGGTCAGGGGGTGTTGGTAGATGGGAGGGGAGTGGAGATGCAGTTGACAAGAAAGACTAGGGGCTAGGGGGTGCACGTCGGCTGGAATGCCACGGCCGCAAGGCAAGGCGCGTGCAAAAGAAAGCACCTCCACCCAAGCAAGTAGTCGAGGACCATGCATAAGTGCCTCGGGAGATAGCGGTCGATCTAGGCAACCTGTGTGCCCCATACTGTTTGGCCCTGCCCTATCCTTCCCTGCTCATGTTTTAGGAGCGACGCCTATTTGGGCCACGCCTGAACTCCTAACGGTAGGTAGGGTTGAGGTGGAGGAGGAGGGAGGGGGCGTGTGCTGGATGGCAGACCAGGGAGGGCGAGGACAGGATGAGAGGGCTGCCCTTGCCAGCTAGGGTGGTATGGACTTCGTTCCTGGCCCGCAGACCGGGGGTGGATGGGTCTACGCCATCATGAAAATAGGTACAATAGATACACCCAGTCGGTAGGGCCAGCGGAGCCCGCTCGTACCGGTGCATACCTCATTTTGTGTGCTGTGTTTACTGCCGTAACAAGCTGGGCCAAGAGGCGAAAGGTGGTGCAGGCTAGCAAGTCTGGGCTAGTTGGCCGCCGCGCGCCGCTTTTGCTACCTTTCTTTTTTTATTCTCTCCCCATCGCCTCGAGCGGGCGCGGTCTGATGCAGCGGGCGTACCGGGAAGCTTAGCACCGCTCAGAGGCGCACCGAGACGTCAAGGCCGAAGGATTGGTGTGCAAGAGGAGAGACAGCGCCATGGAGAGCAGCGGCCATCACAAGAAACACTCGGGCCATTGCCGGCCGGATTCCAAAGCCCATTGTCAGTTCGTCAAAAGCGCGGCTCTGGGACCTGGAATGGTGGACATCTGTTTGGAATGGGGATTGCCATCTCGCGGGCCATTGAAGGCGATCAACCGGCCATGGGGCAGTAATAAGACATGCACTCTGGTGGCGGGGACAGGGGGGCTCGCGGTTGGCAGAGCCCCAGCAGACCCAGATGTGCAGGTGGGAGCCAAGGAGCTCCCCACAAGCCAACACCCCGCTCAAGCCTCACTAGTGTTGGCGGCTGCTGGAACCGGAGGCTGCGAGGAGCGAGGTGCGGACACAGTTGCGACTGCCTCGGGGTTCCAGCGGGATCTTCCTGCCCAGTCGCCTAGTGAGAGCGCGCGTTGGAGGAGCCGCTCCGGAAATCTCCTGTCAGCGCAGAATTAAAGGCCAGGGACTCGGTTAGCGGGAGAGAAGGGGTAAGATAGGCTCCGGTCGTAGCAGGTCCAGCTCCCGCGAGGGCGTGCACTAGAGGAGCCCACTAGTAGCGACATCGATGCTACTAAGGCGGGTGACCTCGGCTGTCTGTTGGGCTCGGGGCGGGCAGGCAGGCTGACAGACATGTCTACCTGGTAGCCGGAAAGGAGGAAGAGAGAGCCAGAGGCCTGGCAGCTCGGTCACATCAATCCCGGCTCATGCGAGAACCGAACGAGCACGGCCTCGCCACAGCCTTCAGGGCTCGGCTGGCTGAGACCCATTGCCTGTTGGGCCAAGGACGACGGGCGAGGGTCGCGAATGAGTCCAATGTGTTTCTCGTCTGGCCGTCGGGGTCAGGTCAGCCAGTGTATTGTTCTCAGTCGCGTGCTCAATGCGCCCTTTCAGTCAGCCTCTCGTGGATCGCAGGAACATAGGTGAATCGGTGTCGCAGAAGCCCTCCTCTCCTCAAGCGTCAAGAGTCAGTACCCATAACGTGCAGAGGTCTATACGGCGCAGGTCGCAGGTGCAGAGGGAGGAGGGTCTGTGGGATCGAAGACATCAATCAAATTAAGCATGGGGCATTGGCCCGGCGGGCGGCTCGTCTCTTCGCATGAGGCAGGTCTCTGCTGAATCGCGACGCAGAAGTGGATCAATACACGGGGCCTGGGGTCGTATATTTCGAGGTCGTGGCCATCGCTGCTTCCCACCACGATCCCTGCACGACGTTGGGTCGGCTTTCGGAAAGAACTGCCCAGGTACATGGGCATCATCCTGGGTACGAGCCAAAATCACCTCCACAAAGGGCTAGCGTGATGGGGCACCACCCCCTCCAGGGGTCGCCACAGCAAAATTGAATCTTGGCTCGCTTCCAGTTCCACCCAATGCACATTCGATCAACCTCAGCTCGTCTGTGCTTTGTGCTGTGCCTTTTTGGCCTCCTGGTCCGGAGTATTTTGATGCCTTTTTTGTGCTTCGAATTCCCGGCAGACTCTCGCGGACTCCCGCCCAGGCAGTGCTGTTCTGGACATGGTGTTTTGGTGGCTCAACGGCCCCTGGGGTTCTTGCCCCATTGCCTCGAGATGCGGCTTTCTCCTACTACGTAGTCTACGTGGGGGGCGGGCAAACAAAGATCGCGGGGCTCTTGGAGCCGGCGGAACCTTAAAACGGCGAGCTGCCTGGCTCGCCCGGGATGGCTGCGCTGCTCCTGCGAATAACCGTCACGATTGCTTGTTCCGCTGCTCACGAGCCCGGTGCTAGTCTGCGCTTGGCAGACGAGCATCACAGGCAGGCACGCGGGGATGAATCAAGGATAGAGGAGACAGACAGACAGACAGACAGACAGACAGACAGACAGACAGACAGCAAGCAGTGCGCAGCTGCTGATATGCCTGCGGACTTTGGGGCCAAGGCGTGCCGCGACGAGGACAAAAACCCGGCTGGCACCACCCCCTCCTCGCCCTCCTTAGTTCGATCCTTCAGTCCACGCCCTCTTCATACAACCTGGTCGAGGCGTACGACCTTTGACCAATTAGTGACCTGCCAGAGACATCTCCATGCCAAAAGAGCTAGCGTCAGAGCGCGCCGGCCACACGCCTCCAAGAACGGCCCCTCCAACTGAACCACGCCCTCCTCCCCTTTTGGGCCTTGCACTTGATGTACCGTATGTGGATGTCGAGGCCGGATGCGGAGGCTATCAGACGGCAATGTCTATGGAATATCCCCCAGACCACCGACTACCACCCTGGTACTTGCTGTTAGATCTGTGGGCCATAACCAGGTTGGTGGTTCCGCCATTCCACTTGCTCGTTCTATTTTCTCTTCCAACCCACCAAAGCCTTGCACATGGGTCACAGAGCCAATAATGTCCGACCTCCGACTTGACAGGTGTCTGCATCTGGTGGCGTCTCCTGGTGGAGACCCTCCTTTCTCTTACCTCATAGTCGACACGCGCTGGGTGGCCAGCCGAGGCTGGCTGCTGGGCTGGCTACGGTGGGGAGGGAGATGGTGCACATTACTTTTGAAACCTGCAGGATAGTCAATGGGTCGACATGTCGGGACCCCATCGCGGCCAGGGAGAGGTGGTTCAATAACCCGCTTGTATCAAAGTGAGAGAGAATCAAGACTATTGTCCAGCTTCTCCCTCCTGCAGAAAACTCAAGCGCCTGCCTCCGTGCCTCCGTGTCCAGGGGCAACGCAGCTTTCTCGCAGGCGTCGATGAAAATAGACAAGCCGTTGGAACGGAGGGCGCGCATGTCCGTCGGCACGCGTTCGCTGGCAAGCCCTGGCAGGCATCCTCGCAATAGGTAGAGCATCGAGAGAAGCCCTTCAGGGTACCTAGTGCAACGCAATTCCAGACCTCGGCAGGCTAGCATGTACATCGGTACACACTAACCGTCCCGCCGGCCGCCTATCCTCGGCCCAGACCCCCCAGGTGACGGATGGCTTGAAAAGATGACACAATAGCAACCCAGGAAGCGGTCCTTGCTATTCGCGGACACCGAACCAGCCTTTCCTCTTTCGGTAGATCGAGCGCTCTGGCACCCTCTCGCGGGCAGGCAAAAGCTACCTACCTACCTCTCTCCGCTTTTTGCTTGCATGCCCCCCTATGTAGGGAGGCGTTGAGTGGCGGCCCCTTGGCTACAACGCCGGCATCTCCGGGAAAAAAGCCCCCCGCCCCCATCTCCTCCCAACAGCCTTATCGAGTACGTATTTAGTAACATACATGGTAGCTAGGTTAGGTGGTAGGTACGTATGCCATGGCCACTGGTATGCGAGTGGTGGGTGTGCCCCCGTGGGACGGAATATCGCCGCCCTCGTGCTGCCCCGTCGTTGCCACGGCGCACCACAACGTCTCGTCCGGGTTTCTTGGAGAGACCCTCGCCGCTAACGATGGCTGCGGAGGCTCTCGGCTCTCCTAACACGGATGCCCCGTCATCTGAATCACCCCCTACGCTTCCGGCTTGCATTGTCCCCAGAGGCCCTAGTGTCTTGGCTACCTAAGCAACGAATAGAGAGGGAGAGAAAGTGTGCGGTCTTGACGTCGCCGCCCTTTGCTGCCCCAACTCTGCCTGGTCAGTATGTGTGTGTGTGTGTGTGTGTGTGTGTGTGTGTGTGTGCGGAAGGTGAGCTCTTACGACTCAGTGTCAAGGCATCATTTTTTTGCCATCCGCATGATGATCCCGAGCCCGGGGACATGGCGCAGCGGGGAAACTGGTCAAAGTCGGCCCGATGACGGTCGGTAAGTAAGTGATCCATAGCGCGAAAGAATGCAGGAAGCCCAGAAACACCGCTTTCGATCTCGCACAAGCCCCCAAAACGCGCCCAAAATTGGACCCGAGCACTAGGATTTCACAAAGGCAGATACTCTATCTCGACCTCCGCCGCCAGCATCTCTGGGACGCACCGGTTTTGCGTGCGGAAAACAATCTTGTTGCTTTTGCCCGCTTCCACTTGTGACTAAATCCCGAATTCTCATGCGGTATCCATCCATTGGAAGGTTCTCCCTCAATGTGAAATCACCAACATCACTTATTGAGCACTTTTTTTTACTGTACCACCCCTGAACGGGTGCTAGCGTAGACCAGGCCAAGGAAGGGGGCAATGTTGATGGTGATGGGGACAGCTTGCCTACAGTTATCTAGCAAAACTATGGGTTGATTGCTGTCTACAAGCCACATCGAGCGCCCCTTGGTGCCCCTTCCGTGGTCCATCACCCGAGCCAGGTAGTTGGAGAGGCTTGCTCAGTTACGCCGAGATACCATGCGATGGGCCTCCGCCCAACATCCGTAAGTTGACCTCTGGTGTTGACTGTACCTTACGATGACGTTAGAGCTCATATAGCCCGTTTGATATCCTAGGCTGCAAGTCTATCAAACACCTTCATATTGGCGTGCTTAAGAAGGATGCTCAAACAAACGGCCTACGAAGATTAGCAAAACGCCAAGGGGGACACGTCTATCTCCTTCAGTCGACCATTGATCTCCTGAGGGGAAACACCTCAATTGAGATGTTCGAGCATAAATCCATCCTGATCGGCAGAAACGCCAGGATACGGGCACGTCAATGCGCCGACAAATATTGCCGCAAGGTCTTATTATTGTAGGCATGGGGTGAGAATGGGGCCGCTCTTGGCCACTCCGCAATGCCTACTTGTAAAAATCTACGGCAACATTTAACCCTGGCCGGAAAACAGGACTGCTGAGCCACCCCTCAGTCATCCGCCAGTCCCGCTACTCCGCTGCCGGCTCGTTGTCGGAGAGGCCCTGGAGAGCCTCCTGCATCTCCTCCTCAGTGGCCTCGAGGCCCGATGAGCTCATGATCTTGGTGTTCTTCTCCTCAGCTAAATCGTCAAACACAAAAAGTCAGTAAGCGCTCGTCGAGGGTATTGAGAGTCGGGGTAGTGGCAAGCCCCAGGGAACAGCAGAAAGAAGACACATACTCTTGGGCTCAACCAAGAGATTCTCCTGAACCTCGCAGTCCATCAATGTCGAACCTTCCCCGACCTGGCTGCGCTTGCCGAGAATGCAGCGAACGAGCCTGCAGCCCTTGCCAACAACGACGCCGTCCATGAGAAGGCAGTGTTGTAGCTTGGCGCCCTCCTCGATCCTGCAGTTTGCACCTATTATCGACTCCTTGATCGATACCTTCTCCTCGACTATGACATTATCGGCCACGAGGCAATCGGGCCGCGTGATAGTCGTGCGGGAGCGCACGCCCTCGGGATACGCAACCTTGCGCGCATGTGCAAACAGCGACGCTGCCGCCGCGCCCGACTCCTCGATCGAGGGGAGCTTGGCCAGCTGGAGCGACACCGCGAGCAGTGCCTGGGCCGTGTCTACGCGGCGGATCAGGGGCTCTGTTGGCTGGGACGGATGAATGTAGGCCAGCATAGGTGGGACTGCTATTGATTGCTCGGCCTTCAACGAGGAGTTACCGCGCTGACCATGCCGCTGACCTCCCGCCGGGTCCAGGGAGCCTGGCTCGATGGGAGACGACGGTGCGCTCTCGGGGCTGTGGGAGTGCCACTCTCGCTCCCTTGCCGGGGACTGGCCTGCCGGACGCAACAGCTTGTCTAGGCCGAGTTTCGAGGCGAGTCCGTCCTGCCAACCGGCTTTTGCCCACCAGCCCACGACGTCCTCACCGATGCTCTCGAGGTGTTCGTTCTCGTTGACAAAGTCCATGACCCACCGGGGGAAGATGTAGATGTGGGCGTCTCTGTGGTTCGTCATCATGCGTATCCTGGGGTGGCGGCGCAGAAGGCCGTGTCGGATCGGGAGTCCGCCCTTCTCCTCGGTGAGATCGTTGAGCGAGTCATTGGGCATGGAGCATGCCAGGTTGGCCAGGTGTGGTATCACCGATCCCTTGGGCGGCGCTACGGGGAGGGACGCAACGGATGTGGTGATTATGAAGTCCTTTTCCTCTCCCTTGATAGGCGCGACCTTGGTGTCATACCACACACCCAGTCCCCCGCTGTATGCCCCACTGTCGCCCTCGCCCTCCTCGTTAGAGTCGGCATTCAGCTGGGCGGACTTGACCATCCATGCCTGCACCAGCGCGTCGCCTCCAAGCTCGCAGACGAGGTCGCATGGCAAGACGAAGAAGTCTCGGCTCACGACCGACTTCACCTCGGGCAGACGAAGAATCTCGGCGGTGCCAGTGTTGTAGGTCAGGTCCTTTGGCGCCAGCAGGTTGGGTGTCGGCAGGGGTAGACTGGTGAGGAATGGGTTAGTCTTCAGCGAGGCGTTGAGTGCTTCTGACGCTGTTGGCGGGCAGATGAGTGTGATATCTGAGAGTTGTGTTAGCACCCGGTGCCTGTCAGAGGCAGGTGACCGCAGGCACAAACGAACCTGTGATGCCCAGCCTGTAGCAGAAACTCAGAGGGTACCAGACCATGGGCCTGTTGGCGATGGGAAGAAGCGCCTTTGGGTTCTCGTCCGGGTTCGCAGTAAAGGTGGGAAACGAAGAGCCGGGGCCGCAGAGAATCAAGGCCTGCAGCCCAGGGGCCACGGCCGTGACGGCATGGGGCATGGCGATGCGCGGGGTTGGCGGAGCGGCTTTGCGAATGCGATTTGCGATTTGCAAGGCCGCCTAGTCTGCTAGCTCAAATCGAATCGTCGAATTCCTTAGGCAAAGAGGACAACCTAGGCAGACAGCAGCAAACGCCCTCGCTTGTCCCAGGCCGACCGAATTTGCGACTTTCTGCGTGAAATCTGCGCCGTTGGATTCAAGATTCTCATTGACTCATCGTCATCCCGCCGTGCCATGCGTGTGCGCTTTCAGCATTCCAAGTGATCCACTCGAAGCTCTGCGGCCCCGCGGCCAGCATCAGATTCTCGGCACCCAAACGGGCGTGCTGTGCTGTTTTTGGCGTTTTTGGCAGGAGTGGAGCGCAACCAGGGAACCAAGGCGGCCCCTCTCATCACGTGCAAGCGACCCCATTTTGCACGTCATCCTGTTTCGCGCTTGGGCACCGGGCCAACCAAAACGGGCCGCGGCAGCTTACCTTCCCGGCGCTGGCCTGTGGAGCGTGGAGCGAGGTCAACAGAGCCCGCCCGACGGGCCCAGCCACCGCAAATCGGCTCTCGCTGCGCCCAGCCCAACGCACACCTCGGCGGGCTGCAGATTTGGAACACACCTCTCCACCTCTCCAGCCACACGATATTCGCCTTCTGTCCGACTGCCCATCGACCGTCTCGAGTTGCTCTGGGCCGCGAACGCGCGAAGGCCCGACTGCGCGAAGACACGATACTGGACTGGCTGCCCAGCTGAGCCTGAGATCCCGACGACAACGTGTTTGATCCATCAGCTGTCGGACGGATCGAAAGCGCGCCGCCGGATCCCCGGTCGTCTTCCCCTCCTCGAGCACGAGCCCCGACTGGAATGCGATGGTCTCTTCACCTCGATAAATGTCTTCGCCCTACGATAACCGCGGCTCCTCCCGCCGCCACGGCGTGTGGTCCCATTGGGTGCCCCTGGTCCTGACGGTGACGGTTGCGACCGTTGGCGTCGCCGCCTGGGTGTGGAGCCAGCGCAGCGACGACGAGGACGAGAGCGGACTCGCATTGCAGCAGCAACAGCAGCAACAGCAACAGCCGCCGCAGCATCCTCAGCATACTGATATCGACTACAACAATGCCGACTACGGAGACAACCCGCCCTATGGCGCCACCGATCGCGGCGTCGCTGGGCACCAGACCGGCGTCTCCCGCCCACCGGGCGGTTTCCCGCCGGACGTGAAGCCCGGCGAGGAGAACCCCAACGCCGGCTGGGGCGCCCGCATGTCGGGCGCGCTGCGCCGCACCCCGAGCCCGCAGCAGTTCTTCGACAGCGCCGGCAAGACCGTCGCCGCCGGCATGGCCGCCGCTGGCGCTGCCGTCGGGAGCGCTCTCGCCGCGATCCGGGAGGAGGACAAGGGCGCGTACGCCGACCACGAAACGTGGTCTGAGGAAGCCGACGCCAAGAAGAAGGTGACTTCGTCCTCCCGCGTCGGTGGTTCCGGTGGCGGCTCATCGTCCAGCAAGAGGCGCAAGACAGTCGCCATTATTGTGTCCGCCGACACGCACCTTGACGACATAGACGCGGACGGGTTTATCGAGCATGCCGTAAGTTTCAAACTGCCATCACCGCCCGCTATGTGCCGAAACGAGTTACTGACCCTCACATTATATAAGTCGATCCTATCTCACATCCCTAAAAACATCAACTACTCTAAAATCAAGCTCTTCGTCCTCATCTATGCCCCGGGTCTAAAAGACACTAGCGTTGAGGCATCGACAGGCGAGCTTCCTCCGGCGTCTCTGAGCTCGTCGTTCACCAACATTGATCACGCGCAGGCGCAGTCGCCCAAGGATGAGAAGAGCCCTATGTATGTGCATTCAACCGTGTGCTCCCAACGCTTTGATCTCGTATCACTAACGGACATCTATTCCCCGCAAAGATTAAACGCATCCGCCAACAGCCCTGGGTTCAACGCTATTTACTCGCAGGCCCTAGCGCTGGTCGAAAAGGAGACTATGGTTTTGCCCTTCACCAGCAGCACGGGACACTCGCACATCCTGCGGCACCTCCAGCCGGACGTCGTCTATTTGCAGGAATCGCTCTCGGGCGACAACGGTTCGATCGTGACGCAGCTGCAGACGTGGCTCAGCAAGGACATCATCCTGGTTGTTGGTGCCGAGAGCGGCGACGGCGGCCTCGCCGACAGCGAGTCCGAGGCGGAGAGGCCCAGCGCCGAAGTCAAGAAGTGGTGGCAGCGCGAGGAGCGCGTCGGCAGGGGCAGGGGCGTCATCGTCGTCGATGGGATGAGAGTTGGCGATGACTGGGGCCGTCGCGTCCAGGGCAAAGAGTAGTGGGCGATGGGTGACGGAAAGGTTTCGGTCTTGTGGCTGCGTTTCAACGCAGGCCACGGGAGGGCACATCCTATATATATATATATCCTATTTTTTTTCTTTTTTTTTTTTTCTTTTTTATTTTTTTTGGCGGACTATCGGGCAGGTAGGTAGGGGTAGGCTTGGCTAGCCGGAGACGACGCTGATGAGGTATGCGGTCGTTACTTTTTTATAGCCCCGTAGGTAGAGCTATCTTTCTTGATTTTGATGAACACTTAATTTCTCACTTTGCTATGGAGGCCGCATTGTATCCGGCATGCGTCATATAATCTCTGCAGAGCGATATTCTCCTGCTGTCGAGAGCATATGTGCAGGAAAGAGCCAGGCGATGGCAGAAAAGACTTCCTCCCCGCGAGCAAACGCACTTTATCCCCAGCAGGGCGGAAGCAAGGCATCGAGCTCGTACAAGGATAGAGCTGTTCATCGCATGCGACGGCCGGCGGCCAAGCGCATGCACTGAAAGCTGCTTGCCTGCCGGCGTCCATAAAATGGAGTTCCACCTGGTACACGCGGTTCCTAAAATAGAGAACGGGTCTTTTACTTTCAGGCACGATCTTGATCTATTCCGATGCGGATCACTGGAGTTGGGCTGGCGACCAGATTTCCCCCAGTAATGATAGCATGGTGCATTGTCGTGACATTCGCCGGCATCGCCAGGAAGAGACGCGGAGGACTGAAGAGGGCATCGTGCAAAAGGTAGGTACTAGCCAGAAAGAAACAATATAATCAGCACCAAATCTGGTGGCGATCGGGATGCCGGTAGCCGCCTCTGCGCCTCAGCTCCAGCTCAGGCTGCTGTGGCCGCAGCCTCAAGAGGTGGGGCCGCAGGACGGGTGCCGATTAGTGCCCAGCTGGAGGACTCGAACGCCATCTTGCACGTGACAAGGCAGGGTGAGAACAAAGAAACAAGAGTCACGGCATCCTAACCCTATCTGTGGCAGCTCAAAGGGGGAAAAGTGGTAGAAGCGTGGATTTTGTGAATCCAGATCGCTCTGCTTTTCAAAACTTGGTTACCTCGGCGCCAATGACTCCCAGAGCCTCTCTGGCTTCCATGGTTTCTCCAGCCTAAGCTCCAAAGCCTCGCCTGCAAATCACATGACCTTGGCGCATGCCACAAACGCGCTGTGGGTCATTGAGGCTGCCAGCCTCATCCGCCGAGCCTCATCCGGATTTCTTGTTGCGTGACTTGGAGTTCCAACCCCACACAACGAGCCCATCATCATCACGAAGCGCCCCGACTCGCTCTGCATATTTCGACCCTCGTTCTTGGATCATCGCATCCTTACACAATTGAACTCTCGAGACGCCCCGGTCCGCGGCCCCGTCGCGAGCGAATCGCGCCCAATCGTCACCTCCGGCACGAGCTTCGCAAACCTTGGTCTCGGGCCGCGGCCTCTGCCCATTCGCGGCCCCTTTGTCCCCCGTCGGCGGTCCATCCTCCTTACCGCCAGAGGTCGACGCCGGACATTGCCAGCCTGCGCTGCCCGTCTGCACACCACCCACGCCATCGAAACCCCGATCTCTTCGCTCGCTCCCGCCGACAGATGTCTTCCACGGTCGCTTCCCGTACCGCGCTTTGAATGTGGGAGATTTGCGTCCTCCGCGCCGACATCCCAACCGCCTCGCGCGCCGTCTCGATCGCTTCCCCGGACCCAAGGGTCGCCGCCCCTTGACCACCCGCAGTCGCAAAGATGGCGCCGGTTGTCACGTCGATGCAGCCTAACCTGCCCATGCCGCCGGCTCAAAAGATCAAGCGACCCGCGCCCCCCGGCATCCAGACCAACGGCGCGAGCCCCTCGAAATCGTCGCCGTCACCCTCTCTCCAAGCCAAGCGCCCGCCGTCCGCCACAAAACAGAGTCTATCCTCCGCGATCGCAAACGGCACAACCTCACCTGTCAGCCGTCGCACGAACGGGATACGCCGAGATGCGCCGGGTCCCATCTCGGCCCGGCCACCCAGGGCCGATGCTGGAGCCGCGCCTCCCACCGCCGTTGGCGAGTTCGCGGTGATACCGGCCACGGGGCCGATTCCATATGGTGAGTTTATCATCACTGCCCGCCGGGCCCAGTAGTCTCGCGCATCGCCACCCGTTAACCCCTAATGCAGTCGTGACGGACCAATACATCCTCAAAAAATACTCGGGCCACCCGCCATCGCTCGTCCTGCACCTGCACCCGACGCACTTTCGATTTGACCAGCAGGACGGCATATTCCCATACAAGTCGCCGATGAAGATTTTCCTCGAGCACCTCAGGCAAAGGACAGTGCCGCACGACCTGCTCGAGTATTTCGTCCAGGGCGGTGTGCCATTCTACGAGGGCTGCCTCATCGTACAGGTACACGACCACAAGTCGGTTGCCGCCCAGTCACAGACCAAGGATGTCGCGCGCCCCGCCTCCTCGTCCAACAACACGGTCCAGTTCTCGGTACACAACTACAACCCATATATCACCCCTTCGCCATATGCGCCCTACCCCAAGGACAGCTTCGGCGCAGAAGAGCCTCCCCCGAGTAGCGACGCCAAGGACAAGGCCTCGGGCGACAACAGCGACAAGGACAAGGAAAATCAGCCTGTCCCCAACGGGCTTCCTGAGCCGCCAAAGAGCAAGCCGCCACCGAAGCCAAAGATTGCGACTGTCGTCCTCCATCCCACTCCGCAGTCGATGCAAATGGACCTCGCCATCAAGGCGTCCACGCCAAGGAACGCCGAAGGCCGCCAGGACGGCGCCTCGACAATAATACCACCGTCAACACCATTGGCCGCCGTCCCACCTACACCAACAAGCGCAATGCCGCCGCCCGCAAAGAAGCAGAAGCGTGAACGCACAGAGCTCGACGCGACAAACATCTACGCTTTCGAGGCGGAGGTTTTGCTCGCGACAACAGCTGAACTAGACTTGGAGCCGACCAGGAGCGCAGAGGAGACAATCCGCAAACTAGAAGCCCAGGCCCACCCTCACCATTCACACAATCCACCTCAGCCCAAGACTCGGAAACGGACAGTTGCCGAGATGGCGGCAGACGAGGCGGCAGCAGCAGAACGGGAACGGTATATGCTGTCGCTCGACGACCGCCTCAGCTCCCGGGTCAGCGGCAACCAGAGCTCAAATTCCGGCGGCGACGGAGACGCGCAGGCTGCAGCGGCCGCCTTCGAGCCGCGCTTCGAGCGCTTCAAGCTCATTGCCGACATCAAGCGCGAACACTTGGAGCGTAAGGAGCAGGAGAAGCTGCAGGCCGCCGAGGAAGAGCGGAAGCTTTTGGCACAAAAGCAGCAGCAACTGGAGGCACAACAGCAAGCTCAGGCACAAGCCCAGGCTCAAGCCCAGGCACAGGCACAGGCTCAAGCACAAGCTCAGGCTCAGGCACAGGCTCAGGCACAGGCTCAAGCCCAGGCTCAAGCCCAGGCTCAGGCACAGGCTCAAGCCCAGGCTCAGACTCAGGCTCAAGCTCAAGCTCAAGCCCAGCAACGACAGGAGCAAGAGAGACTTCGTCGCGAGCAAGCCGCCCGCGAACAGCAGCAGCAGCAGCAGGCTCAACAGGCACAACAACAGGCACAGCAGCAACAGGCACAGCAGCAGCAGCAGCAGCAGCAGCAGCAGCAGCAGCAACAACAGCAACAAGCACAGCAACAACAGCAACAGCAACCGCAATTGCAGCAGCAGCAACAACAGCAGCAGGCGTTGCAGGCTCAGCGTCGTGCGATGGCTGCTCAGCAGCAAGCGCAAAACCAGTCGCAAGTCCAAGCCCACGCCCACGCCGTGTCCCAGGCTCAAGCCCAGGCGGCAATCCAGGCCCAGTCGCCCCCGAGCACCGCCGGCATGGTCGCCACTCCCCATGGACACCCGCCGCAAAACGTGCCCGTCTCGGGCGCGCTTCCCAATGGCATGCCAAACGGCATCCCCGCGCAAGCCCAGTCGCGGTTCGTTTCGCAGCCGCAGGTGTCGTCGCCCATCGTTCGGCAGAATACACCACTGAACATGTCGTCACCCATGGTCCACGGCGGCGTTGCCATGCAAACCTCGAACTCCAACATGGGCTCGGCCATGGGCAGCCCGCCAAGACCGGCGTCGGTGGTGCAGACGCATCCTCCAATGTCGGCTGCCATGACGGCCAGCATGTCGGCTAGGGGTAGCCAGCAGAGCCACACAGGCACACCGAGGATGCCCAACGCTACGCCCAACATGGCCCACGCGACACCCAACAACCGGCCGCCGCACATGGTCCAGACACCTCGGATGAGCCAGGCCAGCCCGCCGCCGGGCATGATGACAAACGCGCAAATGTCGCAGGCCATGCTGTCGATGAACAACCCGGGCATGCCGGCGCAGCTCCAGATGCAAAACCCGCACCTGGCGAACCAGATCGCCATGGCGCAACATCAACAGCGGCTGCAACAACAGCACCAGAGCAGCCAGCAGCAACAGCAGCAGCACCAGCAGATGCCGAACGCCGCCATGGTCAACGGCATGATGAACCGGCAGCAGAACGGGCAGATGACGGCGCAGCAGATGCAACAACTGCTACGGCTCCAGCAAAACCCCGGGCTGTTTGCACAGTACGCTCAACAAGTTAACAACATGTCACAGCAAAATCTCCAGCAACAGATGCACGCCGCCCAACAAGCGGCCGGTGGCAACATGCAAGCGGGCATGCAACCGCAGATGATGCCCCAGAACATGCAACTCAACGGCATGAACGTCAACCCGCAGCAGATGGCCATAATCCAGCAGCGCATGCAGCAGATGGCGCAGCAGCAGCGTATGCAGCAACAACAGCAACAGCAGCAGCAACAGCAGCAAGGCCACCCGCAAATGACGCCGCAGATGATGCAGCAGATGGCGCACATGAACCAGCAGGCGGCGGCGGCGGCAGGCCAGCAGCAAATCCCCAACGAGATGCAGCAGCAGCTCATGGCCCTCTCGCGAAACCTCTACCAGAAGATGCTTCCGAACCTCATCCAGAGACACGGCGGGCAGGATAACATCCCGCCCGAGACTCTGCAGACGTTCAGGAACTCGTGTATGCAGCAGGCTAGGGCCCAGCTCAACAACAGCATCGCGGCCAGGAGGCAGCAGGCATTGCTCCAACAGGCGCAGGTGCAGGCGGCGATGCAGCAGCAAGGCATGGGTGGCATGATGCACCAGGGCATGTAGGGATTCCCTCGGCGACCTTGACTGGTGAGGCGGGATGGTTGCGGAAGGCCGTCGCTTCATCCAGAGGGGGCAGCCCCTTTATTATTATTTATCCTCGTCTTCCTTGTTCTGCCCATTATCCTTTATTGCGACTCCCCAGCTTGACCTTGGCGCAGCAGCTTTTCCCATCCTCCCTATTCTTTTTCGTACTTAATGCGGCAGGACAAGACCACGTGTATTCCACGTCTTGCCCACCTATGCTATGACACGGGTCTCGAGACACCTTCTGGGGCGGCGCAAGAAGCAAAAGAAAACCAGCGGAGTAAATATTCGGAAGGCGTTCTTATTTTTATTTTTTTTATTTTTTTTAGAGGGGGCACCTGGCGGCGAGAACGGGGAGACAGCACCAAGTTATCGCTGCACCTCTCTCCCTGCGTCACCTTTTCTCTCTCCCTATCTCTTGTTTTTCTGTTCCTGCTTTTAGGGACACGCTCTGGTTTTTATACCCTTGGGCTCAAGGAAAGATGGATTACGCTCTGTTTATTCTTCGGCATTCCTCACGCTTTTCTTTTTTCTTCCATGTTTGTTACTCTTAACCCTCGGCTTGGGTGGCCTCCTCCGCGTTTCCCCTTTTCTCCGACCAACCTCGTCGTGTATCTTTGTTGGCTTGTGATCGATCAAATATTTGATTATTTGTTTTCTTGGACCGCATCACAAAGATAACCACTTCTTGCTAGGCATACGACAATATACCGGGAACGCACCGCAATAGCGAAATGTGTTGTGAATTTAGCACTTCCTTTGGGGGTTTCTCTTGCTTGAGCGTTTCCTTTTGACCGTTGTTGCGCCTTTTCTATGTTTTCTTTCCTGCAACAGTCCCTACTCGTCCTGTCATTGCATGTATGTTGTCTGCCCAATGAGAGTCCTGGTCTTTGCAAGCTACGCCTTTTTATTCTCCGCCTACCTTTCTTCTCTCTAACATCCATGTTGCTCTTGTGCGTTTGGCTTCGTTGGTACCTTCCCCCTACCTGCTCCAGCTTACAGAAATCTGTCCTGTTGATTGGTCATCGAGGAGAATCGACTCTCTCTTATTACCACGCCGGAATCTCTCTACATACAGAGGGTGCAATTCCGTTCTCATTGTGCTTTTTCCTATGCGGTAATTTCATCCGTAACGGGAAGGCAATGCCGAAGCTGGTGGCCAGCAGAACAGACCCTTGGAACTTTTTTTTTTTTTTCTCGTGTCCGTTGGATTGCCCGAATATGTCATCAAACAGTCAGCGTACTTGGTGGCCTCTCCTTCTCCTCCTCATCGCATGCCTGTCTGTCACCCTCTCCTCTCTCGGGGCGTGGGTAGGGCTCGGCGCAAGTTAGCAGGGATTGCACACATACTCCCAACTCGGTACCTAGCCACCACGGCTTGCATCACGGCCACATGGCACGACTGGCTGCCTAGGCTATTGGCGACCGCGGGATGTATTTAGCAAGCCGTCACGCCAATAACTTGCAGCTCGACGCCAGCAAGGCTTCTTGGCTGGCTATTCTGCGGATAATCTCAAACCGATATTACTCCCCTTTTTTTTTATCGTCTCCTCTCTTCCCCACACTCGAGCCTCCCCGCATAATTCGAGCTTACCCCAAGTTTTTTCTTTCCTTTTTTTTTTTTTCTCTTCCCTTCTCCCAGGACTGGAGCAAATAAGGGGACCCCGGTTTGTCAGGGCTGGCTCAGGCTGTGCCTGAAATTGATCTAATCTCGTCGAGCTCACCCCCATGTTCGACGGCAGTTGGTCCAGATCGAAAAGTTTCTCGGTGGGAACACAAACCATGATCTTCGTGGCTTTGCTTAGACGTCAAAAAACGCTAGAGCGTCGGCTCATCACGTCATCTCTCGAAGCCGCAAACGTAGGTCCGTCCGTGGTACGCAGCAGCCAAACCATCTGGTACCTAGACACCAAACGCCCAGCAGCCATCTGCCGACTCCCCCTCCTCTTCCCCAACGACCAAATCGCCCGTTCCGAGAAAAGACGGGGATGCCGAGCGCTTGGCGGGCGATGGAGAGCAAGGCTATTGCGCCGGACTTTGCCCGAGAGGCAGGCAGGCAAACGACGCTCCTGGTCTCCGCCGAGTGGTGGGGCCGCGCGCGAGTCGTGGGACGTTGCAGCATTGCGACCCGCTCTCTCTGTGCTCTCCTCGAAAAAGGTCGGAACGGGCGAAAGAAACGGCTCCTGCAGGAAATGCGTGGTACACTTAGAAGCCTGCTATACATATAAGGTAGCCGTGGATGAGGAGTAAAGAAATCAAATAATAAAACACCAACAGCCAGGCGGGCCGAATAGCCCGCTACACATGCAGGATACTCTTTCCTCGGAACCAGGCAGATGCGTCCCGGGGTTGCCCGGCGCCGTCCCCGCATACCCCAGCCATTTCCCCGACTCTTCCCCGCTCGATTCTCTTGGCCCGTCCCGCCCGCGATGTCCACCGTGGATCCAGCCCCCAAGATCTTTTACCTGCTTTTTCGTCTCCCCTATTCCTTTTCTCGCGCAGAAACGGGGCAGCTGAACAGAAGATCGTGTCGCTGAACAACACGATGGGGTCCGCCCGTGATCCAGCCAGTCTATGAAGGATCGTGAGAAGAACCTCCCTGGGGCCTGGGGCAAAAGAGAGAAAGATGGTGGAGGCCGAGGACGTTGGACGCACGCCTCTCTCCCTCCTCCGCATTTTCCAACGAGCTGGTTGGAGCGTCGCAGTCACCCCATGCTTGGCTATTGCTTTTGCAGCTTACCAAAACGTTAAACGCCCGGTCGTTTGCTCGGCGGCTTTGCCCCCTTCCTTCGTCAAACCCCCTGCAAGCACACTCCCACCCTTCGTGGCCAAGGTCGCGCCTGGGTTGCCCCTTTTGTGAGAAGTGAGCCCCACGACCCTCGCGCGTGCCGTAACAGAAACCCCATGGAGAAAACCGCAGGGATCGATCCGACGCGATCGGCTGTGGGCTGGGCAGCTGGGTGTATCCTGGGCTGTAGTGTTTACGCCATCTTTTTCATCCCGTATATAGAGACGGGCCTTGCTGCAGGTTGTCGATGGAGCCTACCCCTTGCGGCACCCTCTCTTTCTCTTTTTCTCGCGTGGCCGTTGACTTTCTCTCCCTCCCACCGACCCTCATAACCCCCGCCCATCCGGCAAGAGAGAATCCAAGGACAGCAGCACAAACTCGGCAGCCATGAGCGGCCAGGAGAGGTCGGTCGGGCGCGAGCTCGCGCAGGTGCTGCCCAAGGATGGCAAACGTTGGTGGCAAAAACCGGAACACCTGAAGCTCAACGTCTGCCTGGTCGTGCTCATGTTCCTGACGAGCTCCAACGGCTTCGACGGCAGCATCATGAACGGCCTGCTGGCGCTGCCGCAGTGGCGCGGCTTCATGTCAAACCCAACGGGCGCTTGGCTGGGCTTTATCAACGCCATCTACTCGCTGGGTGCCGCTGTCACCTTCCCCGTGGCCGCCATGATCAGCAACAAGTGGGGGCGCAAGTCCGGGATCTGGATCAGCATCGTCGTCGCCATCATCGGCGCCGCCCTGCAAACGGCCGCGCCCAACGAGAGCACCTTTATTGCCGCCCGCTTCCTGATGGGTGTTTCGCAGGGCCTGTCCATCGGTGGGCCGCTCCTCATCGCCGAGATCGCGTACCCCACCGAGCGTGCTGTCATCTCGAACCTGTGTAAGTGCTCCTTTTTGTTGCTCCCGGCCTTCTTTGACGGCGAGGCGAGGAACTGTAGAAAAGCTAACGCGAGAGCCACCTCCACGTAGACAACTGCGGCTGGTACGTCGGCGCCGTGATCGCGGCCTGGGCCACCTTCGGCACGCGCAACCTCGAGACCTCGGCGGCCTGGCGGATCCCCTCGGGCCTGATGGCGCTGCTGCCCGTGCTGATCATCCCGGCGCTCTGGATCATCGACGAGTCGCCGCGCTGGCTGGTGTCGGTGGGCCGGGCGGACGAGGCGCGGCGCAACCTGGCCAAGTCGCACATCGGGTCCGAGGCCGACGTGGACCACCCGCTCATCGCCTTTGAGATGGCCGAGATCGAGCAGACCATCGCGGCCGAGCGCGAGGCCAAAGCGACCACGTCGTGGTCCGACCTCTGGGCCACGCCCGGCAACAGGCACAGGCTGTGGATCTCCATCTCCATCGGCGTCTTCGCCCAGTTTGTCGGCAACGGCGTCGTCAGCTACTACCTGGCTCTCGTGCTCGAATCGGTCGGCATCACGGGCGTTACCGAGCAGACGCTCATCTCGGCCCTGATGCAGGTTTGGAACCTGTTCTGGTCCTCGGGTGCCGCTTTCCTCATCGACCGCGTCGGCCGCAGGCCCCTGTTCCTCCTCAGTGCAAGTACCGCCAAGCATGGTGGATTTCTGCCCGTGCCACGAGGCTCAGTTCCTTGGCTAACTGTTGGATATAGGGTATCATCATGTTGGTGTCATACATCATCATCACTGGCCTCTCGGGCAGCTTTGCCGAGACGAAACACACGCCCACCGGCCTTGCCGTCGTCCCCTTCCTGTTCATCTACTTCCTCGGCTACGATATCGCCCTCACGCCACTCCTGGTGTCGTACCCCGTTGAGATCTGGCCATATGCCCTGCGCGCGCGTGGTCTTTCAGTGACGCTGGTCACGACGCTCTTCGTGCTCTTCTTCAACACGTTTGTGAACCCGATCGCGCTCGAGGCCATCACGTGGAAGTACTACATCGTCTTCGTCGCGGTGCTGGTGGCCTTCCTGCTCAGCGTGTATTTCACGTACCCGGAGACGCGGGGCCGCACGCTCGAGAGCATGGCGGCGCTGTTCGACGGCGAGGGCGCGGCCGTCGCGCACGTCACGGCCGAGGAGACGCTGGTCAAGGCCAAGGGCGACGAGTCGCCGCCGGCGTACTCAAAGAAGTCTGCCGGTGATGACGGATTGACACAGGTGGCGAGCGCGGCGGCGGCGGGCGAGCACATTGAGGAGGTTGCCCAACAGTCATCGTCGGATGAGGATCTGAAGAAGGCGGGCAGCGAGAAGCAATAGGAGAGGGCTGAGCAGGCTGGTTTTGTTGTATAAGATAAGGGAAGCTGCTCGGGTGGGGGTGGATCTGTATTATCTCGAAATCTGATATGAATGAACCTAAGTTGCTGTCTTGCAATCCCGAAATGGGTTCTTTCACTCAACATCTCAGCTGTAATGCATCATCACATTGAAGATGAACTCGACTGGGCGTGCACGTGCCAGCATGACATAAGCATCAGGCGGACCCTGCGGGTCAGACGGGGCGTTGGGCGGGAAGCTCTCGGCAGAGCGAGCTGGTGCTGATGACGGAATTTCAACGGCTTGGCCTCTTTGAGAATCCACTGCCCGACGTGCTGCCTCCAAGCCGCGACCTAAGTCTCCAGGCTGCGACCGACCACTACTGTGAACCCTACTGCAGCTGGCTGCCCTACATACTCGATAATCCGATCCCTGTCTAAACCCGTCCGCCTTTAGACAAATCCTCCCATTCCCCATGCATCTGTCACCGTCCTCATCGTCGTCGCCATCGAGACCGCGAGCCGCGCAGAGCCCCGACCACCCAACAGACATGGCAACCACGGCCCACGAGACACGCTCGAGCGCGAGGCCGAGGCCGCCGCCCAGGACGACGACGGCATCTCTGCTGCTGCTCCCCTTGTTCCTGATGGTGAGCGGCGCGTCCGCCGCCATGGACTGCAGCCGCGTGCAGGCCGACAACCACCTGTTCGACCTCTCCGCCCTCAAGGGGCCGCACAACGTCGTCACCAGCGTCCTGCACGCCGAGGGCTTCACAAACGTCACCTACACTCTCGACCTATGCGCTCCTCTCAAAGCCCCTGAAGGCTCCAAGAAGGGGTGTCCAGATGGCACTTGGGGTAATTAGACCTTATCTCTCCTTTTTGCTCTCCGCTGGCAGCCAGTCTGCTAACACCGCTCCCCCGTATATAGTCTGCGGAATGTGGCACCACATCGACCCCGACTCCAAGGCCGACGTCCCCCTCGAGCACCGAATCATCGCGGGCAACGCCGAAGGCCGCGCGCTCGACGAGTCCTTCACGCGCCTGAGCACGTCGACCAGCGACAAGGACAGGGGCAAAGAAGGCGTCCGGATCGTGCTGCAGGGCGGCCAGTTCCAGGACAGGAAGCAAAAGGCCGTCATCGAGCTCCTGTGCAAGGACTCGGTCGAGGGGACCGAGGGCGAGATCGACCCGGATAGGGACCTGTCCAAGCCCTCGCCCGAGAAGCCGAGCACGACGCAGACCGTCGCCGGCGCGCCGACGGCGGCGGCGCTGCGCGTCCGTGACGACGACAAGAACAAGGAGAAGGTGCCCGCTCAGATCAAGAAGCCAGACGCGACTCTGATCTGGGAGAGCTACGGGCCGTCCGAGGAAGACCCCGGCAGCGCTGACGCCCTCAAGCTGACCTGGTACACAAAACACGCCTGCGAGAAGAGGTCCGGAGGGGGCGGCGGTGGTGGTGGCGGCAAGGACGAGAGCAAGCACTGGGGCTTCTTTACGTGGATAGTCATACTGTGCGTGCCTTCCCCCCCGGTCTTTATTTTTTTTTCTTCACTCCTAGTTCCCCGATGCCCCAATTACTAACACGCAGCCAAAATCAGGGTATTCCTCGGCGCGGCTGCGTACCTCATCTTCGGCTCATGGCTGAATTATACCCGCTATGGCGCCCGCGGTTGGGACCTGCTCCCCCATGGCGATACAATCCGCGACGTTCCGTACCTCCTCCAGGACTGGGTCAGGAGGCTGTTCCAGACGATCCAGGGAGGCGGGAGCAGGGGCGGCTACAGTGCTGTCTAACCCTTATTCCTATCCCCCTTTGTTCGAAAGACTCCTCAGCAGTGGAGAGGGGTGGCTGACGCTGGATGTTTGCTTCTTTAAATTCCTCTCTTCTTTCCCAGGCCTCCTTCGGCCCCTCCAGGTACTCGGCGAGGACAGACACAGCATCAGAGAGCTCACCGTATGAGCCGGGTTCCACATGATGTCTCGATTGGTTTTGTAGGAGGGCTGATAGTAGCTGTCCCGGAGCTCTTCTACACTTGCGCTCTGACTGTGTGTCTATCCCTCTCATCCTATAGGCGGCCAACCTGAGCCCCTCGTCTCGGTCTTGAAACCTTTCGGCATGGCTCCATTTTCTTATTCTCTTTATTCTGTACTCTATCCAGTCCTTCTCCGGCGAATCGCCCCTTCCACCCCGGGGATTCCTATCCTTCTTCCTATTCCTTGTTCTACACCCGCTACCGGCGTTCGGATCTTTTGCTTCTCCTTGTGTTGTTCGTCCGGTACAGACTACATCACTGCCCACTGGCCTGGTGGTCAGTAGAAAAGCAGTGAAAGCTACCTACCTAGCTACTATTATCCCTAGTATGAGGAGGGTTCTTGGGTGCGTTTGGCAAGGCTTGGCTGGTTGGCCAAAGTGTGGAAGGGTCGATGCCATCGTTTCCCTCGCGTAGATACAGAGCAGATTATATATTCTTGTAACATGCATAGGCACACAAGACATCACCGTTGTCAAGGGCAGCTTTGGCAGTGTTTATGACCGGGTCCTGGCCCAAGAGAACAAAAGGCGAGCTTGGTCGTTGGGTAAAATGAGTAATCTGGACTGTCAGTAAGGCGCAACGGGGAAGCGTATAAACCAAGTTAAACTGTGCCGAAAAGAGCGGTTAAAAGCATCCGTGAAAATAAAACAAACTAGAATGGGTTTGAAATGAAGAAGTGAAGCTAGAGAATGGCAGTATGTTGCTCTCTCCAGGATTTTTTTCATTTTTCCCCCAATGTAACCGTTTTTTTTTTTTTTGCCTTCCATCCCGGTTTTCCTTTTGCAACCTAGACCGGCCATTTGACATTGGATTCGTCCAAATGAAGATGGAGTTGGGTATGAAGCGAGAGGTAAAGTCCGGGCCGAGTTTATAAAAAGCCGTAAATCTGTTTTCCCATGAAGAACTCCGCGTTTGAAACCGTTGATAGAAGGGGTATTCTGGAGCCGAAAAAATAATAGGAGAAAGAGAAGTAGGAACAAGGAAACATAACCACCATGAAAAAAAAAAATGGCAACACATTAATGAAAGAAATATCCGTGGCAAATAAAGGTGGCAGGGGCACGCAGCAAAACCCTTAGTCTTGGCAATGCCTTCCAGGAAGAATCAACTCATTCTCAGCTTCCCTTCTTCCATCAGCCTCCTCCATGTAACCGTCCCACTCACTACTCGCTGACACAGCCTTCGTCTCCCGAGTACTCATCCTCGGTCTGGTCGAAGTAATCTCCAACGGCACCGTCACCCCCGGTACCGCCACCGTTCCGGTGTCCGGCGGCAGCGGCAGCGGCCGAGGCCAGGCCTAGACCCAGCTCTTCGCGTGTCTCGCGCTGTATCTTCAAAAAGTACCGGCGCAGGCTCCGCAGGCCCCTCAGGAACCCGCGGTCCGGCTCGCCCGGGTGCTGGGGTGGACAGGGCTTCTCGGCCATGGACGACGCGTCGGCGAGTGCCGCGGGCGTGACACTGTTTGCAAAGTCGGCCATCTTGAAGTCTATCTCGCGTTTGTTCCGCCGCTTCTTCCGCGCCGCCGCCGCCGCCGCCGATCCGTTTTGGTAGACATCCTCTGTGTCTGTGGCGAAGTCGGTCGTCGAGTCCTCTATCGTGGTAGCGTCATTGTCGCCGGCGTCATCCTGGCTTGTGTCGCCGTCGTAAAACATAAGCAGGCTAGCCGCATAGAAGCGGTATCCGTCGAGCCGCCGGATGATCACCTCGAGCTGACGCAACTTCTCTAGCACTGTGGGTATGTGACGCAGGATACTGGCCCGGTCGACACCGTCGTACAAGAATCGCTCAAGGGCACCCTGGAACTCAGACCCGACCTTGAGGTCGCGACCGTAGTACTTGTCACGAAACATGTAGGTCTGAGACTTGGCGTCCCAGACCTGCAGCCCACACACACGCACGCCAAGCTCCCGTGACGTCGTCCCGGCGCACTTGCGGTGCTGCGACTGCTGCTTCTTGAGGTTCGCGTCCACGCCGTACTGGCGGGTGCCCATCTTGAGGTCCATGATGCACGGCCTCTTCATCCCGGCCGTCAGGTCCTCGAGCAGCAGAAAGTACTCGACCCGCGAATCGCGCTGCGTCTGCGCCTCCTTGGGGTTGATGGGGCGTGGAATCCGCTTGAGCTCGGCGGTCGGGCTGGCCGCCCCAGAGGTGACGGTGGAAGGGTAGTTAGACACCACCCAGGCATCGGTGGCTTCCGCTGAGGCCTGATGATTGCCGTTCTCGCGCGCTGGCTGCGGGGCGTCCACGTCCGCCTCTGAGCTAGAGTCAGGTTTGAAGTGTGCGTCGTCTGGCCCCTGGAAGTACTGTAGAGTGCCTCTGGACTCCAGGTCCTGATCGGTCCTCCTCCGCAGCCCTGAGCCCGAGTAGCGTCGTCTCTTGCCCGGAACCTTTTCGCCGAATATCTCAGGCTCTGGCGCGCTCGTCCCCGTGATGTCCTGAGGGATACAGTCCTCTTTCTTCTCTGCTTCAGGGCTTTCTTGGCTGTCATCTGCAGCCCGGCAGACCCCCAGGCCCGCGTCGATGCTGTGGCCCTTTGGCCGTCCGGAGAAGCGGCGGTTCTCGATGAGATCCCGTCTGCCCGTGGTAGGGCGATCCGGGTCCGAATCCGCCCTTTCGATGGTTATGCTCTTGGGGACAGGAATGTGCGCGTCGGATGTCGATGGGCGAAGAAAATTGGGCAGAGACGACCGTGGGAACGTTCGTTGAGAGCGCCTGTGGGGCCGCATCGGAACCGGGTGCTTCAAGAAGACGTCATTGAAGACCTCGTTGCGGAGTCGCTTGTTGACGGTTGTTGCGCCCCAGCTGTTGGCGTGACGGTCCTCAAGGGTCGGCCGGTGAGCCAGCCTCTTCTCCGAGCCGTCCTGGCCGTCGCCCGAGAGGGTGACGGCCGAGCTGCTCCGGAACCGACTGGCCTGCGCAGGGATAACCGGCTTGGGCGAGGGCTGCAGCAGGTGCCGGGGGAGTATATGTTGATTATCAACAAACGTGACAGTGGGCACCGGAATTTGAGTTGATTGCAGAGATTGACTGATTACTCTATGGTGCGCAGGCATCGCCTTGGCACTCTCTGGTGCCTTGGTCTGGACCTCATGCTGAACTGCGCTTCCATTGCTTCCCAGCGCCCCATTGGATGCGGCCTGGTCGATCAGCTTCCGCTCTAGGGCGGCCGCATCCTCTCTCTTAAGCGTTGACTTGCGCCGTGGCTGCTTGTGGAAAGTCACGTTCAAGACCCCGATGTACCTAGACAGGAGAGCAGGTTAGCCCACGTAACAACAAAGTGACGAGTCGAGTGGCAATAAAGCTCCGCCACGAAGGGGGTGGTGGGATGGATGGCGGTCAGGCGGCCAGAGGGTTGGGGTTAGTAGTTCTCGACCGTGAAGCAGGTAAATGGTATGTACCTCGGAAGGAAAGCGAGAAGATCCCCGACATCGCGCTCTATACGCTCGTAGAACTCGTTCTCGCGATTATTCAGCTGCTTGCACACTGCACGCTTTGAAAATCGCCAAAGCGTCGTGTGGCCACCGACTTGGTGCTTGTAGGGAATAAGCTCGATGGCCTCCAACGTCGGCTCTGGAGGCGGCTGCTCTTCCACTGCCGGCCCATCCAAGTATTGCGGTGCCGCCGGGGGTTGGACAGGATTGCGCGGATCGGCATCCGATGGAATAAACTCGTCCGTGGAGCGTTTGGTTTGAGCGTACTCGGTCTCGGGCGTCTCGGATCTAAGAGCTGACATGTCCCTGTTCTGGCCTGGCCGAGCAGGAGACTGCTCTTCTTCCTCATGTTGATCGGCTTCAGGCTCATCCGCCTTGACGAGCCAGTCGTCGCCTCTCGGCGCTGTCCGCTGGCCTGGCGGCTGTCGCTGTAGGTTCACTGGTGCCGTGGGCGCAGTCCCCGAGGGCTCTTGCGGAGCTTGATGGGGCACAAAGACAGCAGACGATATTTTCTCCTCGCTCGAATCCTCACCATCTTCACCACTGCCAGCCGTTGCAGTGCTGTCACCAGAGTTCCTGCGTTCGTGGCCCTGTTCCGTAGCAATAATTGCTGGCTCTGGTAGCAATGCGTAGTCCTCGGCCTTGCCGCCATCGTGTCGCCTTGCAGCCGAATCTTGCAGTGTTGGTGTCTTATCAATCGCTTGAGCGTGTCCAAAGTAATCAGAGCCCAGCCGTGTACGGCCCGCGTCCGCCAGCACCGGGGACCGAGTTACTTGGCTCAGGTCCGCGAACCCCGTGCCGAGGTCTCGAGGTGACTGATGGACGCCCGACTGCTTGTCGCCTTCATCGAGATCGGCGTGCTCTGCTTGGGGTATGGTTTCGAGTTGAGGGGACAGCGTGTCCCTTCCATGACCTCCGTGCCTTGAGGATTCCTTCTTCTTCGTCTTCTCCTCTGGCAATCCCTCTTTGAAGAAACGCAGGCTGTGACTCGCCTTGCGACTGCGGTTGTTGTGTTCGATGCCGGACAGGACCTCTGTCACAGACTTCTCGACCTGGCCGTCGCGCAAGCTATCTCTCTCACCGCTGCCTATCGACCATATCTTTTCTGGGCCCATTGACACTCTATGTTCGACATTCCGTGGCCTCTGAGAGCTCCTCGACTCAGGGGCTACGCTTGGGTCTTCGCCTTGCGCAGTGCGCTGCTGGTTGGGGACTCGAGGAGGCGGATTGGACGAGGCGGACGTCGTTTTCTCTGCGACAGGGGCGGTGCTGGAGGGCGTTACTGGACTCTGAGAGGGTCGGCGACTCTCCCGGTCAAGCTCATCGAGTGAGGTGCCCCGATGGGGGTTCTGCGTCCGGAGGCCGTGGTGCACCCAAGACCTCGGATCTACACCACCGAAGTCGATGCCATTGTGGCTCAGGGTCGGATACAGCTTGTTTATGGGGGATGTGAGAGAGGAAGCCGAGACGGTGATGGTCGAGACGATGGTCGAGGCCGGCATGGCGGGCGAGTGAGGCACGAAACGGGCTTGGGAGGCTGTCAAGGAACCGGCATCGTCGCCTTGCGGTGGTGCGTCGCCGCGGACATCTTTATGGCTGGTGACAACTTTGGGTAATGCGGATGAGCCGTTCAGCTGCTTGCCAGCAGAGGTATGCGGGTGGTTGCCCGAGGGGCTCTGGCCGCCTTGGGCTTGGGGTTGTGAAGAGGTGCGGGTCGGGTCTGACTGGGCAGCACCACCGGGAGAAGAGGTCGAGAGGGAAGGAAGAATGCCGCGAGCCGAAGCCAGAGCCTGTGTCAGCAGAGACGGACCACTAGGGCGTTGCAGGACCGGGCCCCGGGGCTTTTTAGTTTGATCTGTCCCGCTGGGCGGCAGCTGTTGCTGGGCCTGGACGGGGGCAGGAAGCAGGTCTTGGGCAGCCGAGGGGGATGCGGGTGCTGTTTGGGCTGCCGGAGCAGGGGCTGGGACCGGGAAAAACACGGAGACCGGGGGTGGTGCTGATGCTGATCCTGATGGTACTTCTGATCCTGGCAATGGCAGGCCCGTTTGCACGTGTTCTGCAGCAGCTCCCCGGCCTGCACAGATATCGGCATCTGCGGCCATGTCTGAGCCCGTGTCTGGCGCGGGGCCATAGACATGGCCGCGATCTGGCCATGCCACATGGGACGAGGCGGCGATGGGGTGTAGTGGTGGATCGGCAGATACTGGGCTTGGGATGCTCAGCGGCAGGACTGGTGCGGTATTTTCGAGCTGGGACGACGGACTGGACATGAGGAAAACATCTGGCAGGCCCTTTGGGGGGAGGCAGTGTGCGGGAACGGCTCGTGATGGTTGGCCGGCGGTGGGTGGGCTGGCTGCTGCGGCGGTTGGGCGCCGCTGCTGGTGTCCGGGCCGGGTGGGGAGCGTGCGTGGTGGTGGTGTTGGGAGGGAAAGGACGGCGACGGAACGAAACGGAGGCAGTCGAATTTGCTTTCTTCGTGTGCGTGCTTTGCTACGGCGGCGGCGTGGTGTGGCAAAAACAGGTGGCGGGAGTTGAGCGCTGCGGTTTTTGGATTTGCGGTGAGCTTGGGTTGTCGGTGCGGTCTGGGCTGGTGCACGCAATCAAAGTCAGTCTCTCCTGCAGGCTCAATGCTCCCGGTGTGAAACTTGTGGAGGGGGCGCGTGCGAGCTGCCGAGAGACACGACACACTACACACTGGCGACAGCAGCGACAGGCTGGGATACAGTGCTTGGCCGTCGGAGCAAGGTACCTGGAGAAGCCGATTCGGGCTGGTGCGTGTGCAATTTGGGATGCGGGTGATATCTGAGGCTCCCGAGATAAGAGACGGACGGGGGCCGTTTGCCGAGCGACCGACGTCAGTGGAGGGCGGTGCTCTGGCTCGTTGGCCCGCGAGAGTGTGTGAGGATTGGTGTGCAATGGATGGTGTGTCTTGTCATCCATGTGCGTGTGCGAGTGTGTGGTTGTGTGGGTTACCTTGGCTGGGCCGCCATCAAACATCAATCAATTCACTCGGCCATGGAGCATTCGCACATCAGTCGGCACACAGCGCTGGGCTGGGGCTCACTGATCCAGGCCGCGCGGTGACATCCATTTCCGATGGGTCATCGGTGGGACAGCCAGACAGCAAATCCCAACCCCAGACTGGACCAGACAGGGGCCCAGCCAGTACCGTACCCACGTCCCATTTTGGTCGTTGACCGCAGGAACAAGCGGCGGGGGCTGCCGTGGATTCGGAGCCAATCGAGCGGGCACCTTTTAGGGCAGGTACCTCCAAGACCAGGCGACTCCAGATTCCCAGCCCCCGTAAACGAAGCACTCGCTCCCCATGGCATTGCTGTGTCCGGCAAGCTTCCACGCGAAGCTTTCCTTCCCATCATGCTTGTCGCCCTTCAAACGTGGCCCAGTCATTCGTGCACATCCATGCGATGGCGCGGCTGCTGCGCCGACTGATGACGTTTTTTGGCGTCTCACAGCATCGAATTGTTTCTTGTCGCACTCCCGGCAGAAGCTAGATAAAATCCAACAAGGGACATTATTCGACGCCACAAGCCCCTCGCATCCCGCGGAATCCAGACAAATTCGTCTACACATCAAATCGACGTTCTGCCCTGACAGGCCTCGCCGAGCGCGGATCGGCATGGACGGGAAGCTGGAGGTGCCCCTATCTCGGTCGCATTCCATGGATTATGGAATCCCGTGCCCAAAACGAGCAAATTGTTGTCAGTCTCTTCCCGGCCGGCTGTGTCCCACACGCCGCTAGCATTTTACCGCCTGGCTGGACGCGAATCTCGTGCCACCTAGCAACTTGGACCTGCTTCGTTGCGAAAAGAGAAGGACATGCAATCGCATCATCTATGGGGCTTGGCAAAGAAGGCCACGCCTAAGGTTGTTTCTGCCAAGACCCAGACACGCGGTCCCCCAGGAACGGACCCAGGAAGCGAGAATGAGAGAGACCCACAAGCGGTCGGTCGAGAATCACGTTGCCGACCCGACGCCTGTGAGAGGCTCGGCGAGGGGAAGAAGAAAAGAAAATAACCAAATCTGTTTGTCGCGGAAATGGGCGTTGCCGCTTGGCCAGGCAAACATGGAAAGGTTTATCGGCAAAAAGAAGGCAAGCAAGCAGAGAGCCGGACGCTATTTTGTTTGGGACCTCGCCGAGGTTCAAGTTTCGAGCTGTCCGGTGGCTCGACTAAGACGGACGGCACGGCTCGCATTGGCCTAAAACCTACTGATGACATGAGCCTAACCTTGCGTCCCATGTTGCGATGCACCTTATTAGGTTTGGCCGATACTTTGGTCTCTCTTTGACATGTCCTTTTTAGTCTCTAACCCCTCCGTGAGTGCCTTGTCTGCACCTTAACCGGTGCCAGTATGGATCGGCCGAAGGGGAACCATTGGATCAAACGTGAAGAGCATCGAGTACCAGACTCGATGTCTTTCCACTCTTTGCTAGGGTCTGTTGTTGCCGTAAGCCGGGTGCCGACACCGCCGGTCATGTCCCCTCCATGCAGGTGCGCTGGCATCCATGGATTCCGTGCGCTCCCCCGCGACAGCCTTGTCGCTGCCAATCATCCCGCAACGTGGTGCGCCCCAGACAATCCATTTGGAGAACGGCCCTCATCTCAGCTCGGCGTGAGCAGGACCTCCGTATTGCGGCTGCCATGTTGAGCTTTTGGCTCTCTCCCCCTTCCCCCTATTCCTTCCCTCTCTCTGACCATGTGATCACACCCAAACGCTGTCCTCACCGGTCTCAAAAAGAAACGGATACACGTTGCTCTTTGGCCGCACGCCAAAGGCCAATGCGGTGCTTTCTGCAACCATCCATGCACAACGCTCGCTTGGCTCATCTCGGAGGCCTCGCGGCTCACCATTTCAGGTTTCTCCTGCGAGGTCTCTCTCGCGCTTATCTGGCATGATGTTTGCTCCATCGCAGATAGGGATATCTGTCTGTGGAACGTCTTGTTTTCCTTTTCTGTCCCTGGCCGTCAATCTCCCTCTGCTGCGTTCCGCTCTGGAGGCGGGATCAGATAATGCACGTAATCATGCGAATGTGACCATGGCCCTCGTTTGGAGCGCCGGGCTCAGACCAGACTATGGAACCCCGACATGTCTCTCTCTGCATCTGTCTATCTCCCCACATCCTATTTGAGAGCCATAGAGATAGATTTGTTGGTATAAAGGGGTATTTCACATCCAGTGGCAGCGACAACCATCCGCCTTTGATATCTGGTTCCCTCAGGATGCCCATTGCTTCGTCAAGATAGCTAGATAAGATCCAAAAAAAAAAAAAAAAAAAAAAAAAAAAAAAAAAAAAAAAAAAGCAAGAAAGAAAGCCGAACCAAAGAGAGCTGCAGTCACGGCCATGTGTTTATCCGGGGCTACCTCGCCCGGATGATTCCAGCCCGCAATCCGGAGAAAGGGGAAACTCTTGACCCATTTTCCCCTTCTTGACTGCATCCTCTTTGACCCTCAAAGATAGGAGGGGCAATCTCCATCTAGCAGTGGCGATGATAAGGACGCTCAAGAATAAACATTATCTAGGCCGGTGTGTACATGTAGCGTTGTCAAACTAGGGGGTGGGGGATGTTTCTGATACATGAACTCCGGTCAACAAACCACGCCATCTGGAAGAGATTAGGTCACAGCGAGCCCCTCCAGCCAACCTCCTTGACGAAGGTGTGTCGGTAGCGTTTGGCTTGACGGAGTACGCGATCCAGCACAACAACGCAAATGTTTTTGTCGTAATTCGATAGCCGAAGGCAGGCCTATGTGTTACTCGGCTTCGGCTCAGTGTGCTACGCTCAAAGACATCCATACGACACATGTGTAGCTTGACAGGCAGATATCTAGGTACGTTGGTGTGGCCAAAGACGTCTTATTACATTTAGCCTGGGTGTGAAGGTACCTTCAAGTGCCTATCGAGGCGCCAACCTAGCTACCATCGATATGCTTGTGACGAGAGACATTGCAACAAGCAATCACCACCCTTCGTACTCTTAGGATGTCTTGTTGATGGATGAAATTATACTATGTGCGAGGTATCGTGATACGTGCAATGATCGCACAGAGGCTCGCACAAGAGAAATTTGATGCAGAAAAGGGGGCATCTCTAAAAACATAATGATGATCTTGGGCATGCCATGCAAACATCACAGGCTCAAAGCTCGTAAGCGGCCCGCAAACGAAAGTGGCAAAAGTTCCCCGTGCTGTGCCCAGCGCCTAACTCCATTGTCCAATGTCCATCGAGATACTGAATGGGTTCAACCGCGAGTCTGCATCTCTATCCCTCTCTCTGTCGGCAGTGGCCTTGGCTAGCTCGGAATCCAGGTCCCATGAGCCCAGGAAGTCCCCCAGATTGTTGATGACGGCACTGACGTCGTCCATCCCGTCATCGTGGGACACAGTCGAGGCCTTCAGGGCGCTCTGGAGTTTCAGGATGCCACCGGAGGCACTCGAACCAAGCCCGGAAGCCGCGCCGGATGTGTCGGCTCTACGGCGGTCTGCGTCTACGAATCGCTCGGCCGCCGCGTCCGGAGCCTGGCTGCTGGGGCTAACGTGGTCCTTGTCCATGAAAAGCCTTGTGGAAGCTGGCCGCGGGGCTAGGCGATGTTGTTTGCCTTGCATCTTGGCGAAGTGATTCCTGAACAGGGTGACTTCTGAAGGTAGGTCTTCAGCCGATGTTCTGGATGGAGGCGGCGGCGAGCACGGCCGCGCGGGGGCTGGGCGAGGAGGAGCGGGGGATGCGGTCGCTAGTGCGGCAACCTTCTTGGCCCGCGCGACACTCTTGGACTTCTGATGAGGGAGGCCGGCCTCGATATAGTCCTCATCGTCATCACCCTCGACATCTGAGCTGCTAGGGGGATCGCTGAGAGCATTGCTGCACGGAGAACCGGTTCTCACGGAATCTCGTTCGTCTTCAACTGTTTCGCCCGGAAGAGGAGCGAATCGTACACGTTTTGCTGGCCTCTGGTATTGAACCCAAGGGTTCGAAATCACCTCTTCAATCATCTCTGGAGTTACCCGGGGGGGACCATCAACCGTGGTTGTCTCAGAATTTCCAAAATCACCGTACCGTAGCTTGCTTCTGGGGGATGGAGACAGAAATTGACGGAATGGCTTGTTAGAGACGCTGAGATCTGGTGTTGGAAGGCTGGAGAGCTTGTCCTCGGGTGTTGATGGGCGTCCATTCTGGGGCAAGGTATTGTTCTTGTCCTGTTCCATGTTGTTAAGACGAGGAAGGACTGGATTGGGGACCTCGTCTCCCCTGGGATCAAAGGACAGAGACAAAGGAGACACGGCGCCGTTGACGGGGACGTAAGGGACCCGAAGGTCCACATGAGCCCATGGGCTCTGTATAGTTGGTGTCGGTGTTCCTTGTTCCTCTGAACGCGTTATGTCGCCGATGTCAGCAGTCGCGAGATACAGAGAATGCATCTGGGGCGAGTTGACTGGCGCAGGCTCTGTGAGAGGCTTGATGATTGGGCTACTGGGTAAAGGTGCGTGTAGCTGTACGGTGTGAGGAGCTGCCCACGGGCTCTGGTCCTGCGTGGCGAGCCTCGCGCCTGTGTAGCTCGTGTCGGACGCCAAATGCCCTCCCGTGTCTGGCGAGTAAGAAACCCGATGGGAATCGTCGTATTCCACTTTACCATCCCATACTTCATTCTCACTTGGTGCGTTAACTGCGGGTGGGTGAGTTCTGAGTAAGAGGGGTAGAGTCGGGCTCTCGGGCCCTACGATTGCCACTCCGTGTGTTTCTGATGGTGGCAGGCCGGACCCAATGGAACACGCCTGCGTCGGTCCTGAGTCCACTTCTGGTGAAGTTTGTGACAACAGTCTCAGGCTCTCCGAAGGCGTTTGGTGGCTGTATTGAGGGATGAACGGTGGTAAGCGCACCGCCATCTCCTCGACCGCTTGTGGAGGAGTTGAAGCCGAGACAGAGGGTGAAGAAGCGGGAGGCCGAGTACATCCCTTGACGCTTGCGGCCAACTCTTCACTTCCTGGGTGAACCCTGGACTCTTTCAGATGAGCGAAAAAGGACGGGGTGTGATCTGTCTCGGCCTCGGCCAGCAATGTTGTTTCTTCAGAGTCAAAAGTTGTCGTACAACCGTGCTCGGGAATCAACGTTTCGTCAGCCGTGGCCGGAGTTGGCTTGGTGACGGGCTGAGAGACAGGTGGTTTCGCAGGACTCAAAGTGAGGGGCTCGGCCTTCACCGCCGAAAACAGAGTTGGAACAGTGTTGTCTTCCGCGTCCGCCTCCATGCCATCCCCAACGCTAGTTGCAGCGGTAGTTTCTATGTCCTTCACGGGGCTTGTAGCGGGGTTCGCGCCGTCAGGATGCTCGGAATCCGACTCGAACCCGGCCCAAGAGGACTCATCCTCGTTCACATTTTGAGTGGATTGCTCGACATCCGCCTGGTCTGCCGTCTTGAGAGACAACACTGTAACCTGCTCCCCCTTATGTCCCTCGTCGTGAGTCTCGATATCATTGTGGGGAGTGCCGCTCGCAGCCCGGGTATCGGGTTTTGCTTTGGCACGATAACAGAAGCTATCGTCTTGCTGGCTCTCAAACTTCGCATCCGGGCTGGGTACACGGGCTTGAGCGAGACCTTTATTGCCCCCGACTGTGCTGTCGTTCGTTACGGAGCTCCTTTCGGCAATGGAGGCACCGTGCCTCTCGTTCAGTGCAGCCAAAAAGCGCTCACGAGCGGCGGATATAGCTGTGTCGTTCTGGGGAGGCGGTACCACAGCCGAGTCGATAGGCTTCGGGGTTTCGGGCTGGAAGCGAGAGGGGTGAATTGGTGTGTGCGCCATGGAGTCTTCGTCGACGATGAATGAGTCCTCAATGAAGGCATCTTCATCAGGGAAAAGATACGATCCTGACACGCGATGTAGCGGTTGAAGGGGTAGTTCTCGATTCGGAGCCTGGATGGATGTAGAGCCAGACACCAAAGACGGCTCGCCGGGCAAATCGGTCGAACGTTTGTGGACAAGCTTGTCTGTCGGCGAGCTGGCAAAGGGTTCTTCCCTTGATCCGGATCTGGGACGCTTCGGGGAGCTCACTCGTCGAAGCCAGTCTGTTGACGAGCCGCCGCGCTTCCTGGGGTTCCGCCTGCTCGTAGGTTCACCCCCGGCTACGAAGACGCTGCCTGCGAATCTGAGTTCCGAGGTGTTTTCCTGGGCCGGGACAACTGATCGGCGTGTAGCTGGTTTGCTCGCCGTCTTCGGCTTTATTATGTTCGTTGCTGCGTCCGGCACTACTTCGAGGATGGAATCGGCTCCTTGAACTGAGGGGGCTTTGGACGTCGTGGGGGCAGCATCTTGGGGAGGCTTCGTGACCCTCGCTGTCGCCGCAGTTTTGCTTCTTCGGCCGATCTTGGTCGGCACGGCGCTTCTGCTTCGCCATGGGTTTTCCCAAACATCACTGCTGAACGGTCCTTTGAGTCTCGCAGCCACGAGAACAGGGGGCACTCGCCAGCCTTTCTGATTGAAGGCGTTGTAGTGATCTCTGCAGCGCTGCAGCCGATGCGAGGGGCTTTCGTAGTGTTCGTCGTCGGAGCCGATGTACAGAATATCATCGGCTTGATGGTAGGTTTCGAAGATGGCCGAGTCGTCAAGCCCGCCGGGAGGCTGACGGCCATCCTCAGCCATCTTGGCGGAGTCGTTCTCGGATCGAATCTCGTCGGGGCAGCGAGGCTATAACCGTATCCAGCGGTGCACCTTTCCACGACCAGCAGTCGATGCAAGCTTCATCCGTGGGTCTAGTAGGGGTAATTGGCAAGGGACACAATGGCACACCACGGTGAGGCGTGGATCCGGTGGTTGGCAGGTTACAGCGGTGTTGGTTTCGGTTTGGGGCCAGTGCTTTCGAGGCCCGTCGGTTCTGAGGAATTCTGACGGAGAACGCGGTTTTTCCTTGGGCGACGCGTTTCCCCACAAAATCCACCAGACCTCTTTACGCGGATCACATGATCTGGCGTTTTCCTCCTTTTTTTCCCCCCCCTAATGAGGGAGCTTGGACAATACCTAATATGAGCAAGAGCGGCTCAGTTTCGAACGATGGTTAGGGCCGCGTTCTCAAGGAATAATATCTAGGTCTAGGTATTAATCTAGTACATGTGGGTTTGTAATAGATACTGGCTGCCAGATCAATAAGGAAAAAAAAAGTTTCAAATCGATAGGAAGCTCAATCTCCCGTCCTGCAGCTCTGATTGCAGACGCCTCTCCCGCTGGCAAGGTTCTTGCAGACTCGAGCAGCTGCGCGAGGCTGGAGCTGACAGCCACCAATGCACCTGCTGGGTTCGAAAGTGGGGGACCGGGGCCGTTGCTACGGCGATGTGGCAGGTTCAGACCCCGCAGACCGCCAATGGCAATCGCGCTCTGGTTGTTTTCAATGACCCGCAGCAATGACACGCCCTGAGACCCAGGCTCATGTTCAACGCCCCGAGCGGAGCTGCGCCTCAAAACCAGCCGCGCTTCTGTCAAACGGCCGCACGTTCACCGCACGCTCCATCGTCATTATCGTAGGTCTGTTTTTGTTTTATTTCTTGATATCGCCTGTGCGGGCTTGAATTGTTTCTTTGCGCAGAATCTCGCGCCTTATTTTTTTTTTCTTTTGCCCGCCAGCCAGTGTTTATCTTCGCGTGCACGCTTTTTTTTTTCTTCTTTCTTTGTTGTTGCGCTGTGCTCACATCTCACTACAAAGCCCAGCTCAGGTCACCGACACAAGACCTCCCCGCGCGCGCCTCCCCAACCTACCGAAGCACTGACATACGTCGACTTGCCTTGGGCGCGCTTGATTTCCGTCAACATTCTTGATGGGCGCGTCACACTATTGACACTCCCCAGCGCCTCCTGCCCATCAGCCTGCCCGCCCGCCTCTTCGCACGTCTTTGATATCTTTGCTTTGCCCACATCCCCAGCGGTCAGGCGCAAAAATGGCGGGCCACGCGTGGCTCGACTCCCTTTCTGAGGACTGGGTCTCACAGCCCCCATCCGAAGGCCCTTCGGTCATCCACACCCCAACCCCAAGCTCCCGCGCCCAGTCGCGGAACACTGGCAAACGGCCATCTCGAGGCTCGCCCGCAACAGGCTCACCCGGGCGGATCTCGGGCGGCCGTATCCCCCGAATTTGCAATCCCACGGGCAACAACAAGAGGTTGCCCAGCGTGTCTTTCGCCAACAGCAGTGGAGTCCTCAGCGAGCGCAGCATAAACAACCACAACATTCCCGAGTCGCAACGTGGCTCTCCCGCGAAAGGCGCAGCCGCCACGCCAACGCGCGCGTCGCGCGCCGGACAGCCCAGAAAGTATCTCAGCAGGAGATCTGTGTCAGCGTCGTCGACAAACTCTGTTATCCATAACACGGTTCGCCAGGAGAAGCTTTCGGCCTCGTCGCCTGGAAAAGGCAAGGGCGACACCCCGGAGTGGAGGCGGCGGCTGATCGACGGCGAGCTCGCGTATGGCGAGCAGCGTGACCTCTTCAGCTCTGCTGCTACTGGCCTTGAGAACATCTTCAAGCCACCACCTCTCGCATCAAAACCCCAAGTCATCGAGGAGGGGGACGAGGAGGAAGAGAGCGTGGCGCGAATGCCTGTGTTTGACACCACAGTGCCTTCGAGTCCTCCGGTCTACCGAGACAACTCCACGGTTGAAATACACGTGGATGACCTTTCCGTCAGCCAGTTACTGCCAGGGGAAATAAGGAGACCGACTCCTCGTCCAACAACGAATGGCGGCGCAGACCAACGCCAGAAAGGCAACCAAGCAAGGGAACCGCTCGAGATTAGCAATCAGGACCAGCCTAGCGAGCTGCGCTCGGATCAGTCTCTGGGCGGGGAAGAATTTCCAGAAGGGCGGGACGAGTTTAGGAAAGTGAGCAATGGCAGTGTTGTCCGCAACGAGTCTTTCAGTCCAATATTTATCGCCCGGCGTGGCGGCGAGGACGGCCAGCCAAGCTTTGCGCCTATGGAAGTGCCACCCATGGAACTGCGGAAGCGCCTCGACAAGCTGCGATTGAACCAGATGGTGGTTACGGACCCGACTGCGATCCCGGAGGATTTCGAACTCACGGCTGGGGGCAAGTCTCTCGACCCGGAGAACACTGAGGACTACGAGAAAATGGGCGGCTTCATCAACACCCGAAGGGGGGGTCGATCAGCTGAAGGATCGTTCCGCTACCGGATGCTCAGTCCTGAGCCGAGCGGCCCCAGCACGTCTGAAATGTTCTTGGAGGAGTCCCTGCAAGCTAGTACCCCGAAGCAGTTCCCAACCGTACGGACAGACAACTTTCCTAGCCGCATCCACAGTCGCAACCTCAGCCACAACGAAAGCCCGCAAGTCCCCCAGGCGCCCAACCCAAGCCCGGAGAAAGCGGCCGTTGGCACGATCCGCGCCGGCTCGGGAAGCCCGCTGAAACTTTTCGGTCCCTATGACACCTTCACCAACCAGACCCTCATGCGACGGATCAGCCAGTTCGAGGACCAGATGACAGATCTGTCACGGTCGGCTGCGGATCTAGAACTTGGAGACTCAAGCTTGAGACGATCCCACCCGACCAAGGCATCCATGAACGGAACGAGGCAACCGGGTGGACGGGACTCGTCTGCTTTCTTTGGAGAGGGCGACCTTGACGGGTACGAGTTCACGGAAACTTTTGCCTACCGCTCACGGGACGCTTCGACGTTCGGGCTGTGCCAAGAAGGCCGAGGCTCTAAACCCATGTTCCAGCTTGACCGGAGTCGCAGTTCCTCGCCCCCAGCACAAAGCGAGCTGTTTATCAACCGGCAACGAACTAAGCTGGTTGCTACCCCTCTAGCAAGACACGCGGCAAGGTTCCAAGGAGAAGATTCAGATGCGCCCGCGACGCCCGACCGGCGCGATATTGGGTCCGACAGCAAGCGTCCAAGGAACTCTCCGATTAAAGACCCGACACCGAAACGGCGACGCACACTGCATAAGTCAGATGTGTCGTATGTGGAATCTTCGCCGCCGCCAGTTGAGTCGGTCCAGTCGACACACAGGACCATGCAGTCGATTATGGGTAGGAAGAGAAAAAATACGCTGGATGGCAGCCCCAGGCGACCAGCGGGGTCCGATATCCTGGCAAACCGGCAGGTTTTGCGCCCTCGCTCGCCCACGCCCAGTCAGAGGTCATCAGTGCGGCGGGATCGCAAACCGTTCGTTGAAGAAGTGGCCGACTACTCTGGAGCGGGAGATGAGACAAGCGTCATCGTCCAGCGGACTGAGTCGCGCCCGAGCCCCCTGCGGCCCGGAGAAGCAACAGATGCAGACCGTAAGCCTTCTATCAAGACGGAGGATTTCCTCAACGAGGCCAACAAGATCATGGCCATGATTCGCAACGCAGGTCCCCGCAGCGGACTGACGAGTGTGGAGGAGTCGGACGAGGAGAACGGGCAGCGAGAAGACCAGGAAGACTCGTTCCAGGAGTCTACCAGAGAGCCATTCTCAAGGCCTCCCAGCCGAGACGGGCCCCCTCTGCCGAGGGCCACAGTCAAGCAGGTAGACCCGGAGGTTCTGGCGCGGCTCCGCAAGTACGAAGAAAAGAGCGACATTGGCGACATCATTGGGTCCTCGGTTCGGTCGCTTGGACTCGCTCAAGACGTCATCCGCACGCTGAAGGAGGCCGAGCAGCAGCTACAGGACAGCGTTGCTCGGGTACCTGGGCGACTGGACCTAGACTCGGACGAGGTCATCTCGGATCCTCCCAATATCCGGATCAGCCGTAACCCTAGTATGAATCACGATCAGGCCGGCGACGGATACCCGACGCAAGGGTCGATGTCATCGTGGGGGCATTCGACTGGGCGATCGATCCCGACGGGCTCGTCGCGTGGGTCCGACACACGCAAGACGATTGCTCCGCAGACCATCTCACACCTCATCCCAGACCAGGTTGGAAACATGGTCCTCGACCGCGAGCGCAACGTGTGGGTCAAGAACAAGCCTCAACGGCCCGCTAGGCCGCAACCGCGGCCAGCAAATGCACTGCCGTCGGATGCCGTGAGTGAGGAGGATCCCTTCGCCGACATTCCCGACCTGAGCGTAGACATGACATTCGAGATGCAGCGCATCCGCATCCAGAACGGCCTCGAGGAGCCGGGTCGCGAACGCATCTCGTTGAGCGAACAGCTCTCGTCGCCCGTCTCTGCCGTGTTTCCCAGGCCCGCCACGGTCGAGGTGGCGGACGAGTCGAGCGTGCAGCCCCCCGCGTCCAGCCCAGTGTCAGCCAAACAGTCGAACCAGCACTTTTCGACGCCCGCCTCATCTGGCAGCAGGAGCGCAAACGTGACTGGCGAGGAGGCTGGGGGGGACGTCGAGCACGAGATCGGGCTTGACGAGGGCCGTGGCACGCGCACGGGGTCGTCCAAGAAGCGCAACCTCACCATCACGTTTTCGTCGCCTGTGGCTTCGATTATCCAGGACGCGATTGCAGACGGCTCGACGAGCGACGAGAGCGATCTTCACCAGTGGTCGCTTGGAAACGTGTCGAGAGACTCGCTGCAGCGGGGGCGCTACACCGCATCGGCCCCCACAGCTGCTGGCAGGGGCCGTGCCAGAGTGGTGTCGCGTGGCCAATCACGGGCCCCTGTCAAGCAGCTGTCACTGCGTCGTGGTAGCCAGGGTTTTGTTCCCCGCCCCGTGTCACGGATTGACGAACAGGATGAGCATAGCCGGTCCGACGCAGGGCTGCCTGAGAAACTGCAGCACGCCAATGGCACCGCCCAAGAGGCGGTGGAGGACGACCAGCAGGAGCAGCCGCGGAACCAGCTTAGCATTCTGCCAGATGACAGCGTCGTGCTTCATCGCACCCCAGCTGCTGGTCAGCACCGTCAAGCGAGCCTTAGTTTTGTGCTGCACACTCCGGCTCGCCCCCATGCCGCCTACCAGCCCGACACCGCTGCTGTTCTTAACCACTATGTCGGGAACCTATCGCTGAGCCCCATGTCCGACTTTACAGCACATCTCCACGGCGAGCCGTCGGCCATCCTCGAGGCCAGCTATGTCGTCGGCAATACGCGCTACATCACCGGCGACGGCCCTGGCCGCGTTCTGTCGCAGAGCCTCGCCAACCTGGTCTCGTGCCTCTCCGAGTTCGAGCCCTTCGAGCCCTACTGGGAGGACCTGACCGAGCTGGAGCTCGTCGACAAGAAGCTGACCAGCCTCCACAAGCTCAGCGACTTCTGTGGTCATGTCGTCCACCTCGATGTCTCCAAGAACTCAATCAGCAATATGAGCGGCGTCCCCGACTCGGTGCGCTTCCTTCGGGCCTCGCACAACCAGCTGTCTGACCTCACCGCCTGGGGCGCGCTAATGAACCTCCAGTACCTCGATGTCTCCAACAACGACCTTAGGACGGTCTCGGGGCTGAGCCAGCTTGTGCACCTGCGCAACCTCACCGCCGACAACTGCAACCTGGCCAACCTGGACGGCCTCAGATGCCACGAGGGCCTGCAGACGCTGCGCGCACGGGGAAATCACATTGAGGAGCTTGACTTTGAGCACTCCAAGATGCGCAGCCTGACGGAGCTGGATCTAGAAGGCAGCGGCGTCAGGAGGATCGCGCACGTTGAGCGGCTCATGTCCCTTGTTGTTCTGAACCTTCAGAAGAACAAGCTCGACCAGTTCGAGATCACCGATGGGAAGCCGTTCGCGTCGCTGACGGATCTCTACGTCACCGACAACGAGCTTATGAAGCTCGACGTCGGCCTCCTGCCGATGCTCAAGAGGCTTCTCGCTGATAGGAACCGGCTGCATACGATCACGGGCTTTACTAGGGCGATCCGTCTCGATAGTCTCTCGCTGCGCGAACAGCGGGGATCCCAGTCGCTGGACGCGTCGTTCCTGGGCAGTGCGTGCGAGGTGCGCAAGCTGTACCTCTCGGGCAACATGCTCGGCACGTTTGAGCCGCCGATCGACTTCTTGAACCTGCAGCTGCTGGAGCTGGCCAACTGCGGCCTGAGGTCGCTGCCGAAAAACTCGTCGGATCTGCTGCAGAACCTGCGCAAGCTCAATATCAACTTCAACGCCATCTCGTCTCTTTCGTGTCTCGCGGGCATCCCTAGGCTTAAGAAGATATCGGTCGCAGGGAACCGGATTCGCGACGTGGTTCGCGTCCAAAAAACAGTCGGCCGTCTACCGAGCCTCAGGGAACTGGACCTGCGCGGCAACCCTGCGACGATCGGATTCTACGCCCCAGTCAATATCGCTCCGAACACCAGCGCAGAGGCACGTGCGGCCAATGGCGAGGCTCTCGGTCCGTTTGCTATGGCTCCCGCTGATATGGAGCTGGACTCGACGTACCGCAGCCGACTCGACGTCGACACTCAGAAGCATCGGCGGCTGTATGAACTTATGTGGGCCAGCAGCACCAAGGCTCTGCGAATGCTGGATGGTCTACCCCTGGATCGCGGGGTGGTCCTGATCAGGGACTCGATTTGGGATACGCTCATCGCCGAGAAGTGGCTGACTCCGGAACTCCTTGGGATACTGGAGAAGCAAGCGGCGACTCAGCAACCACCTCCCCCGTCTCCTCGCCGGCGCATAGACACCTCCAGCTCTGCTTCGGCCACAGCCAGCAATAGCAGCAGCCACAGCCGCCAAACAACAACCACAACGACTACGACGACAACGACTACGACGAACTTGACGACTGAGAGTACAACAAGCGTTAGGCGAGAGGCTGAGGCTGAGGCCAAAAACTCGGCGAGCGAAACAGTGGTCCGCAACGAAAGGAGTCGGCCATTGCCACGGGTGCCCAGCCAGGGTCAGGGCCGACCCCAAGGCGCCAAGACGGCGGACAGGAGTACCAGCTTCGCCCAGAACCCTAAACGACGCAACGATTCAAGCACTTTCAGTTCGGAAGGATCGTCAACTATCAAGCTTGACTCCTCGCGGCTTGAGCGCAGCAGGCCACTGGCCGCTTCTGTCAGGACGGTTGAGGACGAAAAGGACAGCTACGTTCCACGCAGCATGCGTCGGGGCGAGTTGACGTGGATGGCAGAGAATAGCTTTGCATGACAAGATTTACTGATCTTATTATTTTTATTCTTGTTGTTTTTCTCCTCCAATTCCTTGTACCATCACCATGGCATGTTTTTCTTTTTTTTTTTCCTCGGTTGTAGGCATTATTGCCCTCTTTGGGGCTGGGCGTACGGAAAACGGACTGGCACGGTAATGATGGTGGTGCCAGCAAGGCAGGCAAGGCAGCCGCGGGGCGGGATTTTGAATCGTGTTGCAGCATGCTAAGGTGTATTGGAATGTACGATATGGGGTATGGACAGCATGCATGTCACGTCAGGCCGGCGTTGAAAAGAGCTTTTCAAACGAATAATGATCATCAATTCATGATGTTTTCTTCAATGGTGGATGCCTGGTTAGTTACTGTGCAACTAAATGGATTTGGGCTTCTGAAGGGACCTATTACCTAATCCACCCCATAGTGGGGTATCAATGTCATCAATGCCCGCCCGGACCCCTGCATCAACTTCAAACGGCAGAAGCCAAGCACTGGAGCTCAGCCTAGCTTGTTCACAAGCTCAAACAGTGATCGAGGTGGCCCTTGATCCCATTGCCCACGCCGATTCCACAACGCCCCAAGCATGGCTCAGGAGGATGACGAGGATGGCAGGCCCAAGAAGACAGTGGTCTTCCTGCATCCCGACCTGGGCATCGGCGGCGCCGAGCGACTGGTCGTCGACGCCGCCGTCGGCCTGCAGAACCGCGGCCACAGGGTCGTCATCTTCACGAGCCACTGCGATCCCAAGCACTGCTTCGACGAGGCCCGCGATGGTACGTGGTCTGTTCTTGGCCCTCCGCCTCTTTTTTCAATCATGCTAATTTGACCCCCCCAAAATCCAAAAAAAAGGCACCCTCGACGTCCGCGTCCGCGGCAACACCCTCGTCCCGCCCTCGATCCTCTCGCGCTTCTCCATCCTCTGCGCCATCCTGCGCCAGCTGCACCTGATCCTGCAGATCTCGCTCTTCTCGGACGAGCTGGCCCAGCTCAAGCCCGACGCCTTCTTCGTCGACCAGCTGAGCGCCGGCCTGCCGCTGCTGTCGCACCTGACCCATGGCAGCCGCCCCGGCAAGGGCCCCGCGTCGTCGCCCGGCATCCTCTTCTACTGCCACTTCCCGGACCTGCTGCTGGCCCGCGGCCGCGCCATGTGGTGGAAGAGCCTGTACCGCGTCCCCTTTGACGCCCTCGAGGGCTGGAGCATGGGCTTTGCCGACGCCGTCACCGTCAACTCGGCCTTCACCCGCGGCGTCGTCCAGCGCACGTGGCCGCAGCTCGCGACCGCCACCGAGCTGCGCGTCGTGTACCCCTGCGTCGACGTCAAGGCTGGGGACCCGAGCAGCGAGGATAAGCAGAAGGGCGGCAAGGATAAGAGCAGGGAGGAGGACACGGCGGCGCTCGACTGGGAAGACGTCAAGATCGTGCTGAGCATCAACAGGTTTGAGCGCAAGAAGAACATCGCCCTGGCTATCAAGGCCTTTGCCGGCCTGGTCAAGGAGAAGCGGAAGGGCGTCAAGCTCGTCATTGCAGGTAAGACTCAGCATTATTACGCAATACGTCCCTCGGACTTCTTCCTCGTTAAGCTAACACAAATCCAAGGTGGCTACGACAACCGCGTCCCCGAGAACGTCTCGTACCACGCCGAACTAGCCGAGCTTGCCGAGGAACTGGGCCTAGGCCACGCAACGACTAAGACGGTCGTGACGGCGCTGGCGCTGGCCCGTGACGCCTCGGTCGACGTCCTCTTCCTGCTCTCGGTGCCCTCGGCCCTGAAGGCCTCGCTCCTGAAGTCGGCCCGCCTGCTCCTCTACACGCCCGCCGAGGAGCACTTCGGTATCGTGCCCCTCGAGGCCATGCTCGCGGGCCTGCCCGTGCTGGCCTGCAACAGCGGCGGGCCCGTCGAGACGGTGCTCGAGGGCGAGACGGGCTGGCTGCGGGACCCTGAGGACGTGCCCGCCTGGGCAAAGGTCGTCGAGATGGTCCTGGACGCGTCTTCGTACTTTTACGCGGGCGGCGCGAGGAGCGAGATGCTGGCGAGGATGCGCGAGGCCGGCCCCAAGCGGGTCAGGGAGAACTTCTCCGACGTACAGATGGCGCAGCGGCTCGAGGCCGTCCTCGCCGACATGGACGACCCGAGGGCTAAACCTAAGAAGAAGAGCCTGATGTCCATATTCGGTAGCTTCGAGTCTTTGGCGTTCGGCCTTGTGCTCAGCGGCGTCTTCTGGGTCGTTTTGTCACTTATAGCTTTCCTGACCGGGGATTCGAGTAGCTCGGGCTAAGGGTATGGCCTCGTTTGTTTATTTTATTCTTCTTCGTGCTGTCTGTCAGGCTTGGGACACTGTTTCGTGTGGTCCAAACGGGAAGGAAAAAACTGGCCTAGGGGGATGGAAAGGTGGCTCGAGGGCAGGAAGGAGCCAAAGACATGTTCATGATACCCCCTTAGGTATGGTCGTCCGGAACGGCGGCCACGCTTTATACTATGACATTTGATTGTCACATATACCGAAGAGGCAGGTCTCGATCCACGCACATCACTCCTACTCTGTCCAAGTATCTTTAGCAAGTCTTCCTTCTCTAACCTCTACAGGCACCTCTCTTCCCATACTACGCTGTCTACACTATCACCTACCCTTGATAGTTTGTCGTCGGTGTGCTCTCCTCCGAAAATTCATTTCGAAAACCTGCACCTTTTTCCTGCACAACTTGCTTTTGGTATCGAGCTTTGAAGCCCTTGCCGTTTGGCCATTGCAAGTTCCGAGCCAGCAGCCTCTTTGGGGTGATGCATGACAGAATTGAACCACGCACGCTCTTCCTCTCTCTCAAGCAGATTATTTCCACTGTCTCTCTTTAGCTGGCTGGCCGTCTGCTTCCTTGCCGCTAAAATTTCTTCTCACAAATCTATGCGGCACATATCTCCCGAAAGCCGGCGTCTCATGTCTACGAAGAGCATCATGATAGTATCAACAGCACCCAGTACCTAGACAGCATAGTCGAGTTTTGAAATTTGTTTCTTATTTTTCCTCACGGCTTCTGTCAGCTTCCCAGGAAGCCCTTCATCGCTCCCACTCTTTCTCCCTCCCTCATCCGCCTGTGAATTTGCCTACCAAAAGCCCTAAAAGACCAAGATGAACTGTTCACACGTTGCTTATCCTTTCTAAATGCTCTCCCATCGTTTCCCATCCTACCCCGCCCGCCGTCGCCTCCTCCCCAAGCCGGCAAAGACAGGACAAGCAGCACACGCCACCTTTCTCCGTCTTGGGCTTATATGTGCTTTCGAGAGAGCCACCTCCCAGCACGCCATCTCGTTTCGACCGACGCGTCTCGTCCGCTCATGTGCCACCGAGCATAAAGAAATCGGAACAGATAAACCAGTGGTGTTTTGAAAGGCATGTTCGCCTTGGTCAGGCCCTGAACCCCTCCTGAGGGAAGAGAGTATAGCCACTTTCAACAACCGCCAGCAAGCAAGGATGCCCAGATGCCGTGTTGTTTGCTGGCCATGAGAATTGAAGAAAAAAAAAAGAAAGAAAAAAAAAAGAAAACAAAAAGAGATGGTTGGGGTATAGGTGAAGACGGTAGATTCTAACCCGAAACAAGACGCTGAGGAAATAAAAAAAAAAAAAAAAGGAAAACGACGTCCGATAGTGTGACAAGGTCGATGCACCGCCCAGGATGCACAACGAGTGCAAAGAGAGGAAAACAACAAATAATAATTTCCTTTCCCTCATTTTTTTGTATTCGCCTCCGACAAAGTCTTGCCCCAAAAGGAAATTTCCCACCAGTCCAGTCCCGGGGATGTGTGATGCCCTCCCTTGTCTACCCGAACAATAATTGCCCAGTGGAACAGCAAAATCCAAAAAAAAAGAAGACAAGAAAAAGGCAGACAAGAAAAGAGAAAGAAATAAGATATCAAAACCACGTAAATAGGGGAAGAAAAGAGCGTGCGTGTGTGTGTCTGTACCTGTATGTGGTGGGTGGAGAGCGGTTCAGAAGTCATGTGCGCTGCCGACGAGGCAAAACACCACAACTGCAGGTGTCAGCCTGCCTGCGTCGGTTGGGTATCGTCTTCTGGAAAAAAAAAAAAAAAGAAGTGAAAAGAAAGACAAAAACGCCTCGCTTGTCCTATTGCTGGGTTGGTGATTATGACCGAGGCTGGTGACCGTGCATGTATCAAGTAACGCAACGATATGGGGGTATCGATATGTAACGGCGGTGTTGTGTTGGTGTATCGTACTGTACAGACGGCTGTGCTTGTTTTATGTGCGTGAGCGGTCGAAAAGATGATCTATGCGATGGAAGCATGTGACAAAGCAAAGCATGTGCAAGAAGAGGGACACTGGGGGGTGATATTTCGAGCCTGTGTCTGCGTATCGTGTCATGTCTCCAGGCTGTCCGACAGCCGCCTGATCTCGTCGTCGTTCAGCGCTCCCATCCACAGGCACCGCTCCGTGATGCCCTCGATGGGCTGGAACCTGTACAGGGTGCTCGCCTCGAGCAGCCGGAGCAGCGTCTTGACCACGCCCGCCGCGATTCGGCACCGCTCAAAGTTGACCAGCGGCGCCGTCGTGGGCGAGCTGGCAATCTCGGACGGCCGCTGGGCGTTGAACAACAGGTCGTGTGTGTAGATGCCCACAAAGGGGATGCAGCCCGTGTCCGCGCTGGCAATACCGCCGCCCTCCATCTCGGCCCGGAGCGTGTAGAAGTTGCGCGTCGGGCTCACAAGCGTCTCGAGGTCGCGTAGCGTGGCCAGGTCGTTGGCCGGCACCATGGTCCACGTCCGGGTCAGCCGCGACACCTCCTGGCTGGTCAGAGCGATGGTTATCTGCGACATGGTGGCAAAGTTGCGGAAGCGCCGGCAGTGCGCCGCGATGTGGATGAGCTTGATGACACACCGCGCCCTCTCCTCGAGGTCCTGCGTCAGCACAATCTCGGACACGCACCATTTGACCATGATGTTGAACCGCGCAATCACCACCTCGACGCCGCGCGCCTCCGAGTTACGCAGGAAGTCGACCCACGACCGCGCGTCGATGTTCTCGGCGTTCTTCCACCGCATTTCAATCAGCTCCTTCCAGTCGATCTCGTTGAGAGCGTCCTTCTCGATCAGCGTGAACTGCTGCGCCAGAATCTCAGAGTCGAATGCTAGGATAAAAGGCAGATGAGCATTGAACTTGGGTGCCAGAGACACCCTGCCCGCATCCGCCTGCGCCTCCTTGCCCACGACCATGGTCCTTGGCGAGTCAAAGCCATGCTCAGGCGCCACCGTCGTGGGCGTGGCGTCGGGAGTAGGCGGCAGTGGCAGCGGCTTTGCTCCCGAGGCCCCCTGGCGGCGTGTTTGCGACCCGTGTGCCGTCTCTGGGGACATCTGCAGAGCCTGAATCATCGTTATTGGTGGCGATGGCGGATGGCTCCCCAGAGGCTGCGGTTTGTGGCAGCGTTCCGTGGCCGAAGGCTCGCCAAGTGGATGCACGGGAAGTCCCGAGATGATGGTTCCAGGCCTCTTGCGGATGTACATCTCGCCATGCTCCTGCTCAGCCACTAGGTCGACAGAGAGCTCCGAAGACAGGTCGGACGCGGCATCGCTATCATCGTCCAGGAAGGATGCCGGGCTCATCAGAGCTCCGGGCTGCGGCTGTGGCTGCGTCTCACCAGGCTTTATCAGATCCAGGCTGTCCGTTTTGTTGATAAAGTCGAACGACATGTGCTCCCATACACTCGGGCTATCCGCCCTGGTCTGTGTCGCGACGTCTGAGTCCTGAAGCACCGACAGACCGGCCCATTGCCTTGTCGGGGCATTACTGCGCGCCTCGTCGGTGAGACCACGATCCAACAGCGGGATAGACGAGTACGAGTCGGCCGACTCGCCCGACAAGAAAGAGCGGACACCGGAGTCAGGGCGCAGCGGTGAGGACGACGTAACCTCCAAGAAGGTCGAGGGCTGTTTTGGTGTCAGCTCCGTGTCTGCCTCGCTGTCGGTGACTTCGCCCTCAGCCTCACCAGACTCGAGCTTGTGCGCTACCATTTGGGACAGGTGAGTGTCGTCGTTGATGTGCAGGTGACGATGCTCTTTCTTCTCACCCTGGGACACGGCTCCCTCGTCGACAACTGCCCCGAGAGACGGCAAGCGGAGGTTTGTAGGCTCCATCGACAGCTTGAAGGCCTTCTTGTCAAATTTGCCCTCGAGCTTGAGCAGCGCTGCCTCGACGCCTCCGTCGTCATCAACGTCGTCGGGGATCTGCGCTAGCTTCTGCGCCTCGGCCTCAAAAGAAGGACGCATGACGGGCTTGGACGAGTGGGTGCTGAACAGAGATATTTTCTTGGGGTGCTGCTCCGTAATGGCTCCCAGCGAGAAGGCTGCCGCCCGTTCGTGAGAGTATTCGCTCGTGACCACGTCGACGAAGCCGCTCGAGTCCTGGCCCGGGCTGCGGATATAGGAGCTGCGCACAGATTCCGAGTAGGTTGTGAGCGACCCCACGGACCGTGACCGGCGCAGCGGATGCAGCTCGCCAATATTAGTCGCGGCGCGCAGATCGCCCCCGGGACGCCTCCTCAGTACACGAAGCGGTTGCGTAACCGGGGCGTCGTCAACAGACGCTTCCGAGTAGGTCGACGTAGCGAAGCTCCGGATCGTCGGCTGTGGCGCAATGCCACTCGTAAAAGACGCATACCGTATCCTCCCGAAAGAGTGCGCTGACCGGTACGACCTGCTCGACCGCTGGCGGAAATGGCCACGGACACCACTCAGGGGCGGTCGGCTTGACGACTGCCGCATAAATTCAACAGACGGCCGCACCATGTCGGTCGACGGTCGAGTCGTATCCCCTGATGCGCGTGTCGTGTAGTCCGATTCGGCGACCGGTGCGTGCGCCGGCAGGATTTCCTCCGAGTTGACTTGCCTCGTCGGCGGATGGCGAAGGATGTACGAGGACTTTCGCGGCGTGTCCATAGTCTGCGAAGGTGGTGTGTTTGGAGGTGTTGGGTCTGCGCCGCCAGTATACATAAAAGTCTCAGCAAAGGCCTCGATGGATTGGTTGTTGCTGACAGGGAGGGCTCCCGCCATGACGGGCCCCTCGATGGGGAGAGTGTCGTCGACAATCACGATGGACTGGCTGCCTGTCGAGATGGCAGCGTCGCTAGAAGGGCGGAGCACAGAGCCTGAGCTCTGTGGTTGTAATGGCGTGTTCAAGTGGCCGGATGAAGTCCCCGGTTCTCCCCCGGATGCCCAATTATCACTGTCATCATCGTCATCATCAAGGCCCTCTAGCATGGCACGCCCAAAGCTTGCAGCTTCAGCGGCGGCGTCTTCGCGTATGGCTTTCTTAAAGTCCTCTGCCACCTCTGCCCCGAGGAGATCAATCCTGACAGAAGGCCTAGTCCCATTGAGCCTGGGACGAGCTTGCGGCACTATAGCAGTCCCCGGAAGTCGATTCGTTGTTGCGCCACGAGGGCCGATAGGAGAAATATTGAGGAAGTGCCCCTGAGCTGGCGGAATGCCTGTGCCCCTGGAGCTGAGAGCTCGCCGCACGCTGCTCAGCAGTTTCCTCATTCCTTGGCTGGACATAGCTGATGCTGACAGCTTCTCGCTCTGGGTCTCGAGTGGGTGCGTGTTAAACACCGTGGTCTGCCTTGGCGCTCCTGCAGAATTCGGGGCAGGAATCTCGACAAAGGCCTGTGCAGGGGGGAACATGGCCCCGCGGACAAGACTGCCAGCGTAAGGAATAGACATCAGAAGCTCCGTGTCCTTGTAAAGCACCTGCTTATCAGTGGCGGGCGCAGTGGCGGGCGCGTGGTCCCTGAGCGAGTCCGTCAGGCTACCATTGCGCTTGTGCTGAGACTGTTGAGGGCGGACGCGCTTGCCGGTGAGGGCTCGTGGCGTCGTCGCAATGGGGTCGCTGTGAGGCGTGGAGAAGGAAGTCGGATCGACGGGGTGTGCCGCCGGAGGGATTTCGTTGGGGGGTTGCGGGAAGAGCATATTCTTTGTCGGGAACGAGCACGAAATGACGTCGATGCTGCTGACACTAAGCGGCAGCCTCCTCAAGTGCCCCTGTTGCACCGCTGATGTCGTGGGCTTTTCATCTTGAAGGGCCACGGAGTCGATGTGACCAGCCCTCGACACCTCCATTGCGAAGCTGGTTCGCGCAGCCTCTGGAGCCCCGTCCTCTGGCAAGTCGAATATGGCATCCAGTTGCGGCGGCTCGTCGTCCTGTTCCCAGAACCCCGGATCGAGGCTCGCCCGGCGATGGCCAGCTATCCCACCAGGCCCAATCGGGGCCTCGGGGCCCAGAGACGAGTCAAACTCTGGGCCATCCCAATACTGCGAACATATTCGCCTCCAGCACTTCTTCAGCTCGCCCAAGATTTTAACTTGGACTTTGCCCGCGCCAGCATCTTGCGAGAGTTCCTCGACAAGGTCATTGAGAAGGTTACAGAACACAATGCGGAGGTGATAATCGACGACGAAATCATCCACGAAATAGTTCAGTATCCAGTGACGCAAAGCGACAAACGTGCGGACCCGGACCACCATGCCAGCCTCGTCTGTTCTCCGAAGTGACCACCGGAGCCTGGCAATGAGCATCTTCAAGAGGTCGTCGCACTCGAGAAACGCACGAAACGTTAGGAAAAAGTCAGAGAGCAGTTCGTAATCCAGAAAGCTCGGGGATGTGATCTCGGAGACCAGGCGGGGCGGTGTTGCGGCAGTGACTGCACCAGTGGACGCAGAATATCGAACAATCGAGCGGTCGTCACAGGTGGGTTTGAACGTCAGGTCGTCGAACATGGCTGGCTCGATTACCACGTGCGTGGATAGGTAGGTCGAGCGCATAGGCCTTAGGGTAAAGGGCGAGAAGAGAGCTGGAGAGGGCTCGACGTCCGCTTGCGGCAGTCGTACTCGGGGAATGCTGATCGGGTTCGGCTTCTTGGGCTTGGTGAGGTCGTTCTGGGGAGTTTCAGCTCGGGGTGAGGCTACGGTAGAGCGTATGTCTTCGGTGGGCGCGCCGGCCGAAGACCCTCGGATCATTGGCGTTCCTAAAGGGGTAAATCGAGGGCTGCCTATCTTCCACGAAGGTATCACTATGTCCAGGAAGGGCCCATCGTTCTGCTCCACCTCCACCGTCTTCTGCCTTTGGTCATCGCCAGGCTGTGTTATGACGACCTTGAACACGCCCGTGTCGGTCTCGCGAACCATGTTCGAGTCGGGAACCGTCGAGTCAGAGAGCGCGCGCCGACGTCTTGGGCTGATCCTCCCCTCGTATGCTAACCTCCTAGATGCCGAGTCCGAAGTCGGGGTTTGGGAGACTGCAAGCTGGCTCCCCTGCAGCAGCGACCTGTCTGGATCTGCCGCATCGTCCCCTTTCCTCGTCACAGTCGTGGGCATACAGTCGAGCGTCGCGGTTGCGGGGGGCGTCATGGGGAAGACAAAGTTCGGCTGGGGATAACGCTGGTGTGCAGGCCGTATTGTTGGCCTAGACCGGGCAAAGTCAATAATCATGCCCATTGAACATAAAGTCCCGTTGAGGAGCGCAGACGAATCCGCTCGCATCCCGCCACCGCCAGCCAAACCTACCTCAGATATATCCGGCCATTGTTGCCAACATTCGCCACGGTAAACTTGCGGCCTTCCCTGCTCGCGGAGCCCCCATCAGGAGTGATATCCGCTCTGTCGTTCTCGGCGTCTTTCTTGGTCCGGGACTCGGCCTTGCCATCTTCATGGCCCTTCCGTTCCGTCACGGGCAAGAGGGGAGGCCTCGCATTGCTCTTTAATCGGCCTATGCTCCCGCCGGCGGGTCGGTCTTCCCTCCCGGCCCTGGAGGGGATCCTCCTGAGATTGTTAGTTCTCGAATCTGCCGCGGCGGCGGTGGCCAGCCTCGGCGAGAACATGGGGCTCCCGAGAGACGACGAGGACGAGTCGCTGCGATAGCGGCGTATATCGGGTCGCTCGGTTGCGGCAGAGCGTGTCCTCGTGAGTTCGATGGCGGCCTCCATGGCGCGCAGAGGGTGGGCGGTGGCAGTCACCACAAGTGCCCGGGGAAGTCTGCCTTGGTTTATTGCATGGGCACGCGTTCGACGGCCGGCATTCGCGTGGCCGGGTTGCTGGTGGATGGAGCGAGCAGGCGGCGGCGGAAAGGACGAGGGCCAGAAGTAGCTTCTATCGGTTCTAGGGCCGCTGGAGGGCGCGGGCAGGAGGGATCGGGCGTGTTGTCCCTCGCGTGGCGTTTGGGGGGTTTGGGGAGCGAGCGGGCTTCGGCGGACAAGAGGTGGCTGGCACGGTACCGCAAGTCGGGTGGGGAGAGGCAGGAGTGGCCTTGTTTTTTTCTTCTCTCGGCGTTGGTCGGGCGTGTTTGCTCCGTGCTCCTGCCTTAGACGCCCAAGCTGGAGCGCGCGGACGAGGTCGAGGAGGAGGCCCAATCGCAGCGCTGGCCCGAGTCACGTAAGCGTCCAGTCGAGCGGCTGTTTAGGAGAAGCACGACCCAAACGGCGCCGGTGCAGCAGACGGGCGGGGAGGCAGGTGGGAGGCACTACTCGGTTGGCACAGGCGCCAAATCGCGGACTTGAGGGTTCGACGAATCCGAGGCGCGCCCAAAGCAAGCTGCGTGCTACAAACAAAAAGGGGCGAGCGAATCGTGGCAGAGAGAGCGTATGACTAAAATGAAAAGGAACGTGGGTTGCGATGCAATTGTCGCAACAAGGAAGAAAAGGAGCGAAGATTCCACAAAGTCAAGGCATCGGCAGCATGGAGACTCGAACGAACCCACCGGCCAGCTGAGTGCCTCGTCGACGCGCGGGGAGGTTGCAGTCGATGGTCAGGCCGAGTCCGAGGGGACTGGGTGAATCAGCGACGGCGACTGGCTGCTGCAGGCGACGCAGCGTGGGAGCGAGATTGATGGATTGACTGGGGGGAGCCTGTGACTGGGGTCCACCATTGACTGGGCCCACTCGGATCGGCTGCTGCAGACGGGCGGCCAGCATTCGGCCTCCAGGCCTTTGACAATGCAGATGCTGGCCGGGCTGCGTTGCGACCAGGATCAATCCATGGACGGTCTGTGGATGACGGGACGACGCTCCACTGACGACGCGGATGGTGGTGCTTGGGTTATTGCAGGGGGCGGCATGCACTAATTAGACCATCCGCTCCCGACTTGTGCCACCACTGAAGTGGTATGCTGCGAGGCCCTCGTGTGATTGCGCCGGCAGGAGTGGGTGCGGCAGAGCAGGAGACACACTGCACAAGGAGGGGGCACAGCCCGTCGCCCAATGATTGCATCGATTGGAAGCTGGAACCTTGACGAAGCCCGCAGGGAGGGGAGGCCTGGAAAGCAGGCTTTTTTTTTTTTTTTTTTTTTTTCCTGCTCTCCTTTTTGTTTCCTTTTTCTGTCCTGGCCTCCAATTCGTTGCATGCCGATTCGTCACAGCAAATCCCATCCGTCCTCGGTCAACAACCACTCACCCAGGCTGCCTTGCCTTGCACATCCTAGGGGCAGGCAAGCGTCGTCGTGGTTGTGGAAGCATCCATGGCAATATTGGCTGGTCGTTGTCGGCCTTCAGCTGTTCATGCCACCAATGACGTCCATAAATTTGACCACATCTCTGTGTTTACGAGCCGGGTTCTGCAGCCAGTTACCAGTCACTCCCTCCAGTGCAGCTGGACATAATGCCCGATCCGGCGTAGTCCCGTTCGTGCGTGGACTGTGGAGATTGACCCCCATGCGTGCCAGTCTTCAGCGCACTGCTATTTGCAGACAAAGCTCGCTGGACCAAGACCTGGCTGACGGACTGGGCCGCTGATGATCGTGGTGATGACGACAATGATCAAAGGATAAATCCGACTGCAGCAACAACAACAGCTGCACGAACAATAAGACAGCCGGGTGTGGCGTGGGCTACATGCGAGGGCAGGCTGCGTGCCTGCGCATCGCAGCATCCATCACAGCATCTCAGCAGCACCACGCGTCAACACTGTCCCGAGCGCACGGGTTGTGGCTGCAGGGCCTAGGCCAGCCCCAGTAAGCACGGACCGTCGAGCAGCACCAAAGCTAATTTCTCCAACAGGACCCTCCTGGCTGCACCGAAAGAGGTCTTCTGTGGTCCAGCGCTGTTGATGCTTGCTTCTTTTCCCTCCCTTCTGTTTATTTTTTGTTTTCGTTTTTGTTGATCATCCGGCAGTCACCATGTCATGTCAGCGTCTTCATGCCATGCAATGCAGCTCCGCTCGCTGTGAAGAAAGCCACAGCGTCCCTTTCGGCCGATGGCATCCCCCGTCTGCCACGAGGTCGGTCCACCTCTAGCAGAAGCCCACTCGGACCATATATGGCCTTCTCCCATTTGGAATTCGCAAAGCTTGACGGCCATGCCACGCGTGCGCCGTCCCTCACGGCGTCGAGGTAGCATTGGGGATTGATTACTCTGTTTCGTCCGTGTCGTGTGGTGTCGAGCGCATTGTTTCTTTCTGTCTCGTGCTGCTCGAGAAAAAGAAACATAATTGAGTGGAGGACTTGGCAGACCGTGGCAGTTTTCGGTTTCCCGGTCACCTGCACACGCAAAACATTATTGATGTGATTGCCAGCCTATTATTGCCGGCGAGTGTGCGCACGCCGAGCAAGAGGGCTGAGGAGCTCAGCACAGCGCAGATTCTCTCGCTTCCCGCCTGATGCCGCCTTCTCTTTCCCGCCCTCGTTCGCGACCAGAAAGATACACCCCATTTCTTCAATACGTTTCTTATCCTATTTCTTTTCCTATTCCTGTACCCGTTCCTGTTCTTGTATCCTATCTGTGCCTCTCTTCTGGCGGCGGTGCGGGCAGGTGAGACCAACCTAGGTGCCAACCTTTTTTTTTTTTTGTCGTAGACGAGCCTCACCATTGAGATCCATCCTAATTTCCCAGCCCTCAGCGCGTCACCACACAAAAAGGGGCATCGGCAAGGGCACACATCGCCTGAGTTCGTGCTCTCATCGGGCTTGTCTCGATAATTTATTTTTGTCCCGAACGAGGAGTCCTTGGCCAGCACTCCACTCCAAGCAACAGCCCCCTCGCAAGTCGTCGATGCCGTGATGAGTTGAGGGGCCAGCAAAACCCGATCGATGGGTGTTGACAAAGACAGACCAGACGGGATACAATCAAGAAGGGACGATAAAAGACGCATGTCGTCTTGTCCTCCTTGCCAATTCATATGCAGCGGGATGGGCAACCTGGGAGATATTGAAAACTCCCCCTTCCTTCCTGCGGATTGAGACGGCAGGGCGGATTATGCCGGATTATTCCGAGCCTAGAAAAGGGCATCGATATTGCCGTGGGACCAACACTCCCCTGACTCCCCTTCATTTCCATGCAAACTCTTCCTGTGCCCCCACCGGCAGTCCGTGCCAGCCTGTTTCCGCGCGTAGAAACAGAACCCCTCCGAGAACTGGCCAGAAATGGGCGCTGGTTGTGGTTTTCTGGGGTGTTGTGCAAGCGGGCTCGCAAGGTCCCCAGGGGCTCGTTTTTTTTTTTTTTTTTTTTTTTTTTGATAGCATGGGCCCCGAAACGGCGAACACAACGCCATATTAGCAAAGAAGCAAAAAAGAACAATCCCATTGCGCACAAAGTTTCACCGTCGTTTAGAGGCGGTTAAGTTTGGTGGTTCCACAAAGCGCATACCGACCTAACATCTTGAAGCCAGACTTTACGACTATTAGTTAGCTTTGGCCGCGGCTTTCGCCTCTGATCCAGCCCGAGCTTTCGACACAACTGCCCATCACCGGCAAGCACGCACCCACTACCCCGCGGGTTCCACGATCAACGGGGCGTCCGTGGACTGCCTCCTTGGACCTCCCTCTTTTTCTCATTCTGTAGGTACGGGCCCAGTCTTAGATTCGTCACAAAAGGAGCCTCCTTCGCCTCCGTCTATGCTTTCCCGGTAGAAGCAACTATCATCCGAGCCTACGGACCCTGCGCCGCTAGAGCTGCCGGTAGGCCGAACTCCTCTAGTCGCGCCAGGTCTGGACATCTTGTCCATCTGCCGATCTTTTCAGGTACCGTAGAGATAAGGTAGTCTATGCAACAGCCCTTTTCCGCCTCAACGTGGCTTCATCCCAAAAGCCTCAATGTAGCGGCGGGTCCACGCAACAGGCTCCCTCCCCACGGCACTGCCCCAGGTCCACCGGCTTCTGGTCCGTTTACGGGAATCTCTTCGCCGTCCTCGGCTTCCTGTATCCATTCGGGTTTGTGGTACGGAGGATGCCGTTACCCGCGTCCATCCTTTTTCTCGACGGGGCCCCTCCAATCCACCACCACGGGTTGGGCAGCATTGGAGGAACAAGCAGATTGACAGAGGCGGTGTGATTCAAACTGCAGCCTTTTCCCGACCCTGAGGTTCGAAACCTTCATCTCCGCCCCACGTGCGCATAAGGCGCAGGTGAGGAGAAAGAGCGTCTTGGGTTTAGCGCCCATATTTCACGCGCATCTCTTCACCTTCCCCCTCCCCGACTGCGACCTACCTGCAGACGACGGTACTTGTATCCCATCCCGCCTTTTTTTTTTTTTTTTTTTTCCCAGTCGTGCGCCTTTAATCCCTCCTCCCCCCTTCACCCCGCTTGCCGACCGCACAGGCCGTTCCGGATGAGGTTTTGACACTGCCGCCGCGGGCCCCACGGCATGAGGTATCTGGATATCGATCCACGTCCACAGGCAAGCAAGCAACTAGGCCACAGGACCGGACTCGAAGGCAGACGATGCTGGCGGGACCTGACCCAAGACCCGTCTCTATGGGCCCGTCACATGTATGCGAATGACTTGAGGGCATCCAGATAAGAAAAACCGGACGATGGGGATAAAAAGGTGAAGTGAGAGTCGCATCTGAAATATGCATACCAGTAAGGCGTTATATATGGGCGGAGTCATGGCAACTGGGTCATCCCATCCCAGCCATCCCAGAGTTCTTTTGGCCAAGAGAGGCGGCGGGTGTTGCATTGGTCACTGGCTCGCCTCTCACCAAGTCCAACCCCTGAACAAGCCCCTGCCCACGCCCCATATCGTTCTGTTCGAACCATGATACGCCTCGGTTCTGGGGCGATGTTGGATCTGGGAGTGAGGGAATGAGAGTGAGGAAATGAGAACTGAGGAAAAAGAAAGCGCGCAGTGGTTCATTGTAATATGGTGACATAGGGTGTGAAGAAAAGAGACCAGAAAAAAAAAAAAAAAAAAAGGCATGAAAGCATTTATGCACAAGGCGCGAATATGCTCCAGACTGGCATATGAATTTGTAAGGCACGAATATGCTTCAGACGGGCATATATGGATTTGAATATGCCTCAGACGGGCATATGGATTTATAGGGGTCCGCTGGACTTGGCTAACCCTAACCCCCCACGCGCCTCGGGGCAACCCGATGTCGCCCAGTCGGAGGCACCCAGAACGACAAGGCAGCAATCTTTTCAAATCGTTAGTGACATCACAAACACCCACCACACACACGCGCCGCCCGAGCCATCTACGCACGCTCCAAGATGGCAGGCGAAGCTCGGTCACGCTCGCCCAGCCGCGAGCGGCCGCGGCAGCAGCAGAACCAGTCAGACAGGTCCTTCCGCGACCGCGACCGCGACCGAGACGCGGAACTGCGACGCGACGACCGCGACGACAGAGATCGCAACCGAGACAGGGACCGCGGCGACCGCCCGCGCAACAGCCGCCAGCCCCGCACCGGTGGCTTCCGCTTCAAGGAGAAGCGCCGCGACGACCTGGACGACGACGACCGGCGGGGCGGCGCAGACCGCGGCTACCGCAACCGCGACAGGGACCGCCGGAACGACTACAGAGACCGCAGGGACAACAACAGTAACAACAGGAGAAGAGACGACGGCCCCCCAGCTAGGGCAGGCGACTCCTCAAGCTCGGCGGCTGCTGTTGCTCCGCCCCGGCGGCCCCCGGCACCTGCTGCCCCCGCGGCTGGCGGCGGCGAGGAGATGATCGTGGTGCACGTCAACGACCGGCTCGGCACCAAGGCGGCGATCCCCTGCTTCGCCTCGGACCGCGTGCGCGAGTTCAAGATCATGGTGGCCGCCCGCATCGGCCGCGAGCCCCACGAGATCCTGCTCAAGCGCCAGGGGGAGAGGCCCTTCAAGGACCAGCTCACGCTCGAGGACTACGGCGTGAGCAACGGCGTCCAGATCGACCTCGAGGTGGACACGGGCGATTAAGGCAGTAGCGATATGTGGTGGACGAGGCTACTTGGACATCGCCCCAAAAGCACATGTAATTTCGCATACAGGCATACAGGCGTGATACAAGAACGGTCCGCAAAGAACGCTTTCTACTTTGAGAAAAATTCAATTAAAAATAGAAAAAGAACAGTAGGAAAAAGGAAGCCACTGTCTAATATTCAGGACCCCGGCAGGGCCGTACGCGCAGTCCGGCCGTTCTATAGTTTCCCCATGGATCCAACCAGGCGAGCCTGACTGTCATCGTCTTCTGACCAAGACTGACAGCTGTATCTGTCGACACAAATGGACAAGCCCACACTACCCGCCGTATCCGAACCCATTAACCCGCCGTGGCCTCCAGTAGGACATCCCTCCTTCAGCCGCGGGTGATACGTCGTCGCTTAATCGTGCCACTCGTGCCCGCTGTCCCGCTCCCAGCACCATCGCCATCGGTAGCCGCAGTTCCCTCTCTATCGTCAGCACCGTCCAGAGGTGCGCCTCCGTTGGCGTCGTCGTCTTGGGCAGCGGCGCTAACCAGGCCCGTAGACCCAGGAGGCGGAGGCGGCGCCCCACGTGATATTTCGGCCGCCCGCATGTTACTAAGAAGCTTCTCAACCTCGACAAACATGGAGCGCGTGTCGTTGACGACAGCGTTCTCATCCACCTTGTATCCCAGAACGTTGGACCCCGGCATACCAGCTGCTGCCGTGCTCGCGTCCGCCTCGTCCGCTGCCTCATCCTCATCGTCGTCGCGGCGTAGAAAGCTGGGGCCGAACCCACGTTGCGGGTCAGGGTTGTACATGATCGCGTTCGCAAACATGTGCACCAGCTCTCGGTCTAGCTGTGCGCTGTTGATAATGCCGCGGGGAGGGACGAGATCCTCGCTGATGGGGAGCCACACCGTGCTTGTGCCGGGGTCGCCGTCTGGCAAGGCAGCGGCTGCTTGAGTCGCAGCTTTGTTGCCGTGATTGATGGCTGCCCGGATAGACTTGAGATCCATTGGGCCAAGAACGATATTCTTGTAGCCTGGCGCATCCCGGTCTCTGATCTGGTGAGCGAACATGTTGGCGTGCCGGTGGCTACCAATCTGGTCAAGCGCCGAGGAGCTGATTCTAGGGAAGCCACGGGTCCAGAGAATGTGCGATGGGGGTTCTGAGCGAGCCACCACAGGGGTTGAGGCTGGAGGAGCGTCAGTAGTGGTCTCCGGAGGAGCCTCGGATACCGACGCTGGCGTGGCATCCGCCCTGTCGGGGCCAGCTGACTCGCCTCGCTTCCGCTTTCCTCTTCGTGCCGGCAAGGTGCTTGAAGGGGCCGGGTGGCGTTGGCTCGAGCCGCTCTCATCTGCTGTCGTGTCGCCCGTCTCCTCGAGAGGTCGCGGCGTCTCTTCCTCGTCCTTAACCTTGGCCGAGTCGGGCTCCTTCTCCGCTTCCTGAGGCTCATCCAGTGGATTCTTCCGTTGCTGGGCCTCCACCTCCTTTGATTGTGGCGAGCTTTGTGTGTCACGGATCTTACTGCGTGGCTGCCGGGACTGTCGCGCCTTTGGTGATGATTCAGTATCAATCTTGTGCACTTGCTGCTTCTTGCCCTGGGCTTTCGGCTGGGATTGCTGCGAAGCTGCCGAGTTCGGAAGTCCCTCCAACGAGACCTCTGAAGTTACACCAGCCACACCAAGGGTCGCTGGAGACTGAACAGGACTAAGGGGCTCTGTCATAGGCGCCGTCATACCCGACGCTTCCACTGCGTTGGGAGTAGAGGGCGTTGGGTTTGACTTCCACTTAGTCGCACTACCATGCCTGGGGAAGTATCCCGTGTCGCCAGCATTGGCGGGCGTCTGCGGGAGCAGGGGCGCCCATCTGTGCCCGGGAGCAGGAGGTTTCGGCGTGGATACTTGCGGCTTGATGTTGCCGGACGCTGCTGCCCCAGGCGTGATGGTCGTGTCGTATGTTGAACCATAGCGCTTCGGAACTTCCGGTTGCGAGACTCCAAAGGATGGCGCAGATGGAGAATGCGCCGCTGGGCCGGGTGACGCAGTCTTCACAGGAGCGGGAACGGTAGATATCGGCTGTGCATTCTGTGCCACGGATACGGGAACAGGTGGTCGAACCGGCCCCTGAGGGTGAATACTTTGCTGTAATGGTGGCGGGTGAGGACGCGTCTGTTGCTGGATTGGCGACTGCTGCTGCCCATGGGGCTGAGGTGTTGGGTGGATCTGCTGGTGGTTGGTGGTTGGTTTTGGGGGCTGAGGCTGGGTATGATTAGAGATCCGAGGAGATTGGTGTGACTGAGTAGGTGAGGGACGCTTTGGTGGAGGATGCGTGGGGGTTTGTGTGAGCGTTGGCGACGTAGCAACAGGGGGCCGGTGGGTCGACGGCGCAGCCTGTGCAGGGGCGGGGGTCGTCGGGACGGAGGGCGTTACAGCTTGAGCTGGCGTCGACTGAGCCGGCTGGGCTTGCAGCGCACGCTGCGGCTGCTGAGTCGAAGCCGTAACTGGGACTGGAGGTCTCTTGGAATCAACAGCAGGAGCATGAAGCTGGCCCTGCCCAGAGTGCTGGGGCGGCACAAGGATCGGTTTGTGCGAGAAGATAACAGGGTGAGATGGTTGTGGTGGAGGTTTTGATGCTTGTTGAGGCTTGATGCTGCGAGCTTGTGGCTGTGCAGGGCTCTGATGAGGAAGGGGGACTTGTCCTTGTGCTGGGACTTGGTTCTGTGGCTTCGCTTGCGCTTGTGTTTGTGCCTGCGCCTGAGCTTGAGGATGCGCTTGAACATAAGCCTGAACCGCCTGAGCATGAGCCGCCTGAGCCTGAGCCTGAGCCTGCGCCGTCTGAGCCTGAGCCGCTTGTGCCTGGGCATGTGCATGCATCGCAGCCGCCTGTGCCTGAGCATGCGCATGTACTTGAGCATGCGTGTGCGGTGTCCATGTCTGCGGAACCATGTTTTGATGCTGCTGAGGATGATGTCCCAATCCAGGTGGTCCCACCTGTGGTCTCGGAGACGGCGTCAAGGGCTGTGGAGGCTTGTAGGGAGGCTCCCACTTGAGTGGTGTTCCTGCGGGCGGCGTAGGTGTCGCCTGTTGTGGCGGCGGTGGCACCTTGGGTTTACCGACAACCTCTGGACGCTGCAACACCCCAAGCTGCGGGGGCTGTGGTTGGGGAGATTGCGCTGGCCGCGGCGATGAAACCGCGACTCCCTGAGGATGCTGAAGGACAGGAGAGCCGACGGCGCCGTTGGTCGGGCGCGCCGGCTCGTGTCTGGCATCCGATGCTGCAGCTTGACCAAACTGGCTCGGCGGCGCAACACCTGCTTTGGTCAGCGGAGGAGCCGAGGAAGGCGCATTGATAGCTGCCAGTGAGTGTTGCGGAGTAACAACCGGGGATGGGCGTCGCGGTGGCACGCTGGCATGTTGTAATGCTGATGGATGCGCCTGTGGTCCTGTGACGGACGCTTGCGCTGCAGCCTGGGATATATGCGACTCCCGAGGGACACCTGGTGTGCCACCTGCCGGAGTCGCTACAGGCCGAGTGACAGCGGGAGCTGGCGAAGGGGATGGAAGAGGGGCTGTCCTGGTAGCGGATTGCTTGGGGGTCGCAAGATGTGGTGTTGCTGGAGCGGAGGGTCGCGGAGAGGGCACCGGAGGAGTTGGCATGGCCGCGGGCGCATGTGGAGGAGCAGGCTTTAGACTCGGCGACGGCTGGTTGGGTAGACCGGGTGTCGGCTTGCTCGTGGCGGTCGCAGGCGGCGGGGGCTTCGGGGGAGGCACCGCGACAACCGCAATCGGGTGCGGTCGCTCGCCAGGCTGGGTTGTGCTTCCAGGCGAGGGAGCAAGGGTAGGTCCAGCTCCAGCGGTGGCGCCAATTCCGTTTGGCAATGGGGCGGTCCCTCTCCTCTCCTCCTCGGGCCTGACCGGAGGCACATGGTTGTGGACGGCAGCATCTCGCTGACGCTGGGCCTCTTGTGCTTCCTTCTCCTTGCGTTCGCGGTCCTCCTCCTCCAGCAGAGCCTTGATCTCCGACTGCACCCGGTCAAGCTTCTCCTCATCCTCGCGGATCCGGCGGATCTGGTGCTCCTGGTATCGCGAGTAAAGTCGGTCGAACAGCGCGGGAACTTTGGGCAGGTACGGATGCGCCTCCTGGAGGGTGTGCGGGGAGGGAGCCTGCAGCTTGCGGCGTTTGTTCGGGGAGACGCTGCCGTCGGGCGCAGACTTGTCGGTGTTTTCGACCTCTAGCTTCAGCTCGTCCCGCAGTATCTGCAGGAAGAGCTCCTGGAGCGAGCCGGGGCTCAGGCGTTTCTCATCGTAGCGGTCGTCGTCCTTTATAAAAGAGTTTGTTGTGAGGAGGCTGGAGACGTGCGCAAAGGCCGGCGGGTCGACGGAGCCGTGAGTGACGAGCAACTGGATCAACAAAAGCGACTCGAGAGGCGTGTAGGCCGCGATGTTGAACATGCCCCGGTATCCACCTCGCCGGCACTCGAGGGGACTGCCGCGTCTCTGGAGAAGATGAATCGGCGCCAGTTCTGGTTGTAGTCAATTCTAGTGGTTAGCATGTGTGCTGCTTCATTAAAATCAATTCGTTCCATCGCGATGGGCGTGGTGGCTTGCGATTTTTTTTTTTTTTTTTTTTTTTTTTTTGTCGACGACGACCCGCGGCTGCGCGACCGACCATCCAAGGCCCCGTCGCAGCTGTGTGGTGTCCCGATCGAAAAATGACCGAGACACTCGGAAAACAACGCGACTTTTTGAGGGAAGCGCGTCGTGAAAAAACTTACCGGCAGCCTCAGTCCGCAAAAGGAGTCCCTTCCGACGATTATTCTAATGAACCCATGGGGCGCATCGATAGGGCGAGACCTCTGGCGTTGACGCGAATTGATGGGTTTGGTCGTTCTGGTCGGTCAGGATTTGCTTCCAGGTCACGTGGCACAGTTGCTGGAAATTTGATCGTGGTGAAATTTTGATGGGGGAGTTTTTCGGTCGCCGATGCTTTCCATCCACGGGCATGCGCGCTCCCCGTCAAACCGAGGAAGGTGCTGTGGAGCCAGACGGGCACGCGTGGGCTTGAATTTCCCGCGATAAGATAGCGCGGCCTTCTATCATTACGATAAGATAAGCGGATGGTCAGCCTACCACGTGACTTTGACCATTGCTTGCCGAGATCCTTCCATGCATCCATGCCCTCGTCAGCCAGAGAGGGCTACCTAGGCCTAGCTTAATAACGCGCATCACGCGCTTCTCATAAATTCTCTTCATTCTCCGCCCAATGCTCGTGGAGAGCCTAGGCTCGGTTTGGATCACGTGGTATTACATGTCGGTCGAAATCGCTTGCCTTGGTCGTTTGGCCTGTGAGGTCCGCAAGCGATTGAGAGAGGAGCGCACCATATACCTTTGAAATCACCACCTGCGGGCTTTCAAAGCCTGGCAACGCAATATCAAATTAAGGCTCTGCCATCGCAACAAGGTTGGAGGCCCAGAAAACCAAGATTGACCGACAAGGGACCATCCGTCAGCCCTGTTCCTACAACGTAACGAGAATGCGCCTCGCTGCCGATAATCGGAATGCGCATGATTGGACATGCAGACAAAAAAGGAGTCGCCCCAGAAGGCAGAGTCGTCGCTCGCGTGCGGTTCAAGGGCAATCCATCAGATAAGATTACCATGCGAGGGTCACTTCGCATGCCTGAGCTTGAGCGGAACCTCTTCTTTGCCCTGGCGCAAGTGAAGCCGAAAGCAGGCCTGTGACTATTCGGACTACAGTAGATTCTGATCGGGGGCTCCCGGGAAGCAGGCCGCAACAGCTGCAGACACGACATCAAATGGCTGCAGAACGACGCGGCAGCGTAGCTACAGTCGGGCACTCGCCGCCGCCGCACACAGTCGAGTCATTGAGCTCCCGATATGTTCCGGACTCTAGCGCCTTTGACCAAGGCAACCCCAGACATGAGTAGCTGACGATACCACGGCCAGCCGCTGGTGCAACCATCATGGAGCCCCTTGCGCCTTGCGTTGTAGGCCTTCGACCTGCGGCTCCGCTCACGGCTCCGGCCTCGGGGCGTGCCTCGCGCCTTTCCTCTCGTTTCTCTCGCGGCCCTATGCTGCGTTCGTCGTTCATCGAGACGTCACGCCGTCACAGTACCCACCGACGGGTCCTGGGAAAGCATAAAATGGGAGCCGGCGGAGGTCGTCAAAGCGCCTGCGATGGGGGGCTGGAGAAGGATTCTTCTCCTCCTCCCCCTCTTGTGGCTCCAAGACCCGTATCTTGACGGTATTGTATTGGGTGCTGTCGGCCTCGTAACCTAGAACCCTTGCATCAAGATGCCGTTCTTTCCGGTCCTTGGCCGTATGCGGCGGCTGGGGATCGGGCCTTGGACATATTCAGCGGAGCGCTCCGCCCAAATGATACCAGGCCGGACCGACGCCAAGGCCGCCGTGGGCCAGCCTGCGGGTCGGGCGATGATTCGGATCAGATAATAAATCTCATCTAATCTAAGCCATCTTATCTGATCGGCCTCCTTTTTTTTTTTTTTTTTTTTTTCTCCCTCAGGGCCCTTCCCTTGTTCCGCCACGGTTTCTTGTACGGTGACTAGGCCCTGGGGTTTCTTTACCTGGCCTTTTACTATATATCTCCCCTTCCCTCTCCCTCCTTGCCTCTCACTCGTCTCTGTATGCACATCCAACCCCCTGTTCACAACGGCAACCACCACCATGGACGACGAAAAAGACTCAAGTCTCAAGGAGAAGGATCAGGGCCAGGTCAAGTTCGTCCCTGCGGACGGCCAGAGCGAGAGCCAGGAGTCCAAGTCAGGCCAGGAGGATGGGGCCCCTCAGGAGAGACGCGGATCTGGTACGCTGGTCTATCTCTTTGCCTCTCTCCCTCAACACACAGGCCGAGGTGCTGACGGTCCGTTACCAGATGAGTCTAGCGCACCCAGCGCCGATATCCTCGTTGCCGCCGGCGTTGGCCTCAAGGAGGATGACTCGACGCTACCCTGCCTGACCATCAGGATGTGGATCATCGGCATCATGTTCTGCATCCTCGGCAGCGGCATCAACACGCTCTACACGTTCCGCTTCCCATCCATCACCCTTTCCCAGTCCGCCATCCAGTTCCTGGCCTACCCACTCGGCAAGGGCTGGGAGATGGTCGTGCCCGATTGGGGGTTCAACTTCAGGGGAACCCGCCACTCCCTCAACCCCAGCCCGTTCAACTACAAGGAGAACATCCTCATCTACATCCTCGCCAACCTGAGCTTCGCCACCCGCCTGAGCGCCGACGTCCTGACCGAGCAGCGCCATTTCTACGGCCTCAAGGTTGGCTGGGGCTTCGAGCTGCTCATCACATTGTGCACCCTCGGTTTCGGCATGGCCCTCGCTGGCATCTTCAGGTCCCTGATCGTTGATCCTGCCAGCTTCGTCTGGCCTGGCGTTCTCAGCAACACTGCGCTCAACCACGCCCTCCACTCCCACAAAAGCGACAAGGAGAGCGTTACGGGGTAAGCCATTCCATCAGTTTGGCTTTATCCATCTTACCAAATGTGCATTATAGAGGAATTCTTCCCAGCGGCTAACCCATTTATTGTCCCCTCTCACAGTGGCAAATGGTCCATGTCGCGCTACCGATTCTTCATGATTGCCTTTTGCGCCTCCTTCTGCTGGTACTGGCTTCCCGACCTTATCTTCCCAGCACTTGGCTATTTCACTTTCATCTGCTGGATCGCCCCCAACAACATGGTGGTCAACCAGATTTTCGGCATGAAGAGCGGAATGGGTCTGCTGCCCATAACCTTCGACTGGAGCCAGATCGCATACATCGGATCCCCGTTGGTGGTACCTTCCTGGGCCATCCTCAACATCCTGGCCTCGCTCGTCTTCTGGATCTACATTGTGTCTCCAGCAATCTACTACTCCAACACTTGGTACTCGGGCCACCTTCCATTCCAGAGCAACTCCATTTACGACAACACGGGCAAGGTCTACAATGTTTCGCGCGTTATCGACAAGAAGCTCGGTTTCTCCTTCAACCACACAAAGTACGAGCAGTATTCGCCTCTTTACATGCCCGTCACGTACGCCCTCAACACATTCGGCCTCTGCTTCGCCACCCTCTCGTCCCTCTTCGTTTGGCTATACCTCGAGAAGCGCGAACCCATCATGAAGACAGCCAAGGTGTCGTCCCTCGGCCGGCTCTGGTGGAAGGCGTCGGCCGACGGCGACGCGGCCGTGGCCCCGAGGAACCCCCAGCCCCGATACAGCGCCGCGCCGACGTGGTGGTACTGGATCCTGGCGCTCGTGTCTGTGGGCATGGGCGTTTTCGCGTGCGAGTTCTACCCCGTGCAGCTGCGTTGGCACGGCGCCATCTTCGCCTTCTTCATCTCTCTTATCTTTTTCGTGCCCCTCGCCTGGGTCTACGCGACGACCAACGTCAAGATCAAGACAGAGGTTCTTTGTCGGATTATTGCCGGTTACGTTTACGAAGGTAAAGTTCTGGCCAATATCTGGTTTTTCGATCTAGGCTTCATCTCCGGCATCAAAGGCCTTGCCTTCGCGCAGGACCTCAAGCTTGGCATCTACTGCAACATCCCGCCGCAAAAGCTGTTCTTGGTGCAGTGCGTCGGCATGATCGTCGGCGGCGTCACTCAGGTCGGCGGCGTCAACTGGGTGCTCGAGAACATCCCCAACATCTGCACCGAGAAAGCCGCGAATGGCTTCAACTGCCCCTTCTCGCGCACCCACTTCAACACATCGCTCATCTGGGGTGGTGTCGGGCCGCGCCGCTTCTTCGCCGCCGGCGCGCTCTACAACGGCCTGCTCTACTTCTTCCTCCTGGGCGCGCTGCTGCCCGTGGCTGTCTGGGCTCTCAAGAGGTTCGCCTTCCCCCGCTCGCGCTGGCTTTCCAAGATCCATGTCCCGCTCTTCCTCGGCGGCTTGAACTTCATCCCGCCTGCTACTGGAACGAACTATGGCAGCTGGGCCATTGTGGGTCTCATCTTTGGGCTGTACGTGCGGAGGCGCCACCACGACTGGTGGCAGCGGTACAACTTTGTGCTCGACTCGGCGCTGGACTGCTCGCTCGCCATCGCGGGCGTCTTCATCTTCTTCACCCTGTTCTACACGGGCGCCGTCGCCAACTTCTCGTGGTGGGGGACTGAGGTTTACAAGAACACTTGCGATTGGAAGGGGTGTACATACATCAAGAACCCGGCAGGCAAGAAGTTTGGGATCTAGTTGTCTGGGGTACTCTTGCAGGGGTGAGCTGGTGAGGAAGCTGGAGGTGGAAGTTTTGCTAATTAATAATAACCCCCATTTTTAGCATCTGTAAAAACTCGATGACTCCATCACTCGTATTTGTATTCCGACTCCTCTTGACTCTTCAGGTATATAGTCCCGTGCCTTGCATCTTTTTCCACTCATGATGGTGTGTCCTCCAAAGTATAAAAAGGAGGTATGCTGACCTTCAACTCATCCAAGCATGTTCGATGCGGAAATCCATGTGGGCTGTCAGTGGCTGTGCACCAGCGTTTAGGCGTGGGTGGGCGGCTAAGCGCGCACCTAGCCTGGTCCGTTGGCGGCCCGCCCGCAGCGGGTGTCACTCTCAGCCGTTGTTGCTCGATAGGAACGTCGCTGCCTGGTAGCGCCGGATAATAGTGGACCACGCCACGGATATAGGTCGGCTGTGATTTGTTCACTTATCCGCCTCCTCTGTCGGGCAGACGAATTACGGCGACATCCTGGCGTCAATATCCGCTGTCCAACCGGTTCACTGGCATCTGGCGCTACGGTGCAGCTTCCATTTCCCAGAGCGAGGAATATGACGGCGGCAGGATCAAGTATCGTCGTGAGGGAACCTATCCGTCAATGCTTAAAAACTAACCATATCCAGAAAAATGACCTGATGAAAAAAAAAAAAAAAAAAATGAGGCAGGTGATCAGGAAAGTGATTTGTCCTTTTTTACTACCCTTGTCCATTAGAGACTTGCTGGCCTACCTGGAAACGTGATAGCAAGGTGGAGGCAGCAGGGTCACATCACCTGTTGGTATGCGTTGACGTCTCCTCTCCTTTATCGGACTCTTGAATGCGCCCCTCCCACTGGTAACTGGGTGTCGGATTTACCTACCTGAGCGGGATCTTCCCTCTGGAACACGACTATTTTCCCCATGTAGCGCTTACATTGCAGGAAGCAAACACGGCATGACTTACGTCCAATAACAACAGGGTGCCTCGTTGCCAAGCCCGCATTTGGCGACCTTACCACGTATTTTCCCGCCCCCGGGGTGGAAGGGTGACACGCACCCGATATGTCAAGTCGGCGACATCTTTTTATCTGGGCTGTTTCCTGCTGAAACGCCTCCTATCGCCCTACTAGCCCCAAGACTCATGATACCCGGATCCTCTCGAGTTTTCTCCCGTGATAGTAGTGATGTCCACACAACCGTCATCGTCGATGGGCACGGCCCTATGCCAGCGGTGCCGGTACATGTTCTCAAACGAGGGCCTCCCAGACCTTACAAATCCCGATGGCGGCTTCCGCCACTCACTTATGAACAGCTTCGCAGAGCGTCCGAGCTGCACACTCTGTTCATTTATATGGAATGAGAATATGTTGTCAAGCTGGCAAGCATCAATCAGTCCCATTGCGGGGCTGCGCGAGCTCCCAAGCTGGCGAGAGGACATTGATCCGACGACCTCTACCGTCGTGTTCAAGATTCGCACCTACGACCAACGACCAGTGCGCATATACACCGAGTTTGAGTTTTGGGTCGAGCCTCAAGACGGAGGAGAACCCTGTTGGCGGCCTTCCGAGGGGCTTGCTCTCGCAGCAAGTGAAGGTAGGCAGAAAACGTCCGGGTCTATGATCAAACAATTCACTTGTTTAACCGCGATACATATTTCAGGCGACCCATTTGCCCAGTATACAGATGTGCGGCCCCTCCGGTGGGAAGGACTCACTGAGGACTTCAGCGTGGCGGCTCAGGCGCGGCTCGCCGAGTGTGAGCAGTCGCACGACGAGTGCAAGCCTTCGGGGCCTGCTCCCCTCCCCACTCGGTTGCTACGCGTCATGCCGCAGCAGTCCTCTTCGCCTCGGGTCCACCTCTTTGTCCCGCCTGAAGATGGTCCCTTGGGGAGATACGCCTGTCTAACTTATTGCTGGGGCGGCCCCCAAGCAGTCAAGTTGACCAAGGACAACCTGCACAATCTGCAGGCAAACGGATTTGACATGGAAACCCTTCCCCAGACGCTGAAAGACGCAATCCTGACCACTCAGTGTCTCGGATTGCAATATCTTTGGATCGATGCACTCTGCATTATCCAGGACGACAATGAAGACAAGAGACGCGAGATGGCACGCATGGGCTCCATCTATTCGAACTGCACGGTTTGCATCTCGGCCGCTACCGGCAAGTCCGTACGAGAAGGATTCCTCAAACCAGCACATCGGGTCAACAAGAAATATCCCGTGTGCAAAATAACGCTGCCGCCAAACCATAACGACAAATTCCACGGGACCATGATCCTCAGCCCTTACCAGACACAACTGAGTGACAAGTTCGCCATCAACAAGAGGGGCTGGACTTACCAGGAAGCGCTTTTATCTCCGCGCACGCTCATGTTTGGAGATATAGAGCCGGTCCTGCGGTGCAGAACCGAAGACGCCACCCAAATACACAAATCGGATGTCGTCAAGTACTTGAATCCGCTTACGCCGCGGATAGTCTCAAGTAGTGTTTTCGACTACTACGACCTCACAAAGTACCATGAGCTATATCCGGCACTTTGGCCAGATATCGTTTCTGAGTACTCTGAGCGTCGATTGACTGTTGACGAGGACAAGCCGATCGCAATTCAAGGGGTCGTCGACTTGTTCGCCCGTCAGATGAAAGACAAGTGCTATTTCGGCATCTGGTCCTCTTTCCCGCCGAGTCTTCTATGGTCCGCAAACCCTTATGGCGGTTCCTCAGAAGACTCGGGTGACGAGGACGAGGAGCCCAAACACGCCAGACGGATTCCAGGCCTGCCGACCTGGAGCTGGATGTCGGTCACCGGCGGCAACCTCTGCGTCGGCCCGGGCGACGTGTGCAAGGGCTCACAGGAGGCCAGGATCAGGTTCGAGGCCGACGGCGGCAGCCCACCTACCTACGGCCGACTCCACGTCACCTGTCGCGTCCTGACCGCGGCCGAGGTGAAGCGCGCCAACGCGTTCATGACCTTCCACCGTGACATCCCCGCTGACCGGGAAGCGGAATCCGATGTGCAGTGGCTGACACGCCATGAAGTGCGAAATAAACTACGGAAGATCCTTCCTAAGGACAATCCTGGAGGAGTCGGTTCTACAGCACATATGTTAAGATGCGAGGACATAGCGCATCTCTATCGGATGATTGAGGAATCCCAGCTAAGGCTTTATGTTCTAGTAATTTGTAAGAGGAACACGAAGCACAGGAACCTCATGGGAATACTTGTCGAACGCGTCAGGGATAATGTGTATAAGCGGCATGGGATAGTGGACGTGCTATCACTTAAACGATGGTGGAGGTGCAGGTCAACGATTGTATTGTATTGATAAGCAAGGCTTCTGATGGGGAGAAGGGTGACTCTGTCAACCTGGAGTCTGCTCTGCTGTGCAGTCCGAGCACTAGTAGAGCTGTCGCGTTATTTATCAAGTTTCTAAGCGGAGTGACTTGCCAAGACAAACCCGGAGTTGGAGGCTGCCAAAGTCTAGCCATGGTGGCTGTTTGTGTATGAGGAAGTGGCTCCCTATATATGTAAATGTATGTGAAAGAGAGCTAATTGGGTTAGACCTAGGCAATGCACCTCAAAATACAAGCCCGGTAAACTCCCTAGTGCCTGGAACAGCCAGCTAGAGACCTCGCTTAGCCTCCTCGGCCTTGTGCATAACAAAGTGTGTTGGCAGATGGCGAGGAGCCCAGACAGTCATTGCGGATCCCCACTACGTCTGCTGCCCCTGGTCGATCGAGGGATGGTTGCATGGCTCGTTGGCGGGCCACGCGGTCGTGAATGCGCCAGCAGCCGCATCCCTGGCGGCATCGGCCGCTGTGTAGGGGCTATCGCTCGAAACAGCAGCCCCTCCACCAGAGCGGCCTGGCGCCGTCTCGTCCATCTTGGACTTCGGATCGGTGACCGCGGGAGGTGGGGACGACTCAGTCCCCTCCCTCCCGTTCCTTGGTGGCTGTCGTGAAGGGGCCTGACAGAAAGTCCAAGGAGCCACTCTGTTCCCCGGCGGCGGCTTCCTTGTCAGACCCCTTCTCCATGTCTTTGATGTGCGGGGAGGAAGAAGCGGCGGGCTTCATGGACTCGTTTCGTTCCGAGCGATGGGATAGGGAGGGAGAGGAAGCGTAATTGCTGGGCGTCTGGGGCACATTGTCGTTGCGTGGGTTCAGCGTGGTGGGACGACAGGGGGATATTTGGTGATTTAGGAGATGACAGTAAAAGGATTACAAGGGAGGTCGTATCACAGGTAGCAGATGATGATGGCCTCAAAGGCTGCTGGTTGGAATTGTCCCTCACCTTGGTTTGTTTCAATGCTGGCTGGGTTTGCTTGTATGTCCCAGAGCCTCCACTAGAATGGGGTTCTATCAGACCTAGGAGTAGATACTCTCCCCCTCTCCCCTTTCTTCCGACTTTCACCTACTCCACCCAACTAAGAAAGGTACTCCAGGCATATTATTTATAGCACCGCTCCAATCCTTTGCTTGGGCAAAGCGGCCACGAACCGAGGTTTACCGTTTCGGTCATTCCTGTACTCTTCATTCCGGAAAAGGCGGCAGAGGAGGTGGTTTGGGTGGCGCTGCCAACTCCCATGGGAGAGGGGAAATGGAAGGAGCGTGGGAAGAAGACCCTCTCATCCTTTTTCGCCACCCGATGCTTGACTGCCACCGGCGGCAGTTCCGTCCATACAGTGAAGGGCCATGGCAAGTTAACACGAGAGGAGACGATATGTGCCGCCATTCCCGGATTCTTGCCAGCGCTGCTAGAGGAACTAGGCGCCGAGTACCTATCTAGGTAGGCACTTCCCTGGTAGATACCCCGGTCTTTGTGATACCGGGACAATGGGTGCACCGGAACCGGTTCCGCCAGTGGGATGATGGGATCCATGCGCTTAGGCTACCATAGTTGGCTGCTACTTTCGGGCGCAACAGCATGAAGAGGCACGAATCGAGGACAGGGTCCTGTCACTAGGTAGGTATCTTGACCCTTGTCGTCTTCGCCCACCCTACCAAGCTACCTTTTCTAGTTTCTTCATAGTTTCCCATTCTCATCCTCTCTATTTACTCCTCAGGATGGCGGGTTGCATTCCCATCAGCCTCCTTCCTATCCGAAGGTAGTGTTCTTCCGTATTGACCCACATCCTGGTTTATGCAAGCCCCGTACTCTCGGCAGCTACACCATTCCAGAGATCCAGATTTCCTGTCGCGTTGTCGATGCCAGGTGCACGGCACTTCAGGGGCTCCAGGCCAGGCCTCTGCATGCTACACCAGGCATCATTCTTTTGTGGAACCCAAGCGCCCGATGAGAGAGGTGTTCGGAAGGACGCATGCGAAAGTGCACGGCCGGTATACATTACCTCTCGCGAATTCAGGAGTATAGATAGAGAACAAGACCGGAGCTGGCGTATCCGGGCCTTTTGCTCTTGGTATCATGGAATGTCGTCATTGGCCCCGAGCCTTGGTGACATATTCTATGACCAATTCAACATCCTTGTTTATTTCCGTTATCTTAGCCTCGCCTTGCTTCGTATCGTCGTCTCCGCTACGGAGTCCTATTGCACTAGGGTATAAACCAAGGGCCCAAAAAGAAAACAAGAATGAGAACAGGGAGGTTCGGCTCGCGTGTGGCGTAGTCAGCCTCGCAATCGCGAGCCGACGGACTTTCTGTTTTGGTCCAACCCGTGATCCATAACGTCCGCGGGTGCGACACTCGCTCGTTGATGGGGCGAATGACAAAAATGAGGGAGCTTATTCAGGACACGACACCTCACCTCCTCAAGCAGCCGCCGGCTTGCTGCTCGCCGCGTCCTTGGACTCATCCTCATCCACCTTCTCAAGCGGGGGCATATCCTCATCGCTCTCCTCCTCGTCCTCCTCTTCATCGCCTTCCGGCATGTCCATACCACCACCACCACCGAGCTTGGAGAAGTCGATGCCGCCAAAGTCGTTGCCTATCACAAGAAATATTTGTCAGTCTCGGTGACTCTCTAGTCATAGCTGATGCTCAATGGCCTTTTTGTCTAGATCGTCACGTACCACCCATGCCCGGCATGCCACCTGTAAATAGTCAAAGATAGTCAGTATATACCTGTGGGTATATCGCTTGCCAGAGTTCCTTAGAGTCTACATACCCATACCGCCAAAGTTGGAGAAGTCCTCCTCGGTGGCCTCATTCTGCTCGTCCTCGTCGACCCACTTGTCGAAGTCGGTCTTGAGGAAGTGAACCTTCTTGGAGTCCTTGAGCAGACGGGGCCAGTACTCGTCATTGAGCTCCTCCTTGCGCAGCTTGATCTCGACGTTCTTGGGAGTGTGGTGGGTCTTGCTCTCGTCGACGTCGATCTCGGCGTAGAACTCGAGCTCGAGGTGGTACGTCTTCTTCAGTGTGTCGGAGTGGCCCGTGAAGGACAGGCCCTGGGGCTTGAGCTCGAGCTTCAGGTTTGCGGGTGGAACATCAGGGACCGAGATGGTCAGGTAGACGAAGTTCTTGGTCGGGTCGGCCTTGGAGGAGCGCTGGGCCCAGAGGACTGTTTTCCATCAGAATCCACTCGCTTGTTTGTTGTGTTCGCATTCAATTTCGACAGCGCACCCGCGCCAGCATCCTTCTGAACATATGCGCAATGACCCCATGATCTGCCTTGCGCCGACTTGTCATATTATTGAGAGTCTCGCAGCGAGGGCGTGGTGGGGCGCCTTTGCGAATGATCTTGGATGGAGCGCGGCTCTGGAGGGGCGGGGAAGGAGCGGCCGAGCTTACCCTCAGGAGTCAGAACGTCGTTCGACATTGTGGCGGGAGTGTCGGTAAAAAAGCAACAGTGAGTATGTTGTCGTTGTTGTTGTTGCGCACGCTTCTACTGTTTCGTTGTTGGTCAGTGTTAGCATTGGGGCTGTTGTGTTGCGCTCCCCCGCATAGGTCGAGGGAGCCAGGCAGAGCACAGACCCGACGGGGGTTTGGGGATCCAGTTGGAACTTGCATTTGCGCGCCAAAGAATCAAGACCAAGCAGAATTGCCGAACGATGGCAGCAATCTGGTCTCTGGGAGAGTGAGAGATACGATATGCCGGCAGAAAAGAGGGCGCGAGTGGTAAGGCTAGATGGGTCTGTCCAGGCAGGTAGGTCATCAGCTGGCGTGGGTGAGAGAGGTCAGGTCACGATTTATTCGATGGGCATGAGGCTGCACGCCACCTGCCTTGCTCCCCACGGACCAGTTGTGGATGGAAGCTCTGAGAAGCGCAAAGATTTTGGCAGGGCTGAGGGGAGCGGGGTCGGGGCGGGTCGTCAACAACGTCAGTCGTTCAGAAGCACCCAATGATGCTGTCCGCGGCGAGGCACCTGAGAACTGAGAAGCAAGCACACCCGCCATCAAACAAACTGATCCTTTCGGGAAATTTCCGTGAGCGACCACAGTAGTTGCATGCCCGGCTTTGAGGTGCCCCCCGGCACGCATGTCTTTATCATCTGTCCATTCTGTCTAGTTTGTTGGTTCGCCTACAAGAGATAGAACACACACGCCTTGCAAGAAGCCTCCAGCCGTGCCTCACCTCTAGTCTCCGACGCGACTACCTTGCTTAACGGAAAAACAAAGCAGGCGGATCTCGTCTGGAAAATGTCGGCCTTCTTGTTGAGTGCACAGGTTGTCACCCGCCGCACCTTCCATTGATCAATGGTTGATATGGGAAGCCCAGGCGAGAGATGTGGGGCCGCTTTGGAGACCTCCACGAACAAAGCACAGGCCGCGGCAATCTTAGTCATGGCAGCCCGCCACGCGGCGGTCGCCGTCGCAGGCTGCGCGGAGCCCAGCCTCAGCACACGACGTCACAAGACGGATTGAACGTCCACCTTCCATCTCTTCTCTCCGACGAAGCCACCCGAAATCCCAGCCTGACGAGACCAGTGCCCAGCACCACTCATCCTCACCGGAGGGTGTCCCTCGACTTACATGCTGCCTGTCTTCGATCCTCCATTCCTGTTTCTTCTCATCCACTCCCGCCAACGCCATGGAAACCGTGGCAACATGGTTTGGGTATGGGAAGCCAGATCCAAGGGAACATGTATGATACTACCGCCGCGACTCCCCTTTTATTCTCCATTTTCGTATGAGACCTCTGCTGGGACTCCTCGGCCTCCTCAATTTCCCCTACCACGCAGCGAATAGAGTAGTTAAGCCCAACCAATCCCGCTAACTCTCTTATTTTTGGTCTCGCTCGCACAGAAACGAAAATGTCTCGATATAGTCAGGCAGCAAAAGAGAATCATCAGAAGAGAAATGGCAGCCAATGCGAAGACCGAGAAGGTGTGCAAGGACAACATCCAAGACGCAAACAGAGCTCTCCGCCACCCAGCCAAGGCGGCTCTGGGTCAGAAGAATTTGCGCCACTACGGACGCGAGCTGGTTGGGATTCGAAACACGACGAAACGCCTCTTCGAAGCCGAAAAGCAGCTCGGTAGCCTCGAGATGAGGATAAACGAGGCCTTTAGCTTCCGCAAAATCGAAAGTGCTCTCAGCACTGGGACCAAGGTCATGAACGAACTCAATAAATCCAGGAGCTTCGTCTACTTGGCAGCCGGCATGCAGGAGCTGCAGACCGAGCTCATCAAGGCCGAAGTCATCGAGGATCTCATCGAGGACGCCCTTCCCCAGACCGACGATATCAATGAGACAGCCGTTCAGGACGTAATCGATGAGGTGACCGAGGCCCAGATCGACAACGTCCTAGCTCATGTCTTGAATCAAAGTCTGCCTGCCAGAAAGGTGCCGACCGCCGCGCCTGTGGCCCAGAGGCCCGTCGAGGCGCCGCAAGAGGAAAAGCTAGATGAAGAGATACAAGAGGAGGAAGAGACCGCCGAGGCTCTCATGGAGGACATGAACCACAGGCTGCAGGCTCTGAGGAGCTGATTATTCTGCTTGGGTTTGTTGCTTTTATTCTCATTCGTCGTTTGCATTCCTTGCGCAGAATCCTCACCACATGGGAGCAACCAGGACGCGGAGGCGTTGGTGTTATATGGAGTTCAATGGCTGTGCGGATGCGAGTTGCTGATTCTGTCCTATCGTCGGGTCATTGTCGCGGAAACTCCAATGTTGAATTTTGGGCTACACGCCTGCTGCTTATCCGATATTGTTCAACGACATGGTCCACAGTTCTGGAAAGTTTTGGGTAGAAGGCGAGAGATGTCAGTCGCCGACAGGGGTGGAGATAAGGATGTCGCCTTTTTCATGCTAGAGCGACAAGCACAGCATGCCATAGCCGGCGTTGAAGATGTGCCATGTGCAGTTAGATTCAGGTATTCCCGGACTAGATTTCCCTTCGTGGTCAAATCACATCGCTACCGAAGTCGAGAGCAACGTCGCCTTCTCCGGGTGACACGGAGCAAGCCTTCTGGCGACCCCAGCCTGTCATCCACGCCTATACCGCTGATACCAAATTTGGCTGTCGCCTCGGCGGCTAGACGAAGACCTAAGGGGTGCAGATGAGGCCGGGAAGAAGCGCCGGATCGAGAAGGAATGATGATACTGCCTGAGCCCATAGGCAGCTACATATGCAGCAAACGGGGTCGTTGGGGATGGGGATTCGTAACCCTGCATAGCCTAGGACGCGGATGTGCCCTATGGCAGCAGAACTTTACTGTGGCAGAGTGCCCTGCCGCCTTGAAGCTAGCCCTAGGGGCAGAGTCGTCTCATCCGATATCAGACCATAGACTTTGCGCCACAGTATTCTGGGGTGAGGTTGTATCAATACTCAGCCAGGCCTGTATAGATGTATGGGTTATGAGTACTACGCAGCGATAGACTTCCTAGAGGTATGGATTCGGTCCCAGCCCCAGTGTCCAAGTCTCATGCTCTTTGCCAGTCGGCGACTTTTTGAAGCCACATAATACATATATGCCATCCCGGTACTGAAACGGGAGCCGGAGTGGCCTGTATGCTACCCGTATCCCGACGCGATTATACGGCGATAATTACACTCCACTCTGGGGATCGATACCTAAAACCGGAGCATATACAAACGCAATTTTTTGACCGGGAAGTTCCCTTGGGCAATGGGAGGCAAGTGTGATCGCAAAAAGCTTGGTGTCGTTGGACATGTTTGGCATGTTGAGCTTGACAGGTGATTGCGCGAAATAGTCGGCAAAATGTGAGATACACTCGAAAGAGTCAAAGGGCACAGGCTTCTGTACGCGGAAACGGGAAAATGTTTTCCGTATAGGTTAACAATAAACCAAAACCCGTCAGAATGTGGTGGTGATGGGCTTCTGCGGATCTACTCGAACATGACGCCACTGGTCGGTGTCCAACAACAACGCGCTCCGTTCCGAGAAGACCCGTCGGTTATTATCCCGGCGGTCGTGAAGCACGTCTCCAGTCCTCTGAAAGGAAGGGGCAAACGTCTCTTGGGAGGCGTGACCTTTTGGAACATGAACATGCAGTGTGGATATGCCCGCGGCATTCCAACATTTCGAGCCATATTATGTTGGTGTGAGGAACGCCGTGGTCACCATAGTCCGTCCGAGTCGGCCTCCTTCCAGGCCAGGTCTTGGGGCACATCTCGATAAATACTGATATCATCTATCCTAGAAAGAAAGCCAGGCGACTACAAACAAGACAGGGGGCAATCATCAATGCTACAGATAATACAAACACGGAGCGCAATGAGGTCCTGCAACACATTCAACGATCCATGGTATTTAACTGGGTCTGATCTCATCGAGCAGTGAGTCAACAGCCTGGATATGAAGTAGCAATAGCGTACCACTGCGCATAGACCATCGTCTCCCAAAAGATGGACGTCGATTCGGGGTTCAGACGGGGTGGTAGACAGCCCACACACCCTGTATCTGCCGCCGTGACCAGAAGATGAGCCGAGAGATGCTTTGACGAGGTCATCGTCGTGGTTGCGGGTATACGCGAGAGCCTCGCCTGAAGCTTCGTGTCTGTATCAGGGAGTTTAATTATGGCGAGTGCGCCAGAGGAAACGCAATATCATATTGCTACCTCAGCTTTGATACGTCAGTCGCCATACCGCTAAGGATTCCTACCCCAGGTTGCTCGACTGGTGCGCAACATAATGCTTGAACCTAGGTGCGCATGAGCTTTGATGCTTTGGCTGCTGGACGGATCAACGAGCGGCTCTCACGCCCGAGTTGAGAATGCGGAGTCAGATGCATCCATGTATTGCCCATTTGGGGCGTGCAAATCCAAGCCCACAAGAAGAGTTATAGATAACAGTAGTAGGGATGATTGGGACGATATCACAGCACGAAGTTCAAGCAATATCAAGCATGGGCTGGTTACCACAAACGCGGCGTCTGAATAGCCGCCCGGTGGCTAGGTGGTGGCTGGCCGTTGGTATCGGATGAGATACCGGGCGAAAGGCCGGCAACAGATGGAAGACAGTCTGTCACACGTGACCAGAGAGAAGGAATCACGACAGGGCCCTTAGCAAGCAACCCTTCCCAATATCAAATCACATACCAGCGAGACGAAACAAAGCGTCAAAGCACGTGTGGCTGGCTTGCCCGAGCACCTTGTCGCGACTGCACGTAATAATGGAATCTCCATCTCTCGGTGGGGGATGGAATCCAGAGTCGACGAGGCGGACGGTGATTCCCGTCGCGCGCGGGCGCTCGCCCTGGTTAACTGACACCCCCAGTGCGCTGCCGCCGCGCGTCACCGAGGCGATCGCTGTCGAACTGTGGAATACCTTACGGGGCACGCGACAGGGGCAGAAGATTGTGCAAATACCGTCGGGCGTCACCAGCGCCCGTGCTTTGATTTGCGGTTGACTCCCGACCCGGCACCCAGAGGCTGGGAAGGGAACCCAGGTGCCACAGCGGGCGTGGCAATCAACGGGGCGCGCTGGAGAATACGGGTCGACGGGGGGGGGGGGGGAGCAAACACGGGAAAGGGCACTTTTCGAAAGGAGGGTCGCGATCCACCGACGCGGAAGTGAAGGGGCGGTTTCAAGGACTCGGCGATAACCGTCCGGGCCCTTGGGAGACGAAAATTTCCTTCGCAACGGCAGGGGCCGCACGGGGACGGTTTACCAGCGGGACGGGACAGATTTTTTGACGGCTCTCTTGGCATCGCCGTCTTGGGAGGAAAAAAAGGGACGGTGACACAAGCCTAACCCTCCGTCATCGGACGGCGACGTGCCTCGATGATGCCAAGGCCTAGCCATGAGAAGAGCAAATAAAAGGCGTCGATGAAGGGGGGAGTTGGCAGGCATGCACCCGCGGAGACGGGAACGGCCCAGATGAGATGGGAAGGAAGACGGCTTGCATCCAATATCACAGCGGGAATCGACATCCAGGGGTGTCCATTGGGCGGAGATCAGCACTTGTCGAGGCCGAGGAGCGCAGGATCATCACTTCGCGGAGAGGTTCCGGGAGCCCAGCCAACTGGCACTGATACAGGGGGTCGAGCGCCACACGAAAATGCCAGCTGGGGCTGACAGGTGACAGGACAGGACAGGCCACCACCACCCTGTGGCTGCCTCAACAGTCTGAGGGCTTTGCCTCACTTTTTCGTTGGTGTGGCAGTCCGTTTCCCCGGAAGTTTGGAAGCGTTTTACGTCATGAAAGGGAAAGTGGCAGCACTGGCTGCTTGGGCTAGGGGGGAATGGAGAGATTAGGCTTCTGTGGCTGGGGGTGTTGGCACGCCGCCGTCAGTTCCAACCCCTTGGGTACGGTTTGGCTCTTTTGTTTACAGGGCCGCCGAGATAAGCGTGACAGCCGCGTCTTGTGGGAGAGGGAAACTGCCCTGGCTGGGCTGGGTTGGTTGGTGGTGGCAAGGCGACCCGTCTCCCCGGAAGCGCAGTCCGCCCGCGAGCCTGGCAGCGGCAGTTCCTCCCAGGTTTCTGGGTTTTGCAGGCCCAGGGGGCAAGCGCGGGATAGGCAAACCTATTTGGGTAGCCAAGCCGTACAAGGGCGCAGAGAGCTCCCAAGGGGGCAAACCAGCCTTTTCCCCAAGCAGACCTTGGTGCCCGCCGCGTCGGTTTGCCAGGCCCAGCGGTCAGGATGGGGTGGAGAAAGCTGGCAGGGGCCGGGAAGGCGGATGCAGTCGTCCGGACTTCACAGCCGCCCAAGCCGCCCAAGGCCTGGGGGCCACAGTTGATTGCCAGGATCCACTTTCCAGGGGCGGCTTCGAGGGCCGGGCCAGGGCTGCTCGAGGATCCAAGGGCCCATCTTCGTACTGCGTAATGACAATCCGCTGGGTAGGGCGCTGGGAATTGCTTCTGCTCGCAATCATGTCTGCAATCAGATGGAAATGGTCCCCTGGCGATCGCTCATGTGAGAAGGTGTGGGATGCGGATAGACATCTCGATGTTGTATTGGGCGTGGGGGACGGCGAAGTGTTTGGAAGAAGCAAGACGCTAAAAATAATGAGGAAACAAACGGTCACATATCAAGACAAAAGCAAACAACTTTCAGTGCATTTTCGTGACATGTTTGAGCCAAGGGGAAATGCCCGTGGGGTCGGCAATGGAAAAGCACCAAAATGACCTTGGGAGTTTGTCACCACTGTGCTCGGTTCTGAATCAATTCACGGAGTCCTATTACTTTCCCAAATCCGTTCTGGATTCCTGTGCGCTATTCCTTTTGTTTGAAGATTGCGGGTTGAAAGCCTCCATCGCTGGCCTTTGCGAGTTCCGAACCAACAAGCTCCCAGGGGTAGTACCGAGGGAACAAATGAACGACCACATTTCCATGTGGAGTGCATACGAGGCCAGGGGAACGCGCCGATCCAACACAAGGGCTTTCTTTTGGTCTCGAAGGGAGGCGGAATTTACGGAAAAGAGAAAGACAATTGGCAGTGTGAGGCTGGAATCAAAACCCATGGAACTCCCCACGAGTCGGCTAGACCTAGATTCATTGGCAGCGGACCAGGGGGAGGGGTGTGTATATGGCGGACTGGGGACGGGCAGGGAACGGCGGACGAGTGAGGAGCTGCGCGGAGGCAGTTCCGGCGGGTATCGCTGATCCACGCTTTTTGACAGCTTTCCACATCTCTCACCAAAAGGAGGAGCGAAGCGGTGGGGATCATGGAGACTGGTGGGGAATCTGAGTTCAAGCAGCCAGCCCTGACTCGAGCCCCGTCGTCGAAGGAATTTCGGTAACCTTCTCGAACAGATAGACTTGGCTGGGAGACGCGGGTGCTGAATCAAGAAGATTACAAGCACAAATGAGGAGGGGACGACGTACAACGTAAAAGCGAATCTCCATGTCTGAGCCGGGAGACCTCCTGACAAGCTCCCGTCGCCCGCGGCGAGTCACGATAGCTTCGTTTGCCGTTCCTGATGGCACGTGGAAATCCGAGCACAGGAGGCATGGCTTTTGATAGCGACGTCGCCTCCCCTCCTTGCCAAATTACTCGGGTTCCTGCCACCCACGAGGCATGCAAAGTGTGTCAAGGGGCAACGTCGATGGAAGGGGCGATGTGTCGCTGCTTGGTTCTGGTTGGGCCGTGAGAGCTTCACTCTTCGGGGCCCAGACAGGTCTCGGGAATCAGGATAATTGCCCTTCGAATCGAGTAGTGTTTGCGTGCGACTCGAGAAGGGGGCCTGCTACCCACCCCACACACACAGAGATTAATCACAAGTGAGGAATGACAATGTCACAAAATGCATCAAGCGGGTTTGCTTTTTTGTTTTGTCTCGCGAAAAAATGACCCCGGAAACGAAAAAAAAAAAAAAAAAAGTTTGCGACAAAGCAATAGCCGAAGATTGCGAACCCGACCCACCGGATCCCAAAAGAGATAGCGAGCTCGGACGGAAGACAAACCCATGTTGCCCCGGACCGCTAGAGCCTACAAGACACGACGAGGATGGAGATCGGCCGGGGGTTTGAGGGAAACGAAGGAAGCATAAAAAGAGCAAAAAAAAAAAAAAAGAACAAGGGAGACGAAGAAGCAAAAAGGAAAACCAAAAACCCAAGCGTTTGGGCAGACCGACCGTCGGACTGTGGGGCTTCCTAGCGTCGAGGAACGCTCCCCGATAGGCTGGCTCTTTTCTCGCGAAGGGAGGTCCGGCCAAATCTCGTCTCCAATAGGTCGCTGCCCAACCACCACAATACCCCACTGCCGACCACCCCGGCAACGATAAAAAAACCAAGCATGGGAAAAAGCTGAAGGGCCGGGCGCCCGGAGAAGGACTGTGTGTCTCCCCCTGCGCGTGCGGGTTGGACGCCGGCAGCCGTCGCGCGGGTGCTAGTAGGGGCCTTGGGCCTGATGGAGGCAACAAACACAAGCCTGCAAGGTCTCGCACAACCAACAGGGAAGGGAGTGTGTTCTAGTGCTTGGTGGTGGTGGTGTTGATGCTGGACCGACGTCCCTTTAGACCCGCGGGGAAACGGAGAGGGAGATTCCTCGGCGTGTTGTTAGTCATTAGCGCGCGGGGGTTCGGTTTGCGCCAAGTTGGCCGAAAAGACGCAAAGACCAAACAAAAGCAAACAACGGCGCCCCGGATTCGGGTGCTGCGCTTTGGCGTTTTTTTCCTTCGTTCTTTTTGGGTGAGGGGCGGGGAAGAGCGCCGTCTGCACCAGACACACTGTGCGGTATCGTTTCCGGTGAACGCGGTGCGATGCAACCTTTCGCCCCCCCGGATGCGTGCATGTCTGTCTGTCGGAGCGGCCAAACCGTTTCAACTCCTTATTTTCACGGGCTGAGACAAAGACAGAACACACATTCCTGTTTGCCTGGTTGCCACTGCAACAGCAACTGTTACCTACCCTGCGTTGCGGGGCCAGAACCAGGTTTGGTTTTCGCGGTGGCGGTTTGCGGGAGGAGAGCGGTGCGCGCGCAAAACCCGTCGGAGACTGGTCCGCGTGGAGACGAAACATTTGGCCATGTTAAAACTTGGCCCACTTTGGCCGGCCGGGGGAGCGTGCACGACACAGCGCAACATTCCAGAAATCCATCGGTGTGCGCCCTGGCATGGCAACCCTCGCGCTCTGCTGGCAGGCGGTGGGCGTGTGCGCTCTGCTTCGAACGTGGAGGTGCTGCCCGCGTTCTGGCCCAGCGCGGGCAGGGTGGGATCTACCCGGCTATCGCAACCCTCATGCATCCCTAATCGCCAGCAAGGGCAGGAGCCCAAACTGGAAAAAATGCGAGGGAGCGGTCAAGGCGTGCGCCGTCGCGCGCATATGCCTGCCGGATGCGCAAAAAACCCAGGCCCTCGGCCGGCAGGCTTATCGTATTCCATCTCTCCGCCCTCCCGCCGGAATGGCTGCCGGCAGCACACCAAAGCAAAGCGACAGCCCGACGGGGGAGGAAGGGAGGGGCCTGCGAAACCCGACCGCCTTTTTCTCTTTTCTGCTGCACGCCGTGTTGGTGCTGCGTCGAGCCTATTGGCGGGTATTTGGCGAGGGAAACAGGTTTCGGGACGGGACACGATGCGGGCGGCCATTCACAAGTCAAGACGAGAAAAAATAGGGAGGGATAAGGAACAGAGGGAGCGAGCGTCGGAAGCGAGGCCCCGAGGCAGCGCCGCAGTCGGCGATGGCTGCGTGTTTGCTTTCGCATGAGCTTTCGTGTTTCCCTCTCCTGTTTGGCAGCACCCCGTCCCATGTCAGAGTCGAGACGACGCCTACGACTCTCTTGCTTCCACGCCCGTGTCGACGTAATACCCCAATGGCAGGGGTGGCACCGAGTTGTCCAGTGATGTTAGGAGTATTTTCGGTGACTGATCCAGGTTCTCCGCGTGGCCGTCTGATGTTTGCTTTGCTTGGGTGCACGCGGTTCCAGCGACGCACTTTAGTGGGAGGAACAAGCAACACCACTGGTATCATCGCTATCTCTGGGGTTCTATCTCTGGAGTTATGTGTGTGCGTCTGTGAGTGGTCTGTGTGCGCCCAGAATACAACCCTACTCCTTCCCCTTTCGGAAAGTTTGGGTGGACGGACGCAAACGGACGGGTAGTAGCTTACTCTGTGTGCGGGTGGGTGGGATATGAAAAAAGACACCGGCATACGCATATCGCAGGAGCTGTCCCGCCAGTTTGCCAGCAGCGGCGTGGACGGATACTAGTACGCGTGTGCGGACAGTGCAGCCCGTCCCTCGCAGCGACGGAGTTAGCCACCATTACCCGCCTGCCGGGCTGCGGCGGCGTCCACCGGCTCCAGCGTCGCTCGCTGCCCCGTGCTATTCGTGTTTTCCCGCGACCTGTACCATCAGCTTACGCGAGCGATGCGCTCTCCTTTGTAACGCAGCGTCGCGCTCGCCCTCCCATTCTTTCTCTGTCTTTGTCATAAGGGGTCATCCGTTCTCCCCAGAGCGGGAGGGATGGATGGGGGAATGATGGAATGATGGACACAGCCGCCTTGCCCTGTGCTCCCCCAGTCTGACTCATCCATCTACCGTATCGCCGCCTTTTTCGATCGGATTGTGCGGAGCCCCAGGGAAATGCCAGTGGGATGGGAAACGCGCCCGCGACGCCTCCCCCTCGAGATTTTGCCCGTTTCCAGTTAACCCGCTAGGCAGGGATGGGGCGGGCGGCTTGGTGGTTTGTCATTGCGGGCAAAGAGAGGGCAGCCAGCCAGTCAGTCATTCAGGGCCGGCGACGATTTGCTTTTTGCCCATGGTTTTTTCTTTCTTTCTCCATACATTGCTTTTCAATTATCCTGAGTGGTGGTGGATGATTGCAGCTGCGCTTGTTTTTTGTGTGTGCGGCGACATTTCGCTGGCCGAGATTGTGACTTGCATAGTTGCACGCTTTATGAGTCGGTAGCCTTTAGCCTCGGACAAATCTCGCGAGTCACGTCGCAGCAGGCGGGAAAATCCTCTGCCTGTAGCCTCTTTGTCGGTGTACGCAGCATCACCATGAATCAGCCTATTGCCGGCCACGTTTTGATTGCGTCCCTCGGGCTTCGCACCGATCAGTGGGATTTGGTTGGCTGGCCGCTTGCATTATTCAGTCCCGCGACCGGCTCGCCCTCCAACCATGACGGATTATTGCTTCTCACGACTCTGATTGTCTCTCGCTTGCCACCCTTTTGCCGGCGCACGCTTTCGATTTTGTCATTTCCCTCCTCCCCGTTGGATGCGCTGTCGCACCACGGAAAGCTGATATCACACACTGGACGGGCCTATCCCGTTCGAGCAACTGGGGGCGGCGTAGTGGTTCAGTAGGTAGCCTGTAGCTTGCACACGGTCATCACCAAAAGAAAAAGGGGTGGGCGGCCACCAGCGTCTTGTTTGACCACCCATAGCCTTTGTCACCGCGCGGGTTGCGCGTAGTGTTTGCGCCGCCTGTGTCTCCCCCCTGATTGATCCCATCACACCTTCACGCCCGCTCCCGCGCCTCCGGTTGGGCGCCGCGGGGACAAAACAAGCTCAGACGAGCCATTTACCGCCAGCGGTGAAAGCGGCGCAACGCCTCCACCCCTCCCTGCCTGCGGGTTGGTGATTTGGACGGTTTGCTGGCCGGTGCGGTGTGGTGGCGGTTGCTTGTTGTCGGGTGTGCTGTGCTGTGCTGGGGCTCCGGGCCCCGTTTGCGGGGAGGCGTTGGGGCGCTCAGGGAGACCGCTGGGCGTCGTTCGGGGCTGTCTACCAGGTAACTAACAGGCGGTGCGTCGGCCCTGGGCTCGAAGGCTCGCCTCCCTCCTGGCGGATTTCTGGCCGGTGGGCGGGCCTCAGCGAAGGAGTCCGGAAGAGGGCTGCTTGCTTCCCCAACCCCGGCTAGGGCAGCCACTGGCTGGGCTCCCTTTTCCCCAAGCACATTGAGCGAAAATGGAAACGGGGGCCTGCCAGGGGGGGAGGGGTGTGTGTGCTCCTCCCTGGGCGCGCAGGGAGGGGCGTGCGGGTATGAGCGAGCGGGTGTGCCGCACCAACCAAGGGCGACAGGGAGAGGCGGTCAGCACAAGCAACAGACCGACAGGGCCCAGGCTTCCAACAAAAGAAACGTGGGTGAGAAATCAAAGGACGGAAAAAGTAGCGGTGATTATACTTTGTCACTTTTCGGCCCTTGCAACATGCCCTTGCGCCGGGGCAGAGGGGCGTGGGGGCCCGGCGACCCGTGTACTCCGTCCTGACCGAGTACCAGGGATGGTGAGGCAGGGATGGTGATTTCCTTTCTTTTCCTTCTGGGGCTTCTCCTTCGCTTGCCTGCTGCCTCCGTGCACCACACACGCTGGCGATGGTTGACTCACGATTATAACATTGCCCGTGCCTCTCTCCTCGTCCTCGATCTGGGGCCTCCCCCTTCCCCTTCCCTCTTTCGATGATGCTAACACCAAGCCCAAAACACCACCGCCCAACCAAACACACCGGCACCCACGGCGTCTTTCACAGACCAGAGCCATAAATCTTGGTTTGCTCTCTGTACCCCGGTGACGCACCCTATCTCGCATCACAAGGCGTTTCCTATCGCGTAGCCGCGAACAGCAGCCCTCCCCACCCACACCAACACGCGCAGCCGAGCCGAGACCGCCTGGCTTCCCTGTGTTGTCCTCCAGACCGCCTCGACTTCGATCAGTGCGGCTCCACCAGAAACACAAATTCCCCGTACTCACTTGCATACGGGCCCGACCTGCACACACCTAATTGTCGCCAACACGAACAGGCCTCGCCACGTCATTGAGGTGCAGCCCTGAAGCCCGCACACGAGGCTCCAGCCAAAATAAGCCGTTGAATAAAAGGGAACCGTCCCCCCCTGCAGCGCACTCTCGACTTGACAATAGTGTCCAAGTCCATCAAGAGGTTTCACGACACCAACCTGTTGCTCATAGCAGCAGATAGCATCACCACCCTCACATACACATACACATACACATCAGCAGCAATGTACTCCCCATACGGCTCTTACTCGTCGACCTCGGCGCCCATGGAGATCGGCGCCGGCAGCTACCTCTCGAGGCCGCAGCACCACTTCTCCGACGCCAGCTGCGCCTTCCCCTCGTGGCCGCGCCGGTCCTCGCTCTCCGAGTCTGAGCGGGGCGAGGAGCGCGCGACCTCATACCTCTCCGACGAGGACCTCTTCCCGTCCACCCCCGACGTCTTCGACGACGATGCCCGCAGCGTCTCTAGCAGCGGCTCCTCCTCGGCCGGCTCGCCCACCCCCGGCCACCCTCATCAGCAGCGCTACGACTACTTCGACGCGCCCGCCGTCGAGGCCGACGAGGCGCGCCTCGAGGCCCGCAGGCAGCAGATGCGCGCCTACCAGCTCGAGGCGATGCGCCTGGCCGTCGAGGAGAGGGACAGGCGGCGCGCGGCCATGAAGCAGCGCCAGCGCCGCGGCTCGGGCGGCTCCAAGAAGAGCAGCCCCAAGACCAAGAGCGGTGTTGCCATGGCCCCTATCGCCGAGTGAAGAACCAACAGCAGTTGCCTGCAACGGCAACGTTGCAAGCAAACAATCAACCCACTGCACTCGGCCTCGCCCCTCACGCCTCGCCGCCTCCTCCGCGCCGCGCGCTGTGGAGCAACCACAACCACACACATTCAATGTAAGCTGACTAACCCCTCGTTCGCATCACCAATACGCAACCGGCCTCTCGTCGCGTCGCATTCTCCGCCCTCTCGCTTGTTTGGCACCCCGGCCTCCTTCCTGTCGGACATTGCTAACTCGTTTCCTCCGGTCCAGTCTTAATAATCATCCTCTTCTCCTATGATACCCCTTTTCGACACCGTCCTGTCATGCGGCGATGACACGATGACGGATTTCCTTGCTTCCTATTTTTAATCCATTCGTTCCGGTGCTCCGGCTGTTCCTTCATCCCATCCCACCAACGAACACACTTTGGGGGCTTTCGGGTCGAAGGCGCACACATGCCTGTGCCTCGGCCGGTCTCGGGCAGCCCCTCCACGTTTGGCGCCCGAGACATTCCGCCTCCCCCACACTTTGCATCGACCTCGGGCGCACGTGAGGCCTGCGACAAACGACAATCAACAACACATGGCCCCGGAATCAATCAACATTCGCCATCTTTGCCTGCCTAATAATTCCTCGGCACTTTTCTCAATCATTTTCTCCCCTTATTTTAACCCCGAGTCGGGCTGCATCACCGGCGCCCGGGCATTTGTCTGCACATGTGTGCACGCCCCGCGCTGGCCCCGTCTGAGGCCTCTTAGCCTACCACGGCCAGGGCGATAGAGCATCATGAGACTCTTCCTCCACCACTCACTCCTACACTACACATACACGAAGCAATTCGGGGACCACCCTGGGTTGGGCAACACACAACCTTGGGCTGCAAAGCCAAGGAGCAGCATAAATCACGCGGTGGGCCAAACCGGTCAGGCTTCACCTACTTTCACACACATTTTTTGGGGGTACGAGGCCATATCGTGGGCCGTGGTTTTGGCGGTTTCGGTTTTGGCGGTGACGCTTTTGGGTTCACTGAACTTGCTCGCCCCATCCCCGCCGCCACGTCACACGTGCGCACACCACGACCACCCCGCCCCCGGTGTGCGCGCACTTTCCTTCAACGAAGAGTCATCGCCATCATCCAAACATTTTTCTTTTACTATTACTACACCTGTGGGGATATTGGGCATTCTCGGTCATGGGGTTCTGGAACGGGCACATAAAAGCATTTTTTGTTTATTTTGGCTCTGTTTTCTTATTCGATTATACCATTGTTTTTTCTTTGGACTTGGGAACTGGACGGCCGCCTAGCATCGACCTCGTTTCAGGGTCGGGCAGAGCGGAATCCGCAGGCACTTTTTTTTTGTTTGCTTTTTGGGACAAGAGACCTTCACCGGGGCGTGTCGTCTCAGCATTGTTTTTCTCTATTTTGGCAAGGCGAAACCCCAGAGCCTGGAAGCATTTACGCAGCATCATTAGCAAGCGCATGATACCCCCCACCTTTTAGTTAGTTTTTAGCATAGCAGCGTTTCTTTTCACACAACCCTGACATTATCATCAATATTATTCACGCAAACTAAAAACCCTGGACCCTAATATCAAACGTGACGATCTGCTGTGACATGTCTCTTGCTGCCTTCTCAAGGATCCCCTCACCTTCTCACACCCCAAAGACCCGACCCGACGGTACACCGCCTGTGTGCGAACACGACGTGGTCGCTCGCACGGCAGAGCCATCCACGCAACACGACATGACTGGCGACAAGCAGGCACACCTCGGGTCGGGTTGCCAGAACACAGCACATGAGATGCTGAGGCGGGGGACACTCTCGGAGTCATGTCCGGACTCCAGGACAAGGCCCACAGAGGCGGCGCCCAGGACTTTCCCTCTCCCTCTCTCTCTCGCTCTCTCGTCCCTCACCTAGCCCCTCGTCTTTCCGGGCCGCCGATCTTGTCGGAAGGGCAGCGCCACTCGGCCGTAACAAGCGTCCTATAGCGCCACCCCCTTGTCGTCCGAGGCCCGAGTGGAACCGGAGCCCGTCGCGGTCCGGATGGCATTCTCCCGACTTCACCGGGAAGGCGACGTTGGGCACGATTACATCACGCACACCGCTCTACCCTTCTCTTCCTCTCCAAACCTCCCTGTCATACTACATGCCTGGTGCTATGCCGTTCCTATCCGTGAGCGTCTCAGAGAAGTGTCTGTGATACGGGACAGGTGCTTTGGGCGGGGGCGTACTCGGCGTGCCATCATTCACGCGTCCTCTTTCCTCCTTGTCCCTTCCAACATGCTCTGTATCATGGACTCCGGATTCCTTTCCCCGCTACGGGCAGAGGAATGCTTGGCGCGCTGTCACTCACGCGTCCTCTCTTTCCTCCTTGTCCCATACAGCACGCTCGGTGTCGTGGATCTCTGGACTCCTTTTCTCTGCACCATCAGCATGTCGAGATGACCCAGAGGACTGATGAGAGGCACCCGTCGTACCCAACAGACGTATACTTCATACGCCGCCGCTCACACACTCATCCCTCTCCCCTCCACGCTTTGTTCCTCCGGCATCCATCCCCTAGCCAGACCGCTCGCGGCGCTCCCATGACGGAGACTCGTTGGACGGGACAGAGCAGTGCTCTACCTGCCATCCGCCACTCACCTCACCAGTCACACCACACTCTTCCCTTCGCATCCGGCCGTCCCCCACCATGCCCGGGGCAGAGAGCGCGAGGGGCAAGATGCGATATGCTCGGGGACCATGCATGTGGGATTCCCAGATCACATCGAGCCGACGACAGAGACCTGTCCAGACCACAGCTCGAGCCTTGAAGGGATCGTGACTATGCGTGCTAAGGAAGTCTCAGCACCACCACCATCACCGTTGCCATCACACTTTCATCTCGCATGGCACAGGCAGCACGATCCACGGGGGTAAGGGCACAGCACACCGCTGGGCCGGCCGGCCAATACCTGGCTGGCCAGGACACGCCGGGGCCTTTTCACACCTTTCCGCGCGTTTTTAGCCCCCGCTCCTAAAGGCTCCCTTGCATGATCCAACAGCACCGGGGCGAGAAGCCCGGATGGCCCGGGGGTGGGGGTGTGGTGGAAGGATTGGGCAAGCGCAAGGGGGGGAACGGAAGAGGATGGATTCTGGGCATGGTGGTTGGGTGGGCTGCTTGCTAGCCGACAACGGCGCCGGAAGGAAGCATTTGGCGAATGCAAGGGACGACGGGACAAAAAGGGAAGAAACAGTAAGCAGCCGGGCAATTTGCCCTGCTACTAACAGGGCCGATTGGCGAGAAAGGATGTGTGCTTTCTCAGGCGTTGACGGCGAGCTCTGTGAACTCACCCGCTCTTTTCACTTCATCTCTGTCCACCTCTGGATGTCGATCATCGGCACTGCGGCAAGGACGCATGCCACCACCCCGCGCGGCGCCCGGAAGAGGCAACCGCGTCGTGATGCCCGGCAATCATTCGCTGCCGGCGGCTTCCATCAAGCACCCAATGGAGCACGCTCTCGCGGCCATCACGACGCGGTTGCCTCTCCCGGGCGCTGCGCGGGGTGGTGGGTAGACGAATTCAATCGAGCTTGTTTCGATGGACGAGCTCGTCATCAGAAATATGCCCAGAACGGTCCCAAACACGCCATGTTCTGGGTGGTGTCTGACTGACGTTCCATTGCGCAAGCTGGGCCCTGTTCTTTTGTCTTGGGAGACATTTGGGTGTGCCTTCTATCGACAGAGCAGTTCGGGCCGCACTCGCGCGCCCTCTCAGGAGCAGAGCTGCCACAGCCAGCATTTGCGCATCTTGGGGCGCGGGCACAGGTGGGTGTGGTAATGTATTCAGGGTAGCCTTGGACCCTTTTGTGCCTGGCGACGGGTTGGTTGACTTTTCGTCTTTGTGCCCGGGCCAGAACCACCGCGCAACTTTGTCGTGATTCTATGCGATGCGTCCGTCACACGCGTCGTCCGTCTGGCGTCGTTTCGCTCGAAACGGGCCTTCTTCCTATTCTCCCAGTCTTTGTCCTTTCAATTCTTCTCCCCGCTTCTCTTGTGTTGCAGCACATTCATGCCGGTCGTGTTATACTCTGTCCTCATTCCGGTATCCCCCCGCTCCTCGAACCAGTCGGGACGACGAGCCACTCAACTCGGTGTGCTGGGCTTGCAGGCTTCTGCGCAGCCATTCGTCACCGGCTTCGATTGCACGGATGGGGGTTGGATGGACGCTGCTGCGGGATCTGTATATGGGCGAGCCAATGGACGCGGGTACCGGCCGCCTGCAGGCCATGATTTGTCCTCGCCTGTGAAGCGAAACCGTCCACTGCAACCCCCTCAAACCACCCAAACTTGGAGGCAGGAGCGCAGAAGGAAGTTCGATTGGGCCCCGAGTGTGGTGCAAAACATCAATCTCGTACATGCTTTGCTAATGTACCCGATTACGAGCGTGAAGCATCGGATACGGGACCTTGTGTGGTCGCGGGGGTTCATTCTGTTTGCTGAGATATGACAATGGCAGACGTTCGCATGCGACCCAGCCGGGAATGATGCTCCAATCTGGCCTTGGCTTTGGGAAACGACGACGAGTCACAGCTCGCTTCTGTCCTCCGAATGGCGAGCTGGCCGTGGGAGCAGTCACAGTCCCACAAGCGAGCATACACACACACTTCTGTCGTTCTTCCAGAATGGAAAGTTGGGCTGCTCAACCGTTCCCAAGAAGTGACTGCTCATCTTCAGATGGAAACAATGCAACCAAAAATAGACCCACGCGGAGTCTCGACGCCGCCACTAGGCTAGGCTGGGCACACCGAGTCCGGGCATTCTTTCCGGGGCGCGTCGGTCCCGCGACGGAGGCGCCGCCATGCCTGCGGGGGAGGGAGCTGGTAGCGTGATGTCCCCTGTACGTTGGTAGCTTTGTTGGTTGGTGCAAAATGCCATTCTCTATTGTTCCTCATGTGCCATGTGTGCCATGTGTGCTCATCCCGTGACCGTCACGAAGGCGTGGGCCCGTTTGTGGGATACACAGAGGCACATGGATGCACCCCCAACCGCGCGTGGAACACATGAGGTGATAGGGTCCATGTCACACCCCAAGACGCCTGGGAGCCTGGCATGGAGCGACCTGAATGGCTTGGAGGCATGTCGGCAGGAAGGGGATAGGTTAGGATGGTAATAGACGAGGTGCAATATGAAGATCGGGTGCAGTGTCTCTGATACGTGTGAGAGCGTATTGGTTGGTGGATAAGTATAGATACCTCGGTGGGAGTTATTGTGGCGCACCCATTATCGACGAGCTTTCGCCAATGAATTTCCCGGCCGTCACATCAGCCTCGAGCCAGCATTCACTGGGACGGCTTGGCTGTTTCCCGCCTTTCCTCGCCCAAGGACCGAGGAGCTGAACAATTGGCTCGGAAGATGTGGTGATTTGCTCGGAGAGCGTGGGGAAAGCGTCCGAGCTAAGATCTGCAGGGCACCGTGATAGTGTGATGAGGATGGTGGGGGAAGAGGCAGAACCCATAATGCGATGTGATGATGATGATTATGGAGATAGTGCGGGTTGCCTTTTTGGGACAGCCACAATTATGCGATGCCGGGGATCCTTAAGTTGTGCTCTGCTGCGGGATTGGATCTTGTTCTCGCTGGCGCCCGCAAAAGGACAAATGAGCCGAAGACGGAGAGGAGAAGCAGACGGAAGAGGAAAGACCAGAAAGAGGAGAAAAGTGCAACGCAGCCACGAACGGTGTAGCCAGTCCCGATTCGATACGCAGATCAACAGTTCGCGGGCGGGTTGTGATGGGTGCGAGATGGGCCTAGGTGGTCGATTGTAGGTGCTAGGTATGCCACGGACGGCGCCACGGGAGCAACGACGCGTCGACAAGCCTCTCAAGCCCCTCCGCGCGGGTCAATATGCTGCTGTCCTTTGAGCCCAAGCCAGCAGGGCTGTCGGGTCTGGCGGACGCACCGGGGATCCAGGACTTGGCCCGGGACAGCTGCAAAAGGCAACGGTAACGTCAAATCTCGTTTGACAGGCCGAGGTCTATGCGTCGGGCTGATATTTGGCAAGTCGGTGTGGCAGCCGCATGAACTTGCGGCAAGGACCCAGAGACAGCGACGGAGAACATTGCCCAGGCCAGCCTGCCTGCCTTCCTGCCCCGTCCTCGAGGTGTGATGTGACCAAAAAGGGACGAGGTTGCGCTGTTGCAGTGGCTGCGATGATCGGACCCGGGCCAGACCAGGGTAGCACGATGGCCCTTTTGGCCCTCTCGCCCCCGCAGTCGCCGTCGTCTCTTCAGCTCGGGCCTGGGCTGATCGTTCTTGGGAAGGGGAAAATCTTGCAAGATCAGATAAAAGGACAGGGGGTTCGCCCGGCGAGGTTGCCGTCATGTCAGCTTTGGCCCCCTTCTTGGTGGTGGACGGAGCTGTCCACCCTTGCTCCCCTGCCCTTGCTGCCGACGCTGTTGGCATTGAGCTCCTCAATCCTTCCCGCGCGAGACATGGGTCACGATACGGAGCTGTTCAGATTGTGTTTTATTTTTTTTTTCTCTTGTTTTACAAGAAGAATGAGCAAAGCGAGGGAAAAAAGGGTGGCTGGCGGGCAGGTGGCTGCCTCGTCTCGGGGTCTCGTTCCCAAATTACCTGTCGTATCCCCGAGGAAGCCCGATCTGCTGGGGAGGGATATTGGATTGATGTGATGGCGTTGTGATTGAGGCTTTGGTTGAGGCTTCTACAAAGGACAATGCATGTTGTGTTGCGGCCGGTGACGAGGCTTGCTTTTTTTTTTTTTTTTTTTTTTTTTTAAATTGTGCCTGAGGCGAGCTTGAGCGGAAGCCTGCCGGGTTCTTTGGCTCGACTGGGTGCGGCAAGCGGCAAGCGGCCGTCCTGGTCGCAAATTGGCCCGAGCTTCGGCTTTCTTGACTCGGGTCGGGCTCTCGAGTGCGCGCATCCATGATCCCATCCCTCAATCCATGTTTTTTGCATGGCGGCATCTCAACAAGACGGACAACCAGCCCACTCGGCTCGCGACCGCGGGCGGGTTGTGGAGTTTCCTTACCAAGCCGCACTCAGTCGCCCGGATTCTCCTCCCCGACTGGCTCCCCCCGGCTTGTCTTGTCACTGTAGGACCGCATAAAGAATGTCGTGTGTGTGTGACTATGCACTCGTATGAACCCTTCGGTGCGTCTAAGCAGGCAATTGTCATGTACGGGCTTTGTTCTTCGGTTCCTGGGGAGAAGAAGGCTGCTGGACCAGGTGTGTAAGTGGCTGCAAGGAACGACAGGGTATCCATCGGGATACCAAACTAATGCTGTCCTCCTTCGACTTTGTCCCGGCCCCCTCCTGCTGTGCCATCCCCACTCAGGGACTGGAACTTCAGAAGCCATTGGCACTGCTGGATGGAGTGGGGAAGGTGACATTGACTTTTTTTTTTCTCTTCACTTTCTTTTCCATCCCTGCTACGCCGCTATCCGAACCCACGAAAAAACGCACAGCAAGCGGAGCAATCTCGACAGAGTGCAGGAAACGAGTGAGCCCCGAGTCTCCTGCACACGAGAGCGGACGCTGCGCAACATGCTGCCTTCCATGAGCCATGGTAACAGTGCATGAACAACCTCGCCAATTGGGGGCCGTGCAGCGGGAATTGGAGATTTGAGTATGCCCGATATCGAGGGCTCCGGTCGACGGGGACAGGCCCTGCTTGTCCCGTTATTATTATTTGTGTTTTCCGTTTCTCTATCTTTCTCTTGCCTTCGTCACCTCCCCCCGCTGCCAGCCACGCACAGAAGAGTGTGGCTACATGCTCGGATGGTGTGTGTATCGGTGTGGTGAAACCAGGGGCCAACGTCGTAGTCGCCCACCATTCTGGACACCATCTCGTTCAAGACAGCTGGGACTTGTGTGGAAGAGGCCGGGAATACGGGCTGTTGATAGCACGAGCTAAGCTTTCGTCCAGTCTCACTCTATCCTACATCATTGACCTTCAACCATCCACCAGCGGCGACTGCTCGGTGACTTGGACGGAGAAGCCGACGGTCCTGGACGCCGAACGGCGCGCGGATCTGAAATGAGGGATGCCGTCGGGCCTGGTGCTAGGACCTTTGACGTTAGCAGGAACGCCTCGGGCCTTGGGCTAGTCCTCGGCACACCGGCAGATGCAATACATGTGGCGTCGGGCGTGGTTAATTGAGCATGAATCCTATATTGAGGTGGTTTCGTGGGCGCAGATGCGTTATACTACGTGCAACGCACACGCGACTTGCTCACATGTTACATGCTCCAGTGGAGGCGTGTGGGCATCGAGGCATATTCTGTCAGCACCTTAGATGCATTGCAAATGTGTCGATGTGGGTAGAGGCAGATACAAGGCAGCGGCGGCGGTTGGTTGGGAGTTGGCGGTCGGTCGGAGGAGGACCCTGGCCCCGACCCAGGGTCCATTCATCCGTCGGTGCAAGAATGTAGGCTATATGGCAATGCTGCTGCGGGACACTCCACGCTGCATTTGGCCGAGCATGGGGGGATGGAGGGTGGGAGGGAGGTGGCTCGAGTTGGCGGTGGCCCCCAGGTGCAGCACACATCCATCCAGAGGTACATCTACCTGCCATGGAAGGTAGTGAGGAGGCTGGGGAAGCAAGCAGCTGCAGATGGCAGAAGCCATCCAGCCCTTGTTCCAACCAGGACGATGGCGCTGTGCAGGCCGGCAAAGAGGCGGTTGCTTGACGGGCCGCCGCTCGTTGCTGCACGTACTAAGAAGCAAGTCCACCTTCCTCCCGCCCCGGCGGAAATGAGATCACACTCTCTTGTCGACGTCGAGGCCCTTATGCGGTCACCCAAGGAAGTTGGACCTTGGCTTGGTTGGTGGTACGCACGTACGTGCCCACGCGTATTTCTGGATACCGACGTCCCCACGAGAGAAAGATAGAGTCGCAGTTCTGGCAGTCTTACACAGCACCGATGGTCAGGCAACATACGAGCGGGACATGGTTCTGAGGACGTCAAGATTGACTGATGCGACAAGTCACGTATTAAGAGGCCGTGCTATTGCATATAATCCACACGCCAGATGAGCATCCATTCCATATTGACGTTTGCGCTGGTGAGGGGAAGCGGGCGATGTGCCTCGGCGACTAGTGACATTGATAACAATCGAGCAGCGGGCGCATTGTCGACGGAAAAGAAAGGACCATGTTGCCATGTCAGATACTGCTCGAGTCCTCGCTCGGGGTGGTGGTGGACATGGGAAACACACAATGGAAAGTGGGGGAGTGTGCCAGGTAGGGTGGCAGGATTGGAAGGCGCGGAAATCTTAGCGCCGGGCAGGGATGCACCCATGTCGCTGCCATGCCGGAAAGGGAGAGGGCGCTGCAGGCCGCTAGCCAATTGGCGGGCCGGACCTCTCTAGCTTGCCAGCCGGGCGCGTAAAACGGCGACTTCAATGGCCTCGGCACCCCTGCACCCCGACCCCGCCCCTCTTGGAGCTCTGCCCAACCACGTCTTCGAAGAGGGCTGTCGCAGCCCGCCTGTCGCAGTTCGCACACGCACGCTTGCACGCACACAATCCATTGAGAAAGAACAACGCATCACCCCGAACCCGTTCGCCTGCGTGCCTGCCTCCTTTTGTGCGGACCAAGCACCCAAGCCAGCGCGTCTGCTAGGCTAGCAGCTCCGAGGCCGAAGTGAAGAGCAGGCCTAATTGCGAGAGCGCCCAAGTGCGCCACACAGAGGCGAATGCATGATACCCGCGCGCGAGCCAACGTGCCAACTGAGCCCAAGGCCGCGTCTAATGATGATGACTCTCGTCCCTTTTCGCCCCCGCCCACGCGCCGCCCCTCTGCGATCGCGCTTTTGCCCACTTTCATGTTCTCTTCGCCCGCCCGGGCGGGGAAAGGTGGACAAGGGCTCCTCCAAGGACCAGAGGCGGGACGGCCTGTCGACGATCATGGGCCCCCGTCGTCCATTCTGGAGCTAGCTTACCGCATGCAGTGGCAGCCGGGATGTAAGGTACATCAACGCGGTGCGACCACTCGCTTCACAGCGGTCTGCGCGGCCGTGGTCACCGGTACATTCAGTCATCCCATGGCCCCGCAAACCATCTGCTGCCCAGAGCCACTGAAGACGGCCAGCAGGGCCGAGTCGTCGAGTCCGCGAGGTCAAGTGACCGCCGCGCGACATTTGCCATCTCCATGCCCCTTGAAGAATCTCCCTCACGGCCCCGAGGTGGCCAGAAACTTGGCCCCTCGCTCGTGGCTGACGCCTGCCCGGTGACGCTACTGGCACGGACTGGGCAAGTTAGCCCCAGCTCTGGGGTATCCGCAGCGCCCTCTCCTCGCACAGGCTCTGGCGCAGCGACGTTCAACGCCGGCGCCGAGGACCGCCTGCAAAAACCGGGAAGCGCAGAAGAAACAAACGGGCCATGCAGAAACGGAGGCTATTTCTGCAGAACTATTGCATGTACCATGTACTCAACATGCCTGCCTAGACAAGGGTCTTTTCCTCGTCGGTTGAGCCACTTGGGGCTACCCAAGCACACCAGCCGTCCTATCGCAGACGCCGTTAACCCCCCTCCGCTTTTCCCGCTAACCGGCACCCCTGGACCTTTTTTTTTTTTTTTTTTTTGCGGGCATGCGCAGCATGTACCTTCTCTTCACGGCCGCCGCCCTCTTTTCCCACTCGCCCGCGGGCTGCTTGCTGGCCCAATGAAGCGCTCGTCGTTCCCTTCTCGCCCCGTCAATGCCCTGACGTTGGGTCAGGGCGCGTCCTTGGCTTGGGGGCAGATGAGCCGGTCCGTCCCCGCTGCCCAAGGCTCCCTCGCCCCAATGCCACTCCTATCCGCTGCCTTTCCTTCGCCGGATAGGCTTGCTTGATTGCATGCGTTCGATGCCGGGATTCGCGCTAGCCCCGCCTGGCGTCTAGTAGTGAAGCAAAGAGGCATGGTCGGCCCATCGATGCGAAGCTCTAATTTTATATGCCATCTTAGTATCAACCACTGACAGGGCTGGGCCCAAGGACCCAGGCGCTTCACACCTGCGACCTATTTGCTATCACACCCCTCCTAGAAGCGGATGCCCTTTTTTTTTATGTACCTCCCACCGGCCTGCCTGCTACCCTACCCCTACTTACCTACACCACTCCCACCTCTCTCTTTTTTTTTTCTTTCTCCTCATCCTTCTAACTCTGCATATTTCCTCCGTGGTCGACACCTTTGCTTGTCACCTTCAGCAAGCTGCGGGCTCACCTGTTCGTCGTCCTGTCCGCACCAAACTACTGCGTGTCAAGCGCCGAGCACACCCTCCCTCGCCGTGGCCCAACGTGACTCTTCTCGGAAGACAGCGGTGCGCGGCAGACACCACGTATTGAGGTGGGTACCTAGTACTTGGTACTGCCGCCCACGAGGCGGGTAACCTATCGTCGACAAGAGGTTGCCGCTCCCACACCTAGGCCGCCCACTCCCACTCCCCCCTGCTGCTGCAGCATTGCTTCTGTTGCGTGGTAGTGGTCAGTCTTCCAGACTTGCGCGCGTACTTGGTACACCTCCCCTTTTTTCTTTCTCAACGATATTTCACGGACCCGTGCAACCGTTACCATCCCACCCTCCCTTGATTGCTCCCCGACTTTTACGCATCAATTATTATTTCTCTATCATAACCCTAGATCTACCTCTTCTGTTCCTCTTCCTCTACCTCCCTTCTTCCCTCCTGTCTTGTCCGTGAAGAGAAGGAAATTGAACTAAAAAAGAACCAAGGGAGTTCAGAGAACGCCGCGCGATATTCTTCTACGATCTCTCGTTGCGTCGTACCCAGAGCCACGAGGCACAACACCCACGTACCCCGGGGGCGAATTCGAGTTCCGCTCACACTCCCGGAACATCGAGGAACGTCATTCGACTTGGAACGGGGACACTCGACGGAGAAGGAAAGGAACCGCCGAGGAGCCCTCAACGCAGCGTGGGTATCCTCTCAACGTGATGGTCGGGAGCGGAACTGTGTAGCCTCCCACCGCCTGTCTTGGAAAAGCTGCGGATCATCCTGCTCTGGAAGTTCAGCCGATCCCTGCACTTCCTTGCGCTTGGTATGTGAAACATTTTCTTCTGCTGTGCTGTGTAACCGCCGTCCATATATCACTGCGTGTCTCGAAAAGCCTTCGGGAGAGCACGCGGCGGGGAAGACGTGCGTGTGTGTCTTTGTGATATGCAGCTTCCCGCTAACGGCGCCTCCGCACCTTGGCTCTTGCCCTCTCTCCAGATTCCTGACCGCCGAAAGCGCCCCCCGCCGCCAGAGCGCAGAGGGGGACCGATCCGACTGAAGAAAGGGAGAAGAGAGAAAAAGCATATTATCCGCCCGAGATGTCCACACCAGGGCCGATCGACCGGAACCGCTCGGGTTCGAGCGCTGCCAGATCTAGGGGCAGAGGGACGCAGCCGCCGACGGATTACGCGATGCCACCTAGGCCGGCGCACAGCTCGACCGTGATGCGGTACTTTGAGCCAAGCGCGGCGACGGCGTCCATGTTCTTGTACGCACAGGGCAGTTCCGTGGTCTGCTGCCACCACGACACGCTCACTATCGAGCGCAGGTTCTCGCGCCACTCGGAGGAGATCCAGCTGCTAGCTGTCGACGTCCAGAGCGAGACGGGCGCAGGCAGGCTCGTGGTCAGCTACGACGCCGGCCAGACTGCTATTGTATGGGATCTTATGTCCGGAGACGAGGTCGCCCGTTTCGCCTCGTACGAACATCTTACTACCGCCGCGTGGATGCGCAACGGAAACGTCGCATTTGGTGAGCCAGGCCTGCCTATATTGCATGGATACCTCTCGCCCTGAGAACTGTTCACTGACCACACTTGGGCCTGTAGGAAACACGCAAGGAAACATAATATTATTTGAGCCCCAAACCTCGGAGCACATCTCCTCGAGGACGTTGGATCAAATAGCAGTGACAGCGCTCGCGCCCGCGGCCGACTGCCGGACTTTTGCAATTGGGTAAGCTCGCAGTGTGGGCGATGGCGGGCACTCACAATGCATATAATGGGCATGAAACTGATTGAAGATGTTCCCCCATATTAGATACCAGAACGGCTCGCTGCTCATCGCCAATTTGCAGCCGAGGTTTACCATTCTGCACAACCTCACTACATCCAGGGGGCCGTCGCCCATTGTCAGCTTGTCATGGCACGCCTCGTCCTCACGCCAAAAGTCTGACATGCTGGCAGTGCAGACGAACGACGGTGATCTTCGTATCTGGAGCGTGGCCAAGTCGTACAACAACGCAGACCCGGCCAAGGTGGTGAGGATTCTCAAGAAGTCGGAGAACTACCTCACTGGGCCAAATTGGATGGCTTGGTCTAAGAACGGCCGCATTGTCCAGTTCTCCGAGAAGTAAGTTGGGACGACTTGACAGCCTTGGCACTATGGATCTTGTGACTGACGACATGCCCAACCAACAGCGAGACATTATCGTGGGATGTCCGGACAAAGCACGTTACGTACGATGCTATCCCCTCGCTGGAGCACGTCCGCGGCCTGGCCGTCTACGGGCCCGGTGCAAGCCTCTTCACGCTCGGCGCAAACAACACTGTCCAGCAGTTCGATCTCAACGCTCCGGCCATGATGGTCGCTAATGTCCAGCACCCGGCTAATCTTCTACCACCCTCGCCTCCTGTCTCGATTGAGGAGCAAGAGAAGGCCGCGGCCGCCAGTGCATCCGAGTCCGAGATTTCGGTTGCGATTGAGACGACGGCCTCCGAGAGCGAGGAGGACCACATGTCGCCTCTGGCCCGCATGATCCAGTCGAGAGCTACTCCGCAGCAGCAGCAGCAGCAGCAGCAGCATCCCAATCCCCAATTCCGTCCTTCGAGCTCCCAGTCGAGCCGGAGCGGCGCCTCTGAGGTGTCTACCACAAGCTCGCGCACACCTGGCCAGTACCAGGGCTCTATCCAGTCCCGCACTATGACGGAGAACACATACATCTCGGCAGGGTCCTCTATGCGGTCCTCGGCTGTGGCAGCCCCGCACACTCGTGATCGTGATACTTACTCTGCCACCGGCAGCCTAAGCTCTATTTCGATGGCGGAGTCGAGCAGCGGCGGGCGGAATCGCCACCGGCCCTCGCGCCTGCGCAACGAGGTGCCTCGGAGTCCCGATGATTCGAGAGTCGACGACCTGTTCAAATTCACGCGCAGCCGGCTCAGTGACATCCCCTACAAGATGCCGGCCATGGCGGATGCGTCGAGGCTCACCAACGACGATCTCCGCCGGCAGATGCTGAACACGGTGTTCGGCTGGAACGGCGATGTCGAGGGCCTGATCCGGGACGAGGTGAGCCGGCACCACAACGGCTCGGCCAACCGGATCCTGCTGTCCAAGTGGCTGGGCGACATCGAGCCCGACATCATCGCGACCAGCTCGGCCAACATGACATCGTCGGACTGGATGCTGCTCGCCCTCAGCGGCATCGGCGGTCAGGCCTCGCAGCACAAGCTCGGCCGCGCCTACGTTCAGCGCCTGCTCGAGAGCGGCGACGTGCACGCAGCCGCCACCATCATGATTGGCATGGGTGACCAGAACGACGCCATCGAGATCTACGTGTCGCACAAGCGCTTCATGGAGGCCCTGCTCCTGGCCTGCCTCTTCTTCCCGTCGGTCTGGGAGCGCCAGGCGCAGATTCTCAAGAAGTGGGGAGACTGGGCTGTCCAGCACGGCCAGCAGCAGCTCGCTATCCGGTGGTGAGTGTCTCCTGGATTTTATTAGGCTCTCTCCTTGTTTCGTCTAAAGCTGACGCAATCTTCTAGCCTCGCCTGCATCGGCAAGGAATCTACGGAACCGTGGACATCGCCATCCGCCGCACAGCTCACATTTGGCAGCTTGAACAGCATCAATGGCGCCATCCCCGAGATCCTCAGCCCACCGCTCTCGCCGCCGGGCATGAACCGAGGGCCCCAGCGCAGTATTGCCAAAACTTCGGCTCTGAAGCTCATCACATCGTTCGGTGACACAGGCGCCAAGGCCAAGTATTTCGCCGGAGACGACGGCCAGACTCCGATCGCGGCGGGCGTTACCCCTATCGCCGAGTCTGCTATCTCTCCTGGAGGCTTCGACCCCATGACAGCGATCCTTCGGCCGTCCCAGCGGAGCGCTTTCAACACCCCGAGCTCCGCACGCCCGACCCAGGGCTTTGGCCGCCAGCGCCTGCCATCAATTGGAGAGGCTCCTGGGAGGCGCCAGCCGACACCTGACATCTCGGCGGCTGAGAAGAAGCAGCTCGAGGACCGGGTGCGCAGGCATGCGAGAAAGTCATCTGCTGAAGAGACCAATGCTCAGCAGGCGGCCGCTATTGGCAGGGCCGCAACTGCAAGCCCCATGATGATGCGCGGCAAGAGGGAACCGCCCCCGCCGTCGCCTTCTCCGGCGTCAATGGCCATGCTGATGGAGAGTGGACGCACCAGCCGCAACGGCCCTCGGAATCGCATCCCCGAGGGCATCGACCTGCACCTCCAGCCCACCGAGGCGAATGGCCAGAGCGATGTTACTTCTCCAGAGCAGTCGGTGGCCTCGTCGACTCGGTTCCACTGGCCGACCAGGCGCCGGGGCCCGGGATCTGTGGCCAGCTCTGTCACGTCTGCCGCATCGAGCATTGCCAGGAGTCAGCGCGCCCGCGGTTATGGCCACCCGGGCAAGACTCTGGACGATTACATCCACAGCTTGGATACTGCTGGCAAGAGGGCTACCAGCCGCGGGCGGGCGAGGGACTCTAGCAGGACCAGGGAGAAGGCGGGTTCGCGCGAACAGTCGACCGAGCGCGGCCGCGGCGCATCCCGAGGCTATACGCCACGGGCCGGAAAGCGGTCGCCAAGGTCTCCTGTGCCCATGTCACCCGAGGACTTGATCAACTTGAGCACGCCCAAGCACCCCGAGACGCGCATGGAGAAGGACGGGTCGATCTTGATCGACCTTAACAGCAGCGGGCCTGACCAGGCCCCGAGCACGGACCGCAAGACCAGCAGCAGCCAGATCCGGCGTTCGTCCAAGACCCGGGCCGGTGGCAACAGCCGCCACTCGAGCCGCGGACGCCGCAACGTTAGCGCTGAGAGGCTGGCGGACCGCAGCCGCAGCCGTGGGCTGAGGGACAGATCGCCAACATCACCAGTACCTATGTCGGCGCGCCCAGGCAACTTTTCTGGATCCGAGGATGAGCAAGACTTCCGCATGGCCCTCGAGGCTCAGGAGCGCTTCCGCAAGAACACGACGACGCGCGGCTCGAGCCGTGGCGTCCGGGAAGCGTCGCCGAGCTCGGCATCGCACAAGATGCGTGAGAGGGCGGGCAGCGACCGCCACCAGAGCGGACCTAGCGCCAAGTCGTCGCCGTCGCAACAGCAGCTCTACACACTTTCGAGTGGGCACGACGATGCTCTCGCATCTGTCCGACAGCTCAAGAACGAGAGGCAGCTCAAGAAGGAGGCTGCGGCGAGGGAGCTCGAGGAGCGACGCAAGTCTCTCGCCCGACGCCCGACTGCGCCTCCGATCCCGCACCCGGACGAGCTCTCTCCCATCGTCTCGCGGGCGGCAACCTCCTTCTTCGACCGAGCACTGCCAAACAACGGTTATGTGGCGCCCAAGGACCTGCCTCAGCGTAGCGCCACGGCCGACCTGAGCTCTTCGCGGAACACGTACACGAGCACGAGGCCGGCCATCGGCCTGCCCGCCACTCCCAAGGCAATGCGGCTCATCCTCGAGCCCGAGACGACTGGAGTGCCCGGCGTGCCCCAAATCCCCACCACCTTTGCTCAGCGGGCCTCGCCCACCTCGTTGTCTCCTAGCAGGATGTCGCCCAAGAAGGAAATTCCCGAGCCTCAGCTGCAGCCCCAAGAGCAGCGCCAGCCCTCCCCCAAGCAGCGGCAGTCACCCCAGCAGCAGCCGCAGCAGCAGCCGCAGCAGCAGCAGCAGCAGCCGCAGCAGCAGGAGGTATCTCTGACCCTGCTCCCGTCGACTGTCTACAGCCCGCCTGTCCGACCGCCCATTGATCGCTGCATGTCGGCTCCCCCTGCTGAAATCCTAGCCCCAAAGACCTTCGCCGGCAGTCAGGTTTCGCGCGGCCTCTCGCGCCAGCACTCGACCCGCAAGATGAGCCAGCCCGACGTCATGGCCGACGCTCGGCAGACGGCGGCGATCCCCACGATCGATGCCATGATTGGAGGCGGGGGCCGCCGACCCTCATACGACTCCCAAGTCCCTCCGCCGCCACCTCCGCCCCCAATGCTCAAGGAGCTGCAGCACCTCGCCACCCCACCGCCCCCTCCGCCAGCGCCTCTCCCATTCGGTGTCGGCTCCAGGCCGCAAGTCTACGGCGGCACCACCTCGGGCATGATCGAGATCGTCATGGACAACGACGACCAGGTGCCACCGCCCCCGCCCCCTCTGCCGTCGGTGCCCGTGGCTAGCCCTATGAGCGAGTCCATTGTCCCCATCATCTCGCCCCCGGCTCCCCCGTCCGCCAAGGGGGCCTCGTCGTCGACCAGCGGCCACCACCGCGGGCGAAGCAGCGTCGACAACAGCCTGGCCGGCCGCTTCTCGCGAGCCACTGAGCGCATGAGGTCGGCCAGCCGCAACCGGACCAACCCATCCATGGTGCCCCGCAGATCGCCTGAGGCCGCCACGTCGCCGTACGAGAGCGTGCCCTCGGGCCCTCCTATCAGCTTCTCCAACTCGCGCGCCGCCGCCGTCCAGCACATGGAGCAGCAGCAGATCCATATCCAGAACGACTACCGCACTGGCCTTCACAAGAGCGAGATGATCTAAACAGTTCGGTTTTTCCTCCACGAATTGGCGGATGCTTCGGCATTGCCGTTTTTACTTCTCGTCACGCTCCCTCTCCACTAAATTACCTGCCGATTGTCGGCAGACCTCATCAACCAGATATACGAACGCTATCACCAAATACCCATTCGATTCATCTAGCTACCTATGCTTATACTGCATGGCGGTCGGCGTTTTCTTCTTTTCTTCTACGACATCTTTTGGCTTTTGTTATGACAGACAACAGACATATACTCCTCGGTTTATCATTGTTTGCTTCTTGATCTCCTATCTTATTTTCTTCCAGAGCTAGATGCCAAAAGGCCGGTTGCAATGTTTGAAGGGCAACCAGAAAAACAACCACAAAAATATTAAAGAACGGGATGGCATAAGATGCCGAAAAAAAAGGAGGGCGATCCGCACCAGCAAGCCCAATCGACAGAAGCTGTTTGGTCAGCACGAGAAAAAGCAAGGCCGCCCTCGCGAGAGAGGCCAAGCTTCGAGTTCAAGCCAGCAGGATTCTTGCATCTTTGCATTCTTGCCTGTTTCAGGGATGCCATGTTTTATTTATACAAGCAGCATCGTCACTTTTATCTTCATCAGATTCTTTGTCATTAGACAAGCCCGTTGTACAATTCAAGTCCCTCCTTCATGTCGAGGCTCAAGCTACTGTATCTCATTCATATGACTTTGTTTGACATGCTAACCTGTCACCTTCTCTTCCTTTCCCTTCGTCTTCTTTCTTCTTCCCTTTGTTCTGTGCATATCATTGCATCATTCACGTCTGACCTGATCCGGGTCTGGACATCACGAAGTTCATGACATTTCAACCGAAGGGACCTTGGGCCGAGGGTCAGCGGTGCCTCGGGGATGGGAGTATACGCGAGGACAGGGTGATGAATGCGCTGGGATCGCTTTGGGAAGGGAATGGGAACATAATTTGGCTGGACCATGGGAGGGCGAGGATTAAAGGAACTACCAGACTGTCAATATGGGAAAAGGTGGAATGTGTAAGCAGGATCGAGCGTGGATGGCTTACACAACCCTGCCTCGCGGCAACTGTTTTTGTTTTGGAAATTTCGCAGCAGTTAGTAATGAAATTTCGATCTCAGCTTGAATACCCAAATTGCACGACATTCAATGCTTGATGCCGGGCAGGACGGGGTGCAAGGGGGTTGAGCGAGAGAAAAAGAAAGAGAGGAGAAAAAAAGTGACACGACGGGGGATTGAACAGCTTTTCCCAGCATCACCACTGAATCGAGGGGGCACAGAAACGACAAACTATACATAAAAACGAAAAAAGAAGTCGACGTCCCCATCCCAACCAACTGACCCAAGCCCCTAACGATCGTAGTCCAGTTCGCCATGCGACGGTGAAGATGCCTCTGCAGAGTGAAGCCTCCCTCAAGTGTCATCATCATTGCTTAGGATCACACGCAGCGATCGCAGGTTTCCCGTGCGAGTGGGTGACCACCGCAGCATTCGAACTGGGCGTCATCAGAGGGTTCTGATGGGAATGGGGCAGACGGATGGGAAATTCGAGCGCCTTCTTCCAATTCAACCATTACAGTTGGAAGTCTGCGCCAAAGTTTTGGCTTATAAGGCCCTGGAGGTGGGGTGAGGTTTCATTCAGCGAGTCAGTCGGGGAGACCGAATCACGTGCCTAGCTTTTGCGGGAGCCAAGCCCAGTGTACTCAGTAGTAGTAGTTGCCATGAAGCACGCAAGACGACACCGTCGAGACACCTATATCCAGAGTCAAGGCCCGCGGCAGCCGTCGCTGCAATAAGCGCTACCTGATGGAATCCAAGTAAAAAGACAAACACATACCGCCGCGATGCTGTCGACGGCACCCTATCTCCAGGTCCGCCGGCCCTCGCCGACGACGGCCGAGTTCACCGTGACGACGCGCCCGCGCCCGACGCTGTCCCTGCGCGCCGCCCTCGCCGCCGTCTTCCTGGCCCGCATCCTGCTGGCCCTGTCGGCCCTGCTGCTGCTGCATGACAAGTGGGACGAGGCCTTTCCGCCGCCGCCGTCATCACCACAAGAACAACAAAACCAGCCATCCTTCTTCTCCTTCCTGGACGAGGACAACACGGCCACGACGGTCATCCACCTGGTTCTGGCCGCCCTCGCCGCCGCGCACGCTTCCCCGCCCGGCCGCCTCCTGGCCCGCGCCGCCGCCGCCACCCCGGCCTGGCTGCTGGCGCCGCTGTGCATGCTCGTCTTGCACGCCGCGCAGCTGCGCCTGCACACTTCCGAGTCGCTGCTGGTGCTGCGCGGGCTGGGCGTGCAGACGCGGTCCCAGGGCCCCGGGTACTTGTTCTCGTCCGGCGGGCTGTTCTCCTTCGCCTCGTCCTCGTCCTCTGGAGGGGGTGCAGGAGGCCGCTTCATCCCCGTCGACAAGGTGCGCGACGTGCTCATTAACGAGGCGTTCTTGGGCTTCGAGGTCCGCTACTATCTGGTTATTGTCGTCGAGGGCGAGGAGGAGCTCGTCGTCGTTTTCCCCCGCCTGTTGCCCCGCCGCCGCACCGTCGAGGCCGTCTGGCGCGGCGTCCGCGGCTGCCTGTACGAGCCGGAGTCGGTGGTCGGCAGGCTGGGCGACAAGGGATAAGGAGGGTTGTTACCTTTTTTTTTTCTCCTTTGTCTGCTTGTTTAGGGGCATCGGTTGGACATAGAGGGCGTGCGAATCACATCTACATCCCTGCCAGGCTCAATACAGAGCGTCATTATGTTATCGACGTCTCAACCCTTCGAACCCCGAAGGGCTCTGTTTTTTCTTTCTTTATTTTTGCTTCATGCTATTTACGAACTACTATCTAGAGCACAGCGGACGGTATCCTGCTAGGAATCACCTGCTGCTATCACCGCCGCGGCCAGCTTGCGGGCCTTGATGACGCTCCTCCAGTTCTCGGTGCCGGCCAGCTCCGCCGCGTTGGCGAAGCCCTTGCTCTGCGCCCACTTGTCGTTGACCTCCTCGGGTGTCGCCTGCATCTGCCTCTTGGCCAGCGGCGTGTAGGTCCCTATTAGGTGGGGCCCGTCGCCTCCCTCGAACGCCTTCTTGCCGCGCTGCTGATGCTGCTGCTTTGCCTTCTTGTTCGAGCTGCCGCTGCCGCCCTTTAGTGCCGCTGCCGCCTCCACCGCCGCCGCCGACGCGGCCACGGCGCGCACGGGATCCGTCAGCTTGGTGACGCGGTCGAGGAGCCGGTTGGCCAGCAGCTCGTCCATCTTGCGGCCGCGCCAGACCTCCCAGAGGCCGTCGACGAGCCCCTTTGGCCCGTGCAGGTCGCCCAGCTCGCCGTCCTCGCCCGCGTAGACCCAGTCCAGGTCCGGGCCCGGCTCGACCGCCTCCGAGGACTCGGCGCCGCCCTCGCTGCCGGGCGGCGGCCGGCCAAAGAGGCAGTCCCACAGGACCAGGGGCGTGTCCGAGGCTAGGTGGTAGTTGGGCCTGCCTGGGTACCGGGACACGTCGAGCAGGTCCGCTACGACCGAGGGCGTCTCGAGCCCCTGGCCGACCAGGAAGAGCACGGCGACCATGTGGCGGATCTGGTGCCACAGGAAGGCGGTGCCGCGCACATGAAAGTAGTACACCCTGGGCCTCCGCGGGTCCACTGCCGAGGTGTCGCCGCTAACGCTGCCTTGTCCCGGCAGGAACTCGGGCCGGTCTAGGTACGGCAGGGCCGAGGTGACGTCAGGCACCTCGACGATGTCGGCTTCGAGCACACGCCGCTCGAAGTTGTTGATCTGCTTGCCGGGGTCGATCTTGCAGAAGTTGCGGAAGTCGTGCAAGCCCTCAAAATAGCGCGCGGCCTCCCGCATGGCCTCGATGTCGAGGTAGCCGTCCTTGATGTGACGGCTAGAAGGCGAAGACGAAGGCATGCCCCCCAGCACTGACGGCATGGGTGTGAAAGCGGGTTGCGTGAAGAAGTAGCGGTACTGGCGTTCACGGCACGAAAAGCGCGCCGAGAAGCCCGGCGGCGGCGTCGGGCACCAGGCGAGCGCCCGGATGTCGGGCGGCAGTGTGCGATTTAGGAGCTTGCAGTACTTGATTTCGTCAGCGACGGGGTAGGGCGTCTCATCGTTGTTGTCGTCGTCTTCCTGTTGCTTCTCCTCCTCTCCCGTAGCCTCAGGCGCCTCTGGCTCAGCAGCTACAGCGACGGCGGCTCCATCGCCCGACTCGGCTGGCGAGCCGGTGGCCTGCTGCTGCTGCTGCTGCTGCTGCCTCCTGGCTCTCGGGACGGGGCGGTTGCTGCGGACGCGCAGGGCGACGACCTGGCCAAAGGCGCTGACGCCGCGGTCGGTGCGGCCGCACTTTGAGTACTCGCACGAGGCGAAGTCGACCTCGTCCGGCCCCAGCTCAGGGAACACCAGGCAGGTCTTGACCAGGGCCTTCCAGAGCTCCTCCTCGACGGTGGGCAGCCGGCCGTTAGCCTGGTACTCGAAGCCGTTGTAGTTGCCGCCCAGGTAGGCCAGCTTGAGCGCGATGAAACGCGTCGAGTAGTTGGACGGGTCCGCGGCCTTGCGCTTCTTAGACGAGTTTGCTTGTGCTTGTGCCTGTGCCTGTGCCGTTGGCGCTGTCGTCTGCCCTTGCTGCTCCTGAGTGGGGGACGAAGCAGGGGCTACGGACGAAGCAAGCACGGTAGTGGTGCTTTGCTGGGCTTGCTTCTCGAGCTGCTGCTCCAGGAGCTTGATGCGCCGGATCAGGCTCTCCTTGGTCCAGCGATCATAGTTGCCCTTTTCACTGGCCATGGTAGTGGGAGTGAAGTGACGCGCCCAGGCGGGGGGTCGAGCGCCCAGGGCACCCAGGTTTGTTGTGGATGCGACGAGGGGTTGCGGCTGGAAGCCCTGCAACACTCGCGATGTGGTTTTGTGCCAGCGCCAGTTGTGCAAGACCCCGGGCGTTGGCCTCATAACACCACGGAAAAAGCCTTGCGAGGCTGTTAGGGCGCACCGTAAATCACCTGGCTCACAGCTGTTTTGTCAAACCAAACGCCCGATGCCTCCTGACATCTTTAGGAGTCGCGTTTTGAGGAGCAAGCAAAAAATTGCCTGTCATTCTCTCTTTGGGCGTCACATCCGAAGCGGCCCCATGATTGAGTCGTTATCGATAACAAACTGCACCTCCGAGCCAGCGCATGGGGTCATTGGAGCAGGGGACCAGCCAGGCCGTTCCGGGGCCCGGGGCGCCAAAAGCAAGCCCAACAGCAGCTAGTGACATGCGTTATTTAGGTAATCGAGTATCCCACGCCCCTGGATTGGGTTCACGCCCATCTGATAAGAAGCCCCCGAGTCCTCGCTGAAGCCATCATTCTGTCTCGACGGACGAGTTTGAAACAAGATATTTTATTCAAGGCCTGATCCTCATCATCTCCGACGGTTCTAGACGACACCGGGCACCAATATGGAAGAGCACACCATCACAATACTGCTGCTTGGAGACGAGAATGTGGGGAAATCGACCTTCCTCTCGTATGTCGCTTGTCATGCTCAAAACTGCGACATTTGTGTTTCCCTGACTCCATATCCGCTCTCCGATATCCTCTAACGATGTCTCTCTTGCAAACCAAAGACGCATTAGCCGGGGGAAGGATAGGCTGCAGGGGAGGGCTGATATTAGCCTCCTGCGCGACTCCGACCAGCCCTTCGTTTTCGAGCTGCGATCTAGAAAGGGTGTCTATAGCATAGAGTTGCACGACACGTCGGGCCCACACGACTGGCACCTCCTCCGCCCGGATGTTGTTGCCATCTGCTACGACATCAGCCAACGCCTTAGCCTCATCAATATGCAGAGGGTGGTGAGTAGCTGATTATATCTTTCCCCCGTGCCAAATGTGTCTGCGATCGTTCCAGATCTGAGAGACAAAGAAAGGAACAAAGTCAGGCACTGACATCTATCCCTATTTCCTCCGCGACTCATCCAACAGTGGATCAAGGAGGTGAGGTCGACGTTCCCTGATGGGGATTCCCTCCCGATCCTCGTGCTGGGCCTCAAGCGAGACCTGAGGTCGGAGGACGATCCAAACGGCATTATATACCCACAGGAGGCATACAGGATCGCGCAGGAGATGAGGGCGGACAAGTACATGGAGTGCTCGGCCGTGACGGGCGAGCTGCTGAGCGAGACGTTCGAGGACGTCTACATGACCGCGGTCAAGACGACGACAGACCAGGGCGGGCAGAGCGAGGGAGGATGCGCCATAATGTGAAGGGATAAAGAAAGAGATGGCGTCGTCTTATGCTCCCCGTCCGTTCTCGACGGACTCGGCGACCTGCTCTTCTCCCTCTTCGCCTCCCTCCTCGCCATCGGCACGCGGGAAGGAGCCCAGGACTTCGACGACGATGCCGAGCATGCGGGACTGCTGGTCGGCCGAGTAGCGCTCAGCCATCTCCTCAACGCACACGTACAGTCCTGGCAGCTCGGTCGGGCGCAGGTTGACGATCATGAGCACCTCGCCCTTGGAGAGGCCAAACTCAGCGAGCCGCTCAACCAGTGAGGCGATGCTGTCCTGGTCATAGGTAGACGGCTGCTGGCTGAGGGGGTTTGGATATGTTTGGCAATATTGCACCACCTTTTTTTTTTTGTTTGTATCCATATCAATGCCTTGTGTCAGCGGTTCGTGTCTGATAACCGGTTGGGCCGTGAGTTTACGTACATCTTTGGTCACAATCTGGTAGTTCTTGGGAGGTCGTCGGTGGTCCTTTTTCTGCCGCTCAGCGAAGCGAGCCTTGGACTCGACGAGGTGGGTGTAGACCTCGTAGTTACTCAGAACGGCGTTTTGCGACTCGAGGATCTTCATTGCTGCGGGAGATGGCTGAGAAGAGAATCAAATTCCCAGGTGAGTAAAAGCGTGTTGTGGTACCGTTTCGGTGGAGAGAAATTGGGGCGAGACCATGGGCGGAAAATGAAGCTTTCTGTTAGGCGCCAGGGCGCGCATCACATCACCAAGCAAAAGAAAAGAAAAGAAAAGTCGCCGCCATCAATTGATAGAGCACGCGCCAACCCCCACCTGCACTGCACCTAACCAACGCAAGCGCGGGCCGCCCGTCATCAGGCTGCAAGCAGAGCCCTGAGCTAAGATCAGCACGCTGAAAGCCCCGCGCACGGCCAATCACATGCAGCGTCCCACATGGGACCCCGGATCGGAGGGGCGGTTTCGAAGGCAAAGAAATTTTTCTTTCTTCTCGAAATTTAGCTTCCTGGGCTGGGAGCCACCCAGCAAGCGAGACGAGCCTCCCCCGCCGCCGCTGGACGGCTTCTGCCTCTCCCTAATGACTGACTGACTCCATCCCTCGCCCTGCCTGCACCGCCCTCAATTCGCGCTCCTGCTCCAGAGCCTCGACTTTTTTTCTGCCAGCCTTTTCTGCCAGCCTCCCTTGCTCCGCCAAAAGCACCCAGCACAATGCCTCCTCTCTAACACCAGACACAAAGACGAGAGTCTGCTCTTCTGGGTCTCTCTGGAGTGACCAAATCAGCCCTACTACTCGCACACCCTCGGCGTCAGCCGAGCTCGCCCAGTGTTTCGGCCGCCGCTTCACGACTCGGGAGAAATTTTCGGGTGCCACAAGGCAGCGCGAAATCGGCTCGACCCGCTTGAGAGTCCAGACAAATTGACGGAGAAAGACGGCGGGACGGTGACAAAAGCAACAGCAATTGGCACGGCAAAACGCTTCGCGGAGGCTCGCTCCAAAGCAGAATCTTCTGCCTGACGTCTGTCCTTTCGCCCGAGCTCAACGACGAAGCCGGACCCAAGCAGCGGAGTCTGATTCACCGGAGTCTCTAAAGAGCCTTGGCTTCTCCGAGGCCGCACGCTCCGCTCTCGCACGGCGCCCCCGACACGAAGCTTGCTTCTCCAAATCCCAATTTTTTTTTTTTTTTTTTTGTTGCTTTCCCCCCTCGTTTTCGCTTCCCATTCGCTCCAGCGAGCTCAGGCACGCCACCATCAGCCTTTGCCAAGGGTAGTCGGAGTACCATTCGACCCGAGGTTATCTCGCGTCAACACCGCTGCCGACCTTCCTCGCTACCGCTTCGAGCTTCTCGCTTGTGAAGCGCAGGCCGCGCTGATCCCGCAACCATGGTTCGCAACATCGTCGTCCTCGGCGGAAACTCGCATCCGCAGCTGGTCGACGAAGTCTGCGCCATCCTCGGCATCCCTGCCTGCAATCGCATCCTGTCCAAGTTCGAGGTCGGCGAGAGCCGCTGCGAGATTAAGGACTCGGTCCGCGGCAAAGATGTCTACATCATCCAGTCCGGAGGCGGCAAGATCAACGACCACTTCATCGAGCTCTGTATCAGTGCGTGCTCCCTGCCCGCGCCCTCCCCTTGCTCCTCCCTGCTGCTCAGAGGTCTGACTTCCTTGCACAGTGATCTCGGCCTGCAAGACAGGGTAAGCTGCTCTCCCTGCCCTCTTGATGTCTCTTAACCGCCAACAGGCTGGCTGACTGGTCCGTTGCATTTTTCTGCAGATCTGCGAAGCGCGTGACGGCTGTTCTGCCCTTATTTCCCTACTCCCGCCAGCCCGACCTTCCATACAACAAGTCGGGCGCGCCTCTGTCGAAACCTACTGGCGACCCGAGCAAGAAGGAGTACACGTTTGAAAGTGTCCCGGCAACCCCCGCACCCAACATTCCCAAGACAGCTGGGCTCACGAACGGTGTCGATATTACCCACATGCTGCGGGAAAGCTCATACACCAACGGCAACGCTCCGGCTTCCCCGAGGCCCACGGCAACCCCCGCAGACCAGTACTTTGCGAAGCAGGACACAAATGGCATCAACGGCCGGGTCCCCAACCACCAGGCGCAAAAATCTTCGACCTCGTCCCTCGTCCGGGCCTACACCACCCACGATTACGAGAACCCCTCCTTCATCAACCACTTCCAGGCTCGTCCCGGCTATAAGCAGTGGGTGGCACAAGCCGGTACCCTGGTTGCCAACCTGCTCAGCTGTGCCGGCGCCGACGGCATCATCACTCTAGAGCTTCACGACCACCAGTACCAGGGATTCTTCGACATCCCCGTTGACAATCTGTACGGGAAGCCCCTGCTGCAGCGCTACATAACATCCAACATCCCGAACTACAAGGAGGCCGTCATCGTCAGCCCAGATGCCGGTGGAGCCAAGCGGGCAACAGCTATTGCCGACAGCCTGGGCATGGACTTCGCGCTGATCCACAAGGAGCGCCGGGCGACAAAGATCTCGGAAACACAGACCGCGACCATGATGCTGGTCGGCAACGTGACGGGCCGGGTGTGCATCTTGGTGGACGACCTGTGCGACACGGGCAACACCATCACGCGCGCTGCCAAGCTGCTTAAGAACCGCGGCGCCACGTACATCTATGCGTTGCTGACGCACGGCGTCATGAGTGGTGAGGCGATTCCCCGAATCAACGCCTCCGCCATCGACAAGGTGATCGTGACGAACTCGGTCCCACAGGCCGAGCACAAGGCCCTGTGCCCTAAGCTCGAGGTTCTGTCGATATCGCCCGTCTTCGCCGAGGCGATCCGCCGCGTCCATCACGGCGAGTCTATCAGTGTCTTGTTTCAGTATGACTGAGCGAGATACCCCAAGACTTCCCGCCCACCTCGATATCCTCCACAGATCCATCATGACGGGGTGCATCATTCCACACCCTTTGCATCCCTTCATGCACCTCCAAGATCTCACATCAGAAAAAAAATATATCGCATAACACACCTGGCGGCGGCGTTTCGACCTGGCTGTCATTTCCTGCTTATTGGCTTGGTTTCATTTTCTTGAAAAGTGGCGGTATACTGCTGCGCTGAAAACAAGAAAGAAAGGTCGCATCATAGCATTTGTTGCATTTTGTTGGAGGAAACAGTCCGGACTTTGTGGGGAGCCTTTTTTCAGCGTCACACGGCGAGGCTCAACCAGCGATGGTCGTATACAGACTTTCAGTGACCATCCTCCACTATCTTCCTCGTTGTTTTATGGCCCTGCTCCGGAGTTGGTTTCATAACTGCCTAGAGCTATCGGTATAGAGGAGGTACCTTGTTTTGCTTGTTTTCCTCTGGTTTTTCTCTTTCCTGTTGTCTGTCCTTACCCGTCGCAACGAACGAACGCTCCCCTGGATGGATACCTAGAAATGGCTCTAGCAGCCTTCTCTCGGGGTCCTACGTGCGCATGAAACGAAACGAGACGACGCATTCGATACACCAAGTGGCCGCAGCCTGTGGTCCTCCAGCAAGGTGTGCTTGACCCCGAGGACTGCGCCGTCTTGGGGGCACGAAAGCCCGCCACCGTGTGAGACAACGACTCGAGGTCTCTGCGGCTTATTCTCTGGAATCGAAACCGGACGTCCCGCATCGGCCGAGGACGGGTCTTGAGGGGACAGCCTTGCCCGATGGCTGCCAAGCGAGTAGCTGTCTCCAGACGAGGACAAGAAGGTGGTGTCCTGCTTTTGCTATACATACGTAAAATCACATGCTTATCTCCCATGTCTCAAAATCTACGCACGTAGACCCGGGACGGAGCCGTAGGAGTGAAAATGTTTTTTTTTTTCTTCAAGGTGAGGGCTATTTCTACCCGGCCGGGGGCGGCATCAGCGCTCTCCAGTCGTGTTCACATTCTCAGATTAAATGGAAGGTTTTGTTGCTATAAGTCTAGATTTCAAAAACTCGATAGATGAACAGACCACCCATCACGTTATTGATATCTGATGAGCCTAGCGACTCATGATATTTTACTCTTGTTCATGCCTTGATGTTTAGTTTTGTATCGGGTATAGCCCTTGTCTACGTATCTTTGTTACTTGTCTAGACCACTAGAGTGCAACCAGCCCAAGTCCCACTGGTACAGGGGGTGGCTAAGCCTGCGGAGAGCTATGAACCCGACATTTAGATGCACCGCTGAGATCATCAAGGGGAAGAAAGATGCCGAATGAGTTTCTGTATGCCATGGTTCCGTTTTCCCCGTCGCTTCCTCGGCCCTGAGAAGTTCTCGACTGGTTTCCTTCCCTCTCGCCCCCGCTAATGTTTTTCTCCTCCTTGGTCCCTGTCATAAACAATTCTAATCTCGCGGTCTGTATGTGCTTGTCTTTACGAATAGGCACACGGCAATGGCTGGCAAGGGCGCCTCACGTCTCTCTCTCTCACTAGACAAAAGAGCCCTCCGGGTTGGCCGTGCGGTTCAGATCTTCAGGCACCTTCCAGCCGTGCGACTGCGCGGCGCGCCTGTACGCCTCGATGGCCTCGTAAACACCGTAGTCCGTGGTGCCGTAGCGGTAGATCTTAGCTAGGCGTGCCGGCGGTTCCGTCGATGTGATGGCAAATCGCACCTGGACCAGGACGCTCTCTATGCTGCAGGCGGCGCTCCAGCCGTCCGACGTGAGCAGCTGCATGCACATGGCACCGCCCGCCGTCACATGGCCACCTCCTCCGTTAAGGAACGGCAAGAAGCGCGGGCGGATGACGCGGACGAAGGGCGGTGAGAATGGAAAGGAGTCGCCAAAACGCAGCTCCAGCACCACTGACTGGACGCCCGCCTTCTCCATATCCTGGCCTAGTGGGGTGCGCTTGTCGAAGCTGTGGAGCTCCACCACCAACTGGAACATGTTTTCCATGTTGTCAAAGTCGATGAACCACCCCAGCTCGTGGGGAAGTGTCGACTGCTGAATCTGCCTCAGGTTCACAATCTGCCTCGACAGGTGCTTGGTGGCGCTGCCTGCGTTCTGCGGTGGCTGCAGGCGCGGCAGAGAGTTCAGATCCAGGCTCCCGGCTCGGAAGTCGGTGAGATGCGCAGGGCGCGGCGGAGGGGGTGGGCTGATCTCCTGCACGCTGCTGTCGTTATCATCGCTGGAGATGACAATAACATCGTTCTCATTGGCGTCATCGTCGGCCAAAAAGTCCTTATCATCCTGATCCTCCTCATCCGACTCGTCGCGCGCCTGCATTGTGGGTGTTGTCTTGTGCCACTGGCCCTGGTCGATAGTCCTGGAGGACGGGATGGCGGCGAGAGGGATCTGTAGCACCTTGCCTCCGGGTCCATGAACACACATCGAGGGGTCTTGGGTGACGAAGCGAGAGGTGGGGTCATGGTGTGAAGTCGAGTGAACAGGGTTGTCGGCGAGATTGGCATTATAGTGCGAGTGAGGGGCCATCTTAGAGACGAAGAGATAACGGCACTGTTGCCAGTCGACGTTCTGGACCACCAGATGCGGCTGACGGCTCTGGAAGCGGTTGGGAATGTTCACAAGCTCGCTGAGGGCAATGGCCATGGTTATGTCGAGCTGCGAAGACGGCCAGTTGCCCGAAGCGCTGATGAGGCCATATCCCATGCTGGTGTGGAAATTCTGGCTGAAGTATATGCCGTGGCCGAAGGCTCGGCCATTGGCCGTATCTTTATAGTCGAGCCCCGTTCGTATTATGCTGTGCCAGTTGACGATGGAGCTCCCATGCCATGCGAAGATTGTCGGGTATGCAAGATGCTCGTCCTTGACCGCACGTTCCAGCTCGGCGTTGAAGCGCTCCTCCTTGTCTGGAGAGCCCTGCGCGAACCGGAACTGCAGGAAGTTGTCCATCTCCGGCACCTTCTCACCCCCTGGCCTCTTGGGCTGTCCCGTGGCAACGGGGTCAGGCGCAGACGGTGGTGGTGGCAGAGGGGCAGCCGGCAAGCCTTTTTTACGCCTCGATCCGGGAGCTAGTGACTGCTGATGCTGGAGTTGCGGCGGCTGAGGGGCCACGGCTGCTTCGGGCTTTGCCTCGTCCTGGTCCTCGATCTGCAGGATGACAGACCGGTTCGTGGCCACGATCCACTCTAGGAGCGTTGTCGCTGCTGGCGGCACATTCGGCATACTGCGCACCGGGCTGTTGGTGTTCTTGTCCAGATAGCTCTTGATGGTAGGGATGGGTGGCAGTGCATTGAGAATGAAGCGGATAGCCCTGGCCTTTCCGGCATCCTGCAAGCTGTCAAAATCGACGTTGAAGAGAGCAAAGTGCATGCCCCCGTTTTCGAGAGATGTTTGCTGGTATTCAGAGGGATCCTTCAGCTGACCCATCCGGCCTCCCACCAGGAACGTCACCTTGCCATCGGCAGGGTCAGTGCTAATGATGATGCCGAATGTCAAGCCGGTGAAGCATTCTTGAGCAAGCCCGTGGTTGTAGTTCGCATCCGCGAGCGCCGGTTGCGAGATTGGTCGGTTGTATTTTCCAAACCTCGTCGAGTCTTCCTGCCCCAATATCGCACCCCCTTCTTTCAGGTAAGAGTGGGGCAGGAGCACAAACCACTTCCCAGGCTTCAGGTCCTCGGTCCAGTCGCTCTGATCATAGAGCGTAGCTGTCGCGGACGAGACGTCCACATGAACCGGGATGCAATCTGGCGCCCGTAGGTGCCATGAAGAGTGAAACAAGTCTGGGACCTTGAGCGACAGCCCAACTGGGAACTCTCGGATGGCGAATTTCTGTGCGTCGTAGTTGAGAGACCGGACTACCGGCTGGGCGCTGACGTAGCAGAAGCTAACCAGGAGATCGACCACAGTTGGCTGGAGCAGGATCTCGTGCTCGACGCTGGGCCCAAGCCCCATCTGCATATACTGGAATAGGCAGAGCGAGTTGCTGCAGACGAAGGGCTTGAGGGATCCGAAACCGCTCTCGATTACGCGGTGGCATCGGAGACAATACTTGGTGCAGTCCACCAAGTATCGCATCGCGAACTGCCAGCTGACAAGCGGAACGCTCTTGTCATTGTCATCATCGGCGAGATGGTCGCCTGAGTCCTTCGATTTTCCCTTGCTCTTACGGGGGCGCTTGGGGGGAGGACCGCCAGATCCGTCGGCGCTGCCTATGCGGTCAAGTAGGCGGGTGTTGGCCTCGTCCCACGACATGCCACCGCCCACCTCGCCACGGATCTTGAGCAGGGACACAAAGTATTGGCTCATGTAGAGATCCAGCGACCGTGACAGGAAGATGCGGCTGAGCGGTGGCGCCAGATCCCGTGCCTCGTCTTCTCCGTTCTCGGGCTCAAAGGTGTTGCGCTCGTCGAAAGCGTGGACGGCTTGGGCCAGCGTCGGCTTGTACTTCGCGCACTTGGCGATACGGAACTTCATCTCGCTCATGCTGGCTGGCCGTTCCATGATCTGCTCAAGGAATGGAAAGCCGCCCTGGAACTGGATCAAGAGGATGATGTAGTCCGAGTTGGACAAGCCCCAGGCCCCGAGTGCCTCTTCTGAGAGACGCAGCTTTCGAATTCGGGTGGATATCGAGACAATGCTAGTGTTCGAATGGGGCATCACGCCGCTCAGTATGCCAACCCGACAGCCGGCGTCCCTGACCTTGCGCAAGCTGCGTTTGACGCGTTCGAGTATCACCTTATCAGACTCGGATAGCTTGACGGCCCGCTGAGAAGAGACCGTGGCTGGCTGCCCGTCCATAAGGGCATACAGATGATCTAGGTCTTCGCCATCGTGGTCTTGCGCGTTGTTATCGTCGTCCGACCCGAAGCCGCCGTAATCATCCTCGTCGTCTCCGTCCAGCGACTCGAAATCGGCGTCCGCATCAGTCATCTGTGACTCGTCAAGACGCTTGGTCAGGGTCCTCGCAAGCAAAGAAGCGGCCTGCAGCACTGTAAAGCTGCCAGCTGCTGCCGCATGGTCCTGGACCTCCTCCATCGACTGCAGGATCTGCTTCGGAGGATCCTCGCAGTCGGTGAAGAGAAGAAATCCGCAAGGGCCTGGGTATTCGTCCACATTGGTGGCTAGTAGGCGGACCTGCAGAGGCGAGGCGAGGCTGTCATCGACGTAGGTCACCACGACCTCTCCGTCGTCGCCCTTCTCGACCGAGGTGACATTGCTGATGCGGCCTGCTTGGGCCTCTGCGGCAGCCACCGCGACGTCGGCTCGGAATTTCCGTGCCGTCATCTCTGTAGTGACGGAGTGGTGAGTGTGAGGTGGGTGCAGAGACAAGTGGAGGGAAGGAAGGAAATGTAGCGGGCGAGGTGGTGCCGCCGAGACGTTGTGGTTGGATCAGCCATCCACGGAGTGGCCGGGGTAGACAATAGGTACCTAGATATAGGCGTCTACCAGGTAGATATCCTATTGGAGGAGGGTCGTCGTTGTAGAGCTGAGAAGCGAGTGGAGAAGTGAGTGGATGATTTGATTGATAGAGCCAAGGCCAGCTGATTGTGCAGGCGATGGGACGAGAGCCCTGGCTGTTTCTAGCACCGTGCTTGTTCTCGCCTGCGCTTTCCAAGGCGCCACTCTGGTGCCCTGGAGAGCTTTCTGTTCAGTTGCTGGGTCAAGTCTACGTAACTCCAGCCTGAGGCGCGACCGACTTCTTCCTTCGAGAGGCGGCGGGCAAGGCCAGCTGTGGGCTGAGACGCACAGAGAAGCTGCAGGGCTGAGAGGAAAAGGCCCAACGGGTTGGGAAGGCGCGTTGTAAGGAAAGAGCCTGGGGAGGTGCAGCCTCAATTCCGTGACGTTTGTGTAGGCGGCTGCGCCTTCCAGCAGCAACACCTTGTAGCACCCCCCAGAGCGCGGCCTCTGTGGGCGCGGGCCCGGCTGCGGGGTCGCGGTGGTACCTACCGCTAGGCAGCCAACAGGCAGTCACAGGGCAGTGAGTGGACGGGATCAAATGTGCGGTTTTGGGGTGAAATCAGCGAGCGAGTGGATGGAAAGATGGCCGAAGCTACGCAAGCCACCGTGCCTTGACCGGCCTAGGCTGGAAAAATAAGTGACCACAGAACCAAGTGAGATAGGAAGCTTCGCAGACGGGTGACGCCTTCGACATGCGCATACCACCTAGGTTTGGTGTCCAATCGGGTAACTCTTCCGGTTGGACATGCAACCCAAGGCACCAAAGAAGCCGAAGCAAACGACATGGAGTAGAAACAAGCAAACTCCGGGGGGACTTTAGGGGCAATAGACGGGAGAGTTAGACGCCGTCGCTGAACAGAAGCATCTTGCTCGGCGCAGGCCTTGCAAGAAATTCAAGAGGACTAATGGGGGTCGCAAAGTGTGAGGATAAAGAGCTGCGGAGTCAACCAGCTTGGCTTAGCCCGGTGAGAAGAGCACAGAGTAAGGCTGTGCCAACTTCTATCGGTTGGGCTTCCAGACCGACCTTTGAGGCTTCCTAGCTCGGCTGCAGGCTTGATGCGCCACAAAGGCACCTCGAGACGCCCGAACCAAGTCACCGCATGTGCTTGTTGTGGATGTGTGGATCCCAATTGGCGGAAAGGGAGTGGAAACAGCTGGTCGACAAGGCAGGGTGAGCTCCCCAGCTGATGGAGGACGGAACACCTTGATTCCAAAGTTTCGATGGGAAACGAGCCCTGACGATGCCCATTGTTGACCACGACCCAAGCGCGTGCAGGTTTACGGTTTCCAATGAGGCGTCCAAGGAGCATTTTATACGTCGTTGGCGCTTAGTGGATACCTCCCTCTTGAAACGCGACTCTTGATAGGACAGATTTCCCAGCCAGCCGTCCCTCGAGCCCCACGCCCCCACACACTACCGCCGCTCCCAAACGCTATCTTAGTTTGGCATCTGTCCCGGATGGCATGATGAGGTTGGAATGAACCTTGATCCGTGTGTGGCTCAACCATCCCCCAATCCAGAGACATCACGGCAGGATCCGTCGGTCCTGTAAACAGCCATGGCCTGGGATTCGAAAACAACAAGGCACCGCGGGAGCAGCAGCGTCTCGGGCGCCGCCCGGGGTGCCCTCCCCTTGCACCCCAAACAGGCCAAGCAGACCACAATCCAGCCCAATTCTGCTCACGTGGCCGACCCCTTTCTGGAGGACTTCCTCGATCCGTCGTCCTTCGATCCCGTAGCCTATCTCAACTCGGTACTGCCCCCGCTTCAATCCAGCGCCGGCGGTAGCAGCAGCTCTCGCTCACCCGCGACGGGCCGCGGTGGCGGTAGCCAGCAGCAACAGCAGCCGGTTTCGCTGGCCGAGCTGTCGGCCCAGGCGCAGACCCAGGTGTCGCAGCTCAACGCGCACACCACCAGGCTGGCCAACACGCTCACCCAGCTGACCGACGAGATCCTGCGGAGCGGCAGCCGCCTCGCCTACGAGGTCGAGCTCCTGCGCGGCGAGACCCTCGGCCTCGCCGAGACCCTGGCCGAGGGCCTGCAGGACGACATTGCCAAGTTCGTCCCGGGAGGCATCCCCGCTCACCAGCCGCAGCAGACTCGCCCTAAGTCATCAGGAGGCGGCTCCGCCGCGGCGTCCACTTCGCAAGCCGGCGCGGAGCCTCCATCTTCCGAGGCACCCCCGTCGGCAGCAGCTAAAACTCCAACAGGCGATGCCACGACAGGTGACGACGCGACAGCAGCATCAGTACCAGCGGCGGCGCCGGACGCCGGCCCGCAGCGGCCGCCAGAGCCGCCCTACATCGCGCGGCTGCGCACCCTGACGCTGGTGCGCGCGCGCCTCGACTCGGTCATCAAGACGTTCGGCGAGGCCATGGAGTTTGTCCTCCCGCCGTCCGAGGTCTCGGTCAGCTCATCGTTCCTGTCCGTCTCGGCCCCGGACCCGGGCAAGGAGGCCCACAGCACCGAGGAGAAGGGCCAGCAGGTGCTCAAGAAACTCCGCGACGAGATCTCGGCCCTCCTCGCGCCGACGGCGTCCGACGGCCAGGGACGCGGTGGCGGTGATGACGGCACCGCCGCCACCGCAGATCCCACCAAAGGCATCGAGGACGCCGCGCGTCGCATAGAGGAGCTGAAGGAGCTGAACAAGGTGTGGCGAGGCACCGCGGAGGAGAAGGGCCGCGCCAAGTTCATCGAGAGCCTCGCCAGGCTCGTTGAGGACAGGCACCGGGACCTTCTCCGAGAGGTGGACGCAGCCAAGCGGGACGGCGCCGCGTCGTCTTCCACGACGGACGGCTCTGCTGTTGGAACCCCCAAGAAGTCTCAAGCCGCTGGCGGCGATCCTCCGCCGGCCGAGTCGAGAGGCTACGGGGGCGGCTACGGGTTCATAAGCCAGTTACAAAAGATACGGAGTGGACTCTAAGGGAGGAAGCTCTCGTCGAATTAGAAATTTAGTATTCACAACATTCTTGATTAGACACCATAGATGTTTGTATGACACTGAGTCCTTCGAATGGCAACCTTACCCATGGACGACTGTGAGATATTTCATCTACTATCTACACTTTCGGGCAGCCTTGACCGAGAACGAAATGCGGGATAGTGTTGTATTCTGGTTGATGGAGGGTGAAGAAGTTAAGACCTGGTTACTGTGGGTGACACCTGCCAATTACCTAACGCATATCTGGCATCGTCCAATAGGAGAGGCCATGGCATTCAAAGCCGCACAAATCATCTATCACTCTCCAATAATTCAGGGGCTACCGTGAAGAGCCTCGTCAACACATTTCGCCTGTCGAAGTGACGACGTCTGCCCTTGGAAGCTGACCCGATCGGCGGATTTCCATGCCCGCCCTCTGGCCGATTCCTTATCCCGCTCGTTCTTTATTCTTCTTTCTCTTCTTTTCTTCATTTGCGTATTCCTTTTGGTGTCTTCCTTTGCTCATCTCAAGCGGATGGTCCTAGCCAGTCATAAAGACTTGAGAATCGCACCGAGAATTGATGATATGTGTCTAGGCTGCAAAGGCCTGATCGTAGCGCAATACATCTTGGTGATTAGTGGCCGCCCAGCCGACGCTGCGTGATGTGTGTCTATAGTTTTTATGCCTTGTGTTGATAGGGGAATGGAAGTGCAAAATCAGTTTACCGTCCCTGCAAATTTTTGTTGCGTGTACGACTTCGCGCTCCCCAAACAAAAATGCAAGATAGCACCATAAAATAACAGAAAGAATGGGGGTAATGAGAAACAAAAGAAAGGGCGCGCCGGACGCCTGCCCTTCATCTCTTCATCGTGGAGCGATTCAGCGCCTCCTGGAGCTCGGGCCTCTCCTTGAGCGACTCCCAAGCCTCGACAAAGGTCATCCACTGACGCTGACGCTTGTCTTTCTCGGGCCATTCCTGCTCCTCGCTCGTCACGGTTGCTTCGTAGAAGTGGTACACGGCCTTTTCGCGCTTGCCACTTTTTGTTTTGGAAGATGACTTGGGCGCCCTCGACTCCTCGATCTGGCCAAGGTCGTAGTCGATGGTGACGACGATTCCGGCCTCCTCCCAGGCCTCCCGCTCGGCGGCTTCGGTGCACTCCTCGTCCGTCTCCCAGCCTCCCTTGGGCAGGACCCAGCCTTTCCTCCTAGTGGACTGCGTCAGGAGCACATATTGCTTGTCTGCTGATAGAGCGACGACCCCGGCAACCAGCCGTTCGCCTTTGGTGTTGTAGCCTGGCAGAGGGGAAAGGGCAGACGGTGCAACAGGTCAGTTGATTGGCCCCGGGGCCCGCCTCGTGCCTCCCGGCAGAGAGATATTACTTACGCTGCTTGCTCCTCCCAGTGCGGGATTGCATAGTCCGACTACTGCTATTACTGCTTCCCGAAGCAGCCATCTCGTAGTGTGACAGAGGGCGAAGTCGTCCTCGGCAGCGGTGGATGTGGTGGTGACAGGGGTTGTTGGTTGGCAGTCCCCACCGAGCCGTAAGAAAACTAGGTAGAGCGGAGGGTGTTCTCGGAGCGGAAAAGAAGGGGCTTTTTTTTTCTTTTGAGGAGGAGGAGACAGCGGTCTGCGAACAGGTGGGTGGGTTGCTGGACAGCCCAGGGCACACAGCTGTTGACTTTCAAGGGCGTATGGACGACATGATTGCAGGTCTTCGATGGGTTCGAGGATCTAATAGGGTACTTTTTTTTTTTTTTTTTTTTTTTTTTTTTTTTTTTTTTTGGCTTGCTTCTTTCTCCCCCAATAGGCAGACAGTCACGCGGGGGGCGCTGTCCGAGGGAGTCCAGCAAGCTGAGGTTGATTCTGTGTGGGGTGATAGGCTGCTGGGCGCGGGTGCCAAAAGTCTGTGTTGGCGCCAAAGACTGGCAGGTGTGCAGGAAGAAGCGGGTGGTGGATGAGAAGGAGGGGGACAGCAGCAGAAAATAAAATAAAACAAAAATAAAGCTTCACACCAGAGGGCCAACCTTCAGCGACGGCTGGCGGGCGGCGCAAACTGCTGGGAGCCACGCACGGGTTGGCTTGACACTCGCGGGCACCGGGTCGGAAAAAAACGTGCGCAGAGGACGGCCGGAAAATAGAGAGGGGGCGATGTTGTGGGCAGGAGTGGCGGAAGGCACGCCGTGCTTCGACTGCGCGTCTGGAAGATGGACCCGAGGGTGTCGCGAAGATTAAATGGCGGGTGTGGAAGGGTAGCGGCGCGCCAAGAAAACCTGAAGCTGGGAGCTAAAGGGGGAAAAGTCAGGGCCTGGACAGTGGGCAGGAGGGCAGGGTGCTAAAAAGTCGGGCAATGCGAACCGAGCGAGGACCAGTGGGGCGGAGATCGAGGGAGTGTGAGGTAAGGTTAAAACGCGCCCCCCGGCAGTCTCGGCGAGTTGAGTCTCCGAAGAGAGGGCAGAGACAGAATAAGAAAGAGAAGAAATTGATTCACAAAATAAAAAATAAAAAATAAAAATAAAAAATCACATAGCAGGGGCAGCTAATGAGGCCGCATTGACAAACAAGAGGGCAACAACTAAAGAGCACTAGTCATAGAAGTTGTCGCCTGGCGCAGAGGGCAGAAAGTGAACAAGGTCGTTGGAGGCGAATGGTCGGTCTGATGGTGGATTCGCACTAGCCCACTGTAGGCAGGCAGACGGACAGCTAAGGTTATCAAGTGCTCCAGTGCCTCAGGTACCTAACGTAGGGGATGTTCAGGTAGCGCGGAGATACGTTGAAGGTACCTGGGTACCCATGTCTGGAGTCACTGGGATGGAGGACAGTGGGCAGGCCTGGAGGGAGGTCGGCCTTTGCTGGCAGTGTTGATGGAGCCCGATTGGGGTTCCAATGCAGGCCACTTGTGTGGACTACACAAGCCCAGCGCGATCGCCTCCCTTCTTTCAGGTGGGCGAGGCGAGGCAAGAAAGACAGCAAAAACACAACCACCAACTGAAAGACGAGGTGCTCCAGGAAGCTGGAAACGGAGGGAGGGTAGATCTGGGATGGGAGGGTGCCAACAAACTGGGCGGGGCGCGGGATGGATGGATGACTGACCTGGCCGACTACCGCTGCGGCGTGGGCGGACAGTCAGCAAGAAGGAACTGGGTCTTTCCTGGCCAAAGCCGCCTGAGTCGATGGGTCGATGTGGTTTCGTGCCATACCAAAGAAGAGAGGAAAAAATTGAGAAGAAAAAAAGCAGAGGGACAGGTCACTGAGATGCTTTGTCGAATTGGTATGTGGCTTTATAACAACGGAATACCGCTGCCAGTCAACTGGCGGGCTTGCTTTTGTGCACTTGCACATGGGTTTGTCGGTCTGTCCTGAGCCAGCTTGAGCTACATGCAAATTCGAGCCCGCAAGTCCCTGCAACCTGGCAGAGATTTCTCGTTGGCACCCAGAGGCGAGATGAAGGCGGTGTCTGGAGGGTGCAGCTGGTGCGGTGCACGGCTTATTGCATCGCCGTGCAGCATGGCTAACGGAGAGAAGTAAAAGGTACATGTTAGGCCGGTTCAGGAGCCTGTGTTCAATTTTTGGGAACATGCAAGGATGTGGGCTTGTGGTTGGGGGAAGGGTCGGCAGGCGTTGTGGGCTCTCAATGAGGTTCCATCCTCATTGTTCTTCTCCTCTTCTCTGCAGAGTGGCACAGGAAGCTGAGGTACCTCGAAGGGGAAGTTGAACAAGCGAATAGAAAGAACCAGTAGGCACATAAAATATTTGAATGAGAATGGAGGGAGGAGGGAAAAAAAAAAAAAAAAAAAAAAACCTTCAGGGAAGAAAATCCATTGGGCTCAACCCACAACCGCAACTAGAGCGGCCCCGCCCTGCGCGGCCGTCGTGAACAACCGAGAAGAAACGAAAAAAAATCAACCCAGAAAATATCCCCGAAAAGGTTACTCAACATGCAGCTAATGTGCCTGCCGCAGCCACCTGCTTTATGCGACCCAATGTGCCCAGTATCGCTCTATGGTTGGATACTATGGTGGTGAGTACTGGATGATGATCTCGCTTCCCTTCAAGGCGGGCGCAGCCACATGAACGCATGGCTACCTTGGCGACCCTTCGTTCGAGATGCCCGAGCTCGAACCCCGTACCGACTGTTGGCGTGGCGTAGGGAGCCTGATGATATTTAGCAAGAGTAGCCGACGTATAATAAGCTCGCAGATGGCCTTCAACGAAGCGAACGAGAATGAGAGGAAGCATGAGCACAAGAACAAAAAAAAAAAAAAATCTCCAGCTCGGGACCTGCTGTGGAGCACCCTGACACGCCAGTCCCATGCCCCATTTATCATGCATGTCTTGCTGCATGTCACGACCGGCTTCGTTGACGAGACTGCATGTCACCAATCCCGGCCTGGCCCGCACAATTGCAGTTGGCAATTCTCTTCTGTCCATTGAACGTGCGAGGCGATGGAGAGGCCAATGGAGCCTTCCAAAAGTCGACATGCACTAGATAGAAGCCGCTGCACAACGCCACCCACCGCCATCTGGGCTCCGGACGATTCTCGTTGGCTCGCGGGTCTTTGTTCTTCCCCTTGGCCGCGCCCGGCAGCCCTCTCTACTTGGTGCCACACACGAGAAACGGCCAAGTAGATCGAGCTTGACTTGACTTGGCTGTGAAGAAAACCGCTGACATCATGGTACGACACCCCTTTATACCTAGAGGGTGACAGGAACGGCACTGTTGAGATTTGATGCATCTGGTATCCGATCTTAGCACCCTTGCTTGCCTAAATGCCTAGAGATGGGCTTGACTCCTTGACGCTTGCACGACAAGCACAGTCCTGAGGTAGGGTGGGAGGTGGTGGAAAGTGAAAAGAAAAAGAAAGAAAAAGATATCGGGGCATTACACTCTGTGTCACCCAAGCACGTCAAATGCGTTTTATTCTCGTCAACACATGGTGTCGAGTTTGCACCCCCTGAACGGCGTGTTGTGGTCCCCGACAGCGCTGGTGCGATTTGATTTTCCAGCGCGCATTTGACGGTAAGCAAGCACGCCCAACCGTGCTGTCCAGGCAGCGACGCGAGTTGGCCTTCGAGGCGGGGAACGCCGTCAGCTACTGCACTCTTGACGCCACGACTTCCCTTCCTCCACCAAATCATCAAATCAACCGTTGGCTGCCGCACGTTCCGGCCTTCGTTCTCCCGGGCTTTGAGTCCCGTCAAAAGCCAGCTTACAGCCTCCTGACCTGCTTCCGCATACTGCTGCAGTCACGCGAGAGGGCCAGAGACCTGTTCTACTCAACCCGTGCTGGCTGTTGTCGACTGGGCTGAACCACCAAACACCAAGCGGTGGGCGCGAGTCACATCCCACATCCACATCCACATCCGCACACTTAGCAGCACAGCACCACACATCTGCCCCCCACGACACCCTAGACATCTTCCTAAGACGGACGATATCATATGCCTCCTTGCATATCGATTCCGACGATCGCTCTGCCAGTCCATCCTTCGCCCGCTGCGGTAAAGCAAAGCTAGGACCTGATCGGCACCCCCACGGTCGCCTAGGCCGGGCCGCTTCTGGATCTAGGCACCTAGGACATAGCTGGATAAGACGACTGAGGTTCCTTTGTCATCACGGCAGTCATCTTCCCCCCATCCCAGCAGCTAGCCAGGGCAGCCGACAGAACCAACCCAACGGAGCCGTATACGTTCACACAATCATCTTGCTTTGGAGCACACTTCCCACCACGTCCTTCACCGTGTCCTCACCTCCTTTGCTGTCCGACATTGGGTCGAAGCGCCGCCAAGGCGTTGCCCCCAAATCCCGCGCTCCGACCAGCGGACCAACAAAACAGCGGGCCCCCAACGTTCGGCTCCTGCGCTGTCTTGAGCTTCCCCATTTGCTCACGGCCGAGTCTACCCAAAGCGGCCGCACCGCCCGCCACGCCCGCTCTCTGCAGCAGGCCCGGAAAAGATGGAGCAGGACGAGGTCATGCAGACCACAGGAGGTACAGACGACATTGTACGCTCATATATCTCTCCAATTGGTACGTGATTCAAAAGCCGGCCTTCGCCCCCAACACACCCGGCACGGGGCGTACGCCGTCCTCACCCAACCATTCGGACCCGTGCAAGCGCAACGGCCTATCGTTGGCTACTTCGCTCCAGCCTAGACTTGCTAGGGTCCATGTGGGGGAACATGAGAGAGCCTCGCCTCGTGTCATGCCGTGCCGTCGCACATGGTCACTCCTACTAGCCTTGATCGACCCTGGCCTGTCTCCAGATCCTACTCTGCCTTGGTTTTTTTTTTCTGTGCACTACCAAGTCAATATGCACATGCCAAACCACAACAGCAGCCCGGACTTCCCTAGCCCGCCTCCCCAGCACATTACACATACCATACATGCCTCGCTAGCCGTGTCGCTATGATCTGCCCACACCTTCGCAATTTCTTTACCCCCTCAGAACCTGTAGATGTGGCTAGCGGGTACCCTGCTGCCCTCATTCAGGTATCTCCCTCCATGCACGAGCGCCAGTGCGCAACAAACCGTCCTGAAGACTTTTGCATAAACTCACTACATGCCAACATCCATCCCTGTGGATATCGCAGTTCCACTTGCATTTCCAAGTTTGTTTTATATCGCCAGTGGTGGTAAAATATGGGGCTAAGAGCCAGTCTTCTGATCATGAAGTTTGCTATCTCGCCCAGACGAACTACATAGTTTCGTTACCCCAGCGCTAGGGATAAGATTGATCGTGTCGTTTATACTGAGTATTCTTCTATGGACTGACATCTCTCAACCTCCCAGGATACAGCAACTCATCCGAGTGTGGATATTGTCGTGGACGTTCGGGTGTCTTGAAAAAAAGTGAGATGAAATTTTTATTGCCGGATCAGCTGTGGCAGTTGTTGTTGTTGTTGCTGCTGTTGTTGTATCCCTTGTCATCTCCCTCACACGTTCCCCCGTGTACCTTGCCTCTCGGTCGTCTTCCAGCATTCGCCTAAGGCCCCGGAGGTGAAGAACGTACTGTCTCGCCGCTCCCCGGCACGCCTACTCCCGTTGCTTGGTGCAAGTCCTAACTGTGACTCGGTGGGCTGCAGGATATTCTTATTATGCCGTGACGAACGACCTGTCGCCTGGTTTTTACCAGAGCCTTGTCGATCGGTGCTGGAGACGGTCCGGCACGCTTTTATACAGGCCGAATCAGAGGAATGCATGCTGCCCTCACTACACCCTACGCCTTGACTCCAGCGAGTTTAAACCTACAAAAGACCAGCGTCAGGCCATCAACCGCTTCAACAACTATGTCGTGGGCGAATCGTACACGAAGGAGGCGGCCCGTCTCCACCCGCGGTCGCGCGAGGAGTCCAAGCGGCGCGACGCTGTCTTTAATCTGGTTGAACGTGTCCACGAAGCCGAGCGTGAACGAGTGCCGTCGCCCCTAGAACCCGCACACAAATTCACAGTCGCGCTGGAGCCGGACAACTTTACCGAGGAGAAGTATCTCTTGTTCGAGAACTATCAAAGGCTAGTGCATAAAGAGCCGCCCAGTAAGATCAGTCGCTCCGGCTTCAGGAGGTTCCTGTGCGACTCCCCCATCCGCAGGACCACCGACGCAGGGCCGGATGGAAACCAACGCAAGCTGGGCTCCTTCCACCAGTGCTATCGGCTGGATGGGAAGCTGGTGGCTATGGGCGTCCTTGACCTGCTGCCGCATTGCGTCAGCGCCGTCTACTTTCTGTACCACGAGTCCATCCACAAGTACAACCCTGGAAAGCTTGGTGCCATGAGAGAGATTGCCCTTGCCGTCGAGAGCGGCTACCGCTGGTGGTATTCCGGCTACTACATCCACACCTGCCCCAAGATGCAGTACAAGAACGACTACGCCCCGCAGTACATCCTCAATCCCGAGACGCTCTCCTGGCACCCTCTCGCCAAAAGGGACATGGCAATTTTCGACGACAAGGGATATGCCAGATTCCCCCGGGCCGGCGTGCCCAATGGCGACAGTAAATCGGAAGAGCCCAAGGGAGGCGCCGGGGACCACGGTGGTAACGATAGGGGGGCGGGTGGGTCGCAGGGAGACGATTCCGATGGCAAGAGCGGGGGCGAAGACGACGACGATGACGACGACGGGCAGCGGGAATTTCTCCTGCGAAGCAACATGCCGGGGATATTGTCGCTAGACGAGGTGGCCGCCCTGGACCTCGATGACATCGCCGTCGTGACGGACGGGCACTCAGAGACGTTCAGCACGTCGGACCTTGTGGTCTGGCAGACGCAGACCGTCACCCAGTACCCCTCGCTCAAGGCTCGGGTGGCGGAGCTGGTGGCTGCTGTCGGCCCGGATCTGCTGGATGAAATGTGTCTTGATTTCCGCACGCGGCGTCAGTCGTTCTAACCAGGCGCGACATCTCCTGTTCAAAGAGAAAGCTGGCGTAAGGGGCCCGTCCAAGGGAGTGATGACATTGGGCAATGTAATTCGGGGTATATCATATTGGATGCGTGTAGCTAGGGCGTACTCTTGCTTCTGACGGTAGACAACTTGTGGGCAACATCTCTCTTCTCGCCTTCGCATCTCCCTCTGATAATGATTAAAAAACGCAGCACTAGTAACATCGGCCTCTCTCTATATATGGATTAGGATACGACGGTCAAGACTGCTTCAGTGCTGGCACCTTTGTAGTGAGCTCTTGCTGGATCTCGTCCCACACCATCTTGTGCACCTTTTGGCTAGTCTCGTTAGTCAGGACAGAGACGGATTCCCTGACATGGTGTTAGTTATGCCTAGATGATACGTGCAACAAATATTGGGAAGGGGTTTTAATTACTTGGCGTATGCGTCGTCGGAGATGTATCTGCAAACGAATTTGCCCTGTTGAAGCCGAATCATCTTTCAGTCAGCATAGTGATTCTTCATATATACCTACCCTAGGCGGGTGATAGAGGACGGAATACGAAACTCACATTTTCGCTTGCAGTCGTAAGACCGGCGGCCAGGTACGTCCTCGCCCCGATCTCGGGGGTCTGGGCCAGCAGGGTCATGATGAGGGGCTCGCCGAGGCGGACGAGGAGGGACTCCTCCTTCATGGAGCGCGAGATTTCCGTCCGGACCATGCCCGGGCAGCACGTGTTGACGACGACGTCGGGCCTCCCCGTGGCTGGGTCCAGCGCCATCCTGGAGATCTCGGCGAGCGAGTACTGCAGCATCAGCTTGGCAACAGCGTAAAGGTCCTGGCCGTGGAAGTTCTCCTTGGCGCTGAAGTGCTTCAGGATCCCGCCGCTCTTCTCGGCAAAAGTGGGCCACTTGGAGTTGTCGACCATCAAGTGCATGCCCGAGCCGACCAGGGTGAGGTGCGCGGGCTGCTGGCGGGTCTTGCGGAGGTCCTTGAGCCAGGGCAGGAGCAGCTGTGCTAGCAGCACGGTGCTCAGGACGTTGATTTGCAGGGTTGGGACCCTGGGTGATGATTCTGTTGTCAGCGGCCGCAGACCTCTGGGTGTTCTACAAGTCCAATAGCTCCTTCCTTACCATCCCTCGGGGCTCTGGGACCACGCAGCGTCGATGACTCCGGCGTTGAGGCAGATCCACTATTTGGCATGTCGTGTCAGCACCTAGGTATATATCGGCATCGAGGCCCTAGGATGGTCGTGGGAGCTCCCAACCCCGGGAACAGCAACTCACGTCAAACCCGCCGTCGGAGCCACGGTCCCGCTTCAGGCCGTCCGCGAAGGCGACGACGGACGAGTACACACTCATGTTGAGCTCCAGGACGCGCACGTCGGCGGCGCTGTCGGCGCGGCCGGCCTTCTTGGCGGCGGCCTCGGCGGCCTGGACGATGCGCTTCCTAGCCGCCTCGCCGCGGGTGGCGTCCCGGCACGTGATGCAGACGGCGGCGGCGCCGAGGTTGACGACGTGGATGGCCGTGGCGAGCCCCAAGCCCGTGGTGCCGCCGGTAATGAGGACCTTTTGGCCCTTGAAGCTGTCGGGCGGCACCATTGGCTGGGCGAACAGCTTGTTGCTGAGGGTGCGCGTGATTAGTTTCGTCATGATTGCGAGACGTTGCCGGGTTTATAGTTAATATCAAGGCGGGTTGCGGTATCGGTGACGGAGCAGTGATGGAGAATGGCATGGCATGAGGTTCATAGCGAGCAGCGGCATTAGCGATCTACATATGTACCCCCTATTTGACCCAAGTTTAAGGTTGAAGCTCCCCGGCCACTGCGACAATACGGAATGAGCGGTCCCATATCCCAGGCAGGAGACCGGGCAATCCTGGAGACTTTCGAAGGGCAGGGATGGCACAAATTTGACCGCGTATCTTTCTTCGCTTTCGGGCCCCGGGACTTGAAACGGAGGCCCCAACAGCAGCTCGGAGTCGGAGGAAATGCTCAGCCAAAAAGTCGCCGAGGGTGGATGCCTGTCGACCCCGTCTTTGTCGGCGGGCAAGCTTTGGATATCTTTGTAAGCCCAGAATCTCCGAGACCTTTGGCCTGTATGCAGCTTTTCAGACCGTTGTTTCGAATTTTCCAGAATTGAGGTTGGCGTCGCGAGATGAGCTCAGTCTTTCATAATAACGTCCATTTTTGGCAACCACGCAGCGACGGGTCCACCTAAGCAGTGCAATGAACGACTGCGCCAGTTGGAACTCCCGGCAGTTTATGATTGGCACCTCGCATTACTTTTATTTATTCGGGATACACAATTGCTCCCACACATCCACGAAAAAAGGAAATAGGAAAGGGAACCGGGAATGATACAGAAAGGAAATAGGATAAGGAAAGAATTAGAACAATGGGGGTTCCGGTTGGCGTGGTCGGACCTGCAGACTTTCGTTTGGGCGCCGTGCCACCCAAGCGGAAGGGCTTCTCTTGGCCCCACGTCAGTTGCCTGCCGACGCAAGAAAGGGAGAAGGGACGGAGCTTCAGCCAATTGGAATGCGACTGAGGTCCCAAAAAAAATCCAACACCCGCGCGGGCGAACAAGAAGCTCACGAAGCTACGCGACGAGCAAGCGCCTCTTCGAGAGCCCGGGCTGTAGCTTTTCTCCTCTGCCTTCGGGGGAAAAAAAAAAAAAAAAAAAAAAAAGGGGGCCATTCAAGGGAGGGAAAGCGCAGCAAGCTTTGTCCCTTCTCCCAAACAGCGCACCAAACATCCGTCCAGCCATCCACAGCCGCTGCCCCTCACCATGGCCTCAGCCTCGACGCAGCACGTGCTGCTGTCGCCCGCCGAGCTCGCGTACCTGCACTCGACCCTCTCGCTCTCGCCCCCGATCCGCCCGGACGGCAGGACGCCCACGCAGTTCCGCCCGCTGACCGCCGAAACGGGCATCCTTCCCGGCACCAACGGGAGCGCCCGCATCTGCTTCGCCGACGGCACCGAGGCCATCGTCGGCGTCAAGGCTGAGGTCGCCAAGACGAGGCAGCGCCACGCCGCCGCCACCGGCCCTGGTGACGAGGAACAGCAGCCGGAGAGAGGGGATGCGGGCGGGGGCGGCGCCGGCCGCGTCTACGGAGAGGCCGAGTGGGTGGAGATGACGGTCGAGATCCCCGGGCTCCGGGACGACGACGCCAACACCGTCTTCCTGGCCGAGCTGCTGAGCGAAGCTTTGCTGGCGGACGGAGGGTTTGCCAAGAAGCTGTGGATAAACAGCAGGTTTCACTGGAAGCTGTATCTGGATGTAAGGCCCAACCTTGCGAGCCAATGGCTTTTATTCCTCCGCACACAAGAACAAAATATGCGATGCCGCTTTTTAGATACCCCTCTTCGGAAAAGCGCCATTGCAACGTGGTTTCGTTCCCCAAGTTCCATGGATGCAGCACTGACACAGCCCGCGGCTCCCCGTTTAGGTAATACTTATATCTCCACCGCTATCGTATCCCCTGCCCCTACTATCACTTACGATACACCTCGCCCTGCTGGCCACGCGGCTGCCCCGGCTAAAGTCCGAGGGGGACGAGGATCCGCTGTTCGATGACGACTGGGATGCATCGCCCTTCTTATACTCGGCTGGGAACAAGGGCGGCAGGCCGCCGGTGACGCTGCTGGTCACGGCCGTGGGCGACAACATAATCTTCGACCCGTCCAAGGAGGAGCTTGCCGTCGCCGACGTCGCTGTTGCCATATCGCTCGCCGAGGCCACCGCACCTGCAACCACTCGGTCCGAGAAGATGGAGGTCGATCCCAACGGGCGGAATTTGCGACTGCTGTCGATCCGTGTGATTGACCCGCCGTCGAGACTGACGCCATCCGGTTCCTCAGACACAGCCGTAGTAGCGGCAGACGGTAGCATGGCAACCATCAAATCGGAGCCCGACAGCCGGCCCGAGAACCGTGTCGCAGATTCCGAGGCGGTGGATGGCGTCTGGAAGACACCTAGGGGAGGAACAAGGGTGACAGTCCTGAGCGCCATCATACAAAAAGTGTTGGAGCGGGGAGGTGTTGCCGACGAGGTGATGGATGCTCTGGACGCCGTAGAGCTAGGCTGATGTCCCGGCCTTCCCTCCGACATGATCTGAGCCGTCGCCGGCGACGATAGCTATGTGGCAGGGCCATATCGGGAGTCCCCTGCGCCCTCTGAGCTACATAGGTAATGAGTCCATGATGGAAGCCCAAGAAACATGTCCATATCTAGATGTCTCTAGAAAATACCCAGGAACTTCTTCCTCTTCCCCTCCTCGGCAGGTGGGGCGGCATCAGCATTAGCATCAGCAGCGGCAACAGCAGCAGCGGCGGCGGCGGCGGCCTTCTCCCTCTCCTCTTCGGGGTCTATGACGCGGCTGTCACCCCTGAGCCAGCCGACCATGCTCCCCTCCTCGTTCTCCTCGATGCCGTGCGCTTTGCGGAATCTCCGGCGCTTGACGGCATCGTCAAGCCTCTTGTCCCTCTTCTCGGCCACGATGGCCGATTTGTGCTCGGTCGTTAGGCGCATCACCTCCTTCAGCGTGTACAGCGAGCCGAAAGGGTGCCAGAAAAAGTCGGACCAGGCGGGGATCATGTCGACGTAGGGCGACGTCATCTTGAAGTTCTGCACAAAGGTGTACATGGCGAGTCCCGAGAGTGTGCCCTGCGTCGGTAGCGGGCCGTCAGTATTCCCCGCCCCTGGATCCAGCTGCATCTGGTATTGTTATTTTAGAACCTACCAGCGTGATGAAGAGGTGGATGCTCTTGCTGTGCAGGAACCAATGCGTCCACGTCCCCTTTGGCGCCATCATGCCCGGGTACTCCTTCACGCTCTGGGCCTTCAGTGCCTCGGGCGAGAAGGAGCCGCCGTAGTGCTTGGGGGAGTGCTGCTTGTTGGGCAGCCGAGCGCCGTGCGAGGGGGGGTTGAACCTCGTCGGCTTCTCCAAAACCAGTGGCTTCTTGGTCGCGGGCGCGGCGTTCTTCTTGGCCGCGGGGGCTTTCGAAGACGCGAGCCGGATACGGGCCGGGGTTGTCGGCACTACGGCCGCCATGCCACCCGATGCGCCGGCCGCCCGGGGCTGGACGCGGCGCCATATATGGCCCCGCTGCGGCAGCAGAAACCGGGGGATGGTAACTGTGGAGCTCATGGCTGGGATGGTCACGCCCAATTGAGTGAAGCTTTGCCTTGTGAGCGGCAGCCCTTGAATGCTGCTTGAGGCGGTTGGGATGCCAGCTGCTGGCCTTCTGGCAAAGCACAGTGAGGAAAAAAATGCTGGGGTGGAAAAGTGGTGCGATTTGGTGGTTTCCTGCTGCACGCTGACCGCTAAGCTTCCCGAATTTTGATGGAGCTCGCTCGGCCTCTGATGAAAATTTTGGACCGCCGCGGATCGGATGCACCCAAAGAGATGTGGCTAGTGAGCCTTTGCAGGGGTGTGACCCCAGGAAGATGCGCCTCGGCGAGTGCAGCGTCTCAGCCAACCGACCTTGACGGATTTCCGGTTTTGCCCGTCTAGGTTCCCGCATATGACATATTCGGGCGCTCCAATTGGTTACCATTTTACCGTTGGCGCCACCGCGTGGCTGGTGGGCCTGCACCAGAGTGGGTCATCTGGTGTACAGTGCTGAGCTCATTGAGGGTAAGAGGTCATTTGCGCCATGGCTTCGGAGGAATAAAAAAAAAAAGTCGCGGCGGCCCTGTTTTCATGAACCTGCTCCTTTTTCCTCCTCCCTCCCCCTTATCCTTTACTCTTGCGCTCCCCCAACCCACGATCTTGATCATAGTGGTCACACTACTCAGACCCAGCACTCACCACACCCACCTTTAATCCACCGTCACAACTCGACACGACCGTCAAGATGGGATTCTCTGAGGGTAGGTGACTCTTGTTTTCCCTTGACCCAAACGTGGCCACAAAAGATCCTCGACACATGCAACCGGACCACGCCTTCGAGCCATTGAACCTGCACACCGGTGCCTACAGCCGCAATGGAGACTGGCGAGCCGAGCTGGCAGTCTTCTCAGACTGCATGCGCTGGTCTTGTGCACTCCGGCCTCGTTCCGTTGAGCCCGGCGGGCGTGCGGGATTTTGCTCGGCTGTAGCACCGGGCCGGAGGCAAGGCAGGAAGGCCTGGGCGTGCATGCATACACGGCCCGAGGATCTCGAGCCGGGCAAACTGCTCGCCCGTCACAGAACGAGTCAGCGCCCGGCTAGCCACGAGCACACGACGCAAGCACACAGTCCCACAGGAGCATGTGGGATGTGCAGGCACATATCCAAGACACGCTCGGAATGCTGACGCTGTGCCCAACCCACCAGGCAACTCCAAGAACGGCGCCAAGCTGTTCAAGACGCGCTGCGAGCAGTGCCACACCGTCGACGCGGCCGGCGGCAACAAGATCGGCCCCGCGCTGCACGGCCTGTTCGGCCGCAAGACGGGCTCGGTCGACGGCTACGCCTACACCGACGCCAACA
>JNVV01000011.1:492722-561516 GCA_000733355.1 Falciphora oryzae
GACGCGGCCGGCGGCAACAAGATCGGCCCCGCGCTGCACGGCCTGTTCGGCCGCAAGACGGGCTCGGTCGACGGCTACGCCTACACCGACGCCAACAAGCAGAAGGGCATCACCTGGAACGAGGACACCCTGTTCGACTACCTCGAGAACCCCAAGAAGTACATCCCCGGCACCAAGATGGCCTTTGGCGGCCTGAAGAAGGAGAAGGACCGAAACGACCTGATCACGTATGTTTCTTTGGCCTGCCTACCCCTTGGCCCGCATGGCTACACATTCCACTACCCGCCTGCGCTACTGTATCGTTGCTAACTTTGGATCTCCCACCATCACAGCTACCTCAAGGAAAGCACCAAATAAATTACCCGGCGTTCGCGACCCGGCCGCGGGCTTGTATTTTTAGAACGTTTTAGAACGAGAAAAAGGAGGCTTCATTTTTTTTATAACGAAACGCATTAGATACTCTTTTTCGGAGAATGAAGGCTGGCGGGCGGGCGCAACTTTTCTGTACCACTATAGACTAGACGTAGTTTCACGGCACCGCTTCGTCAACGTCACGAAAGAAATAATTCCCCTCTAGCCCAACATTCCCCTCGTGCCTCTGGAGGCGCTTGTTTCTTGACCTAAGTGGCATGGCTTTTTTTTTTTCACCGTTCCCTCCTGAAGACCCTGCCTGTTTGCGTAGTAGTGCTTGTCAACTAGGCTACGTGGTATTATTCGTTGTGGGTATGGGAGTGCATACGGTCTGCGTGGTTGGCTGAATCGTTGGCTTATGAACGGCCTCTAAGAGATCTGGATGACGAAACTCCTTATGCTCGACCAACAAGAAACCGTTTCGATGGGTACACAAGTCATGCTCAAGCAAGTCTATATTCTGTGTGAGGCAACCCTTCCCTGATTCCTTCGATCCAGTTCCGCTCTTGTATTTGACCTTTTACTTCGACCTCGAGGTAGGTCTCAACTCCGTTGCTGGTGCGAAGGAAAGAATAGATACGGGGCCACTTGATTTAGGTATAGTGGCGACTGTGCTCGCATCTCCGTCCCCTACTAGCTTAGGAAAAGAGGCTTGTCACATCACATTGGGGGATCGGGTCAATAACATAGCCATAAATCGTAGTTTCTTCTGTCGAACACACCAGTAACTCCACTAAAACTTCCCACCTATTTCACTATCTCGAGATACTTTTCTATATCCTTGACGCTAGGCTTTACCTCCTGCAACGCCACCTCCCAGTCCTGATCAGATATGTGCAGGCCGGCGCCGGTGTCGCACACAGGGCCGTCGTCGATGCTGCGCATGAGGCAGGCCTCGGAGGCGGCGTGTAGCAGCTGGCGGAGGTCGGCGCCCGTGAAGCGCCCGCAGCGGGGGTCCCTGGCGACGCGGTCGATGCTCGCGTGGGCGCGCGACCTCCTTGGCCCGTCCTCTCGCGGGATGGTGGTGTCGTAGATGGTGCGCAAGATGTCAACGCGGTCGTCGGGCGTGGGCAGGCCGACGTAGATGTCGGTGCCCAGGCGGCCGGGCCGGCGGATGGCCTCGTCGATGGCGTCGGGCCGGTTGGTGGCGCCGATGACGTAGATGCCGGAGCGGTCGTTGACGCCGTCGAGCTCCGTCAGCAGCGCGTTGACGACGCGCGACGTGGCGCCCGACATGGTGAAGTCGCGCGTGGGCACGAGCGCGTCCAGCTCGTCGAAGAAGAGGATGCAGGGGGCCGACGACTTTGCGCGCGAGAAGAGCTGGCGCACGTTGTGCTCCGACTCGCCTACGTACTTGTTGAGCAGCTCGGGCCCCTTGATGGAGATGAAGTTGGCCTTGGACGCGTTGGCCACGGCCTTTGCCACGAGCGTCTTGCCGCAGCCGGGCGGGCCCCAGAGCAGGATCCCCGCCGCCGGCTTGATGCCCAGCGCCGCGAACCGCTCAGGCTGCTCGATCGGCCGCACGATGGCGAACTCGAGCTTCTTGCGCACCGCCTGCAGGGCGCCCACCTCGGCCCACGTCGTGTTGGGCACCGTGCTAAAGCCCTCCCGCTTCGCTGCCGGCTGCACCTTGGCCACCGCTCTCTTGAGGTTGTCGAATGTTACGCATGTGCGCATGTACAAGCCGCTGTTGCCGCCGCTATCCCGGTCCTGCTGATCCATCCCCTGGCCCGGTTCCTGTTGTGGTTGTGATTGTGACTGTTGTTCCTTTTCTTGCTGTGAAAGTGTTGAGGATTGTGATAGATCGTTGGCCGGGATGGCCACAGCCGCTTTCCAAGACTCGCGCGACGACATGGGGCCAGCATGTCCGGCCTCGGCCGCCGTCCTGTCAAGCCTGATCCTGAACCTGGACTTGACGGCCTCAGTCACGGCGATCTCGACGGCCTTGGCGAGGTCGGCGCCCACGTACCCGGGCGTCAGGCGCGCGAGGGCGCCGTAGTCGACGTCCTCGCTGACGGAGATGCCGCGGGCCATGGCGCGCAGGATGGACTCGCGCGCGCGCTCGTCGGGCATGCTCATCTCCATCTCCTGGAAGCGCCTGCGGACCGTGGGCTCGATGCTGTCGGGCCGGTTGCTGGCGGCCATGACGACGACGTAGCGCCCGCCCCCCGTGCAGCGCGCGATTTTGTCGAGCCCCTGGCTGATCTCGGACGACATGCGCACCTCCATGGCCTTTTGCGCGCCGTCCATCTTGCCCGCCACGACGTCGATGTCGTCGAGGAAGAGCAGCGTCGGCGCGAGCCGGATGGCCTCGTCGAAGAAGTCGCGGATGTTGCGCTCCGACTCGCCCGAGATGCCGCTGACGAGCGACGTGGCCGCCACGGGGATGAAGGCCACCTGCAGCTCGTCGGCCAGCGCGTGCACCAGCGACGTCTTGCCCGTCCCCGACGGCCCGTGCAGCAGGATGCCGCCCTTTGGCGTGAAGCCGACGTCGGCGTAGAGCAGGCCCTGCCGCAGCGGCAGCAGCAGCTGGTCCTGGAACGCGTCCAGGATGTGGTCGATGCCGCCCATGTCGTCGAGCTTGAGCCCCGCGTTGGCCTCCAGGGGCGGCAGGTCCGCGGCCGCCGAGTCCCGGGTCGATGAGGCGTGCCTTAGCTTCCGCTTGCGCTTCGGCTTGGGCTCCCCGTTTGGCTGGCGCTCGGCCGGCTCATCCACGTCCACTGGTGCCTCTCCACCCGAGATTGGATTCGCCGCCGGGTCCACACTGGCAACGGGCTTGCCAGGCGACGAGACCGCGCTGGCGGCAGAAGGGGTGGTGGCAGCCCCCGAGAAGTCCCAGTGCTTGGTCATCTGCTTGTTGAGCAGGAAAGCATCCCGCTCGGACCGCCTCGCGGCCTTGGAGGCGGCAGCAGCAGCAGCAGCAGTCTCGCGCTCGAGAGCCTCTTCTAAGTCTTCCCCAGCCTCGTCAGCCTTGACCTCCTCCTGCCTGTAGAGCAGGACGCGATCTATGGCGTCTTCGAGAGGCCGGCGCTTTTGGCGCGCAAGGCTAGAGTTGGAGCCTTTTATGCTCTCGTAGACTGTGACGACGGTGAGCCGTCGCTTGGACTCTCCTTTCTGGTCCTCCAGCTTGCGCACAATTTGATAAACATCGCGGTCGAGGCCATTCCGCAGGCTCGTCGTTCTTTGCCTGGCCAACATTTGTTTCTTTACTTCCAATCCCCAAGGGGATTGAAGAATGGGGTTCGGTTTAAGAGGAGTGCGACGCAGGCCGAATTGCCAAAACCCGGCCAATGTCTGGTGGTACGCACATTGCCATTCAATGTAAAATCTTTCTGTGGTGGCGCCCCACATGCCAGCCCGAACGTCGTCTCAGCCAAAATAAGCCCCCTCGAATTGAAGACTGTTGGCGAAAGCGACGCTTTGCCCCAGCTCTTTATTATCCGTGTCAATCGCGAATATTCACTACAAGACAGAGATGCAGTCGGGGCCCTCATATATACACGCCATGAGGCCCAGGGCTGATATATGGTTGTTGTACATGTCGACTGCCTCTTTCTTGTCTTGTGTCGGAGGGGATAATCGTCCCTCGTTTCCGGTTGCTGTTTTCCCTCCTTCATCCGTTACCCCGACCATGGGTTTAACCTCTTAGCCATCCTGAGCGCCTAAAGGGTCGTTGACTCTCGTTAAGAAGCAAAAGGAAAACAAAAGAAAAAGAGACCAGACACGAAAACGCCACCTTTGGTATGCAGGCCATCCCGTTTCCTAGTTTATACACCAAGCGCAGGGTCCCCGGTGCAATCGATGCAGAGGTGCTACAGAAAAAAGAGAGGAATGAAGAAAAAAAAAATGTAAAAAGACAGAACGACAAATGAAATGATAAACAGCTCAGATAAAAGAAGAAGGAAAAGGTATCAGAAAGATGGTTTGGGGTAACGACCAAAAGAAGATAGACGGTGAAATGAATCAAGTAAAGACAGGAAAGAGAAGGAAAGGTCCTAGACCACAGGGCACAAGATCGTCATCATGATGGTAAGTTCACCCGATTTAGGCCTTACTCCGCATCATCCATCGTTTTGATGCGCTTCTTCGCGAGCTCGAAAAGGGAAAAGAAGATGGCGTTCACGGCGCAGGACCGTCCCATAGACACGCCTAGCCCGCGGTACATATTCCTCTGGAAGAACTGGATCTTGACTGTCTCTACCCTCTGCCCTTTCGAGCGCATCAGGGCATTTCGCTGGTAGATGCTCTTGGCCGAGTCGATTGGGTCTTCGTATGTGTTGAAGAGATGGTTAGCCGTCACGATGACCTATTGTTTACTGAGGGTTGTTGACATGAGGGAGAAACTCACAGATCATGGCCCACGACACTATACCGCAGAGTCCGCCAGATATCAGGACCGGTACAGGGCTCGCATGATTACTGCCAGAGAGCGTGGTGAGTATCTGCTTGGCGCTTTCATACGTCATGAAGTAAAGTCCGGTGCCCAAGGTGTCACGTACTAAAATCGGGTATTCCGGTCAGTGTCTTGCATATCCCCTGCAGTCATTCAGGCAGCCTCGCGCACGAGACCATAAATAGAAATGTGAAGATGTCAACTTACGAATATGAAGCCGGAACCCTGTGTACAGACCCGTCAGACCTCGGTGCCTGACAATGTTTCTCATCGTCTGCCACGTCCCCTTGTTCTGGTAGCTGGCAGCAACCGCGTAGTCTTTCGGGTTTGGACAGTTCTTCCTATCCGAGAGGAGGACAGATACCTGAGCGCTGAGCTTGGACAGCTCAAAGGGGCCTGATTACCGTGTGTTAAATGCATTAGCTATGAGCGCAGCTTCATGTCAAGCAGCGCGCAACTCACATGCGAGTACGGTGATGAGAGAGCCGGCCGTGGCCCCCGCCGCACCAGTAGTTGCCAGCGTCCAAAGGTTTGGGTAGGCACCCTTCTTGCGTATCTGAGCCACCACATCAATACCGAATTTGTCCTTCAGGAACCTCGAGTACGACGCGCGGGAGCGGTTGTAGATGGAGAGCGAAAAGGTGCGCACACAAGTGATACTAATCATTGGCGCGGTCACACCTGGAGAAAACGCCGTCTTTTGTGTTAGCAAAAGATGGAGCCTGCGGTTCGTTGGGAGAAATTTCGCCGATGCGCCGGGCCAGATCCATCTACTTGCTAGAAATCGACTAGGGAGAACAAAGAAGATAGTGAGGGGGAGAAATCAAGCGCGCCGGGGAATGGTATGCAGACACACAAAGAGGGCCACAGCGGCGGCGGACAGGCGCCGACGTACCTCTGAAAAACCCTCTCAGCTTCTCGGTCTGGTAGGTGTGACGGACGCAGTCGATGAATCCCGAGTACTTGTAAGTCTGCATGCGGGTCTTGACACTATCAAGGGGGAAGGCGGCGGCGGTAGACAGGGCACTAGACATGCTAGCCGCCACTTCTGTCCTGTAGCGCTTGGCGAACCTGAGCATCGGACTGTTCTGCGCCGCCATCTGCTGCATCTTGACTCTGTCGCTCTCTCTTCTGGCCCTGTCCACATCTCTGCCGCCGGTCTCTCTGCTGCTGCCGTTTGAAGGCATGGTCACGGTCGTGGGGTGGAATGTGTGACCATGGTTGTGGTGGCCGTGGCGAATCCGGTCGTCGGCGGCGGCGGCAGCAGCAGCGGGCATGCTCTCCTCGTGGCGAAACCAAGGCTGGTTCTCCAACCAGCCCTGGGGAGAGAGAATGAGACAATCGCCGCGGCCGAGGAAAGCGATATCGATTTTTCTTAGTGTCGCGAGCTCGAGACCAGCGTCGTCCCTTGGCGGCGCGGTCGCGGGTTCAGCCAGGCGCCTGGAGCAAGTCCATTCAGGAGCCTGCTCGCACGCTCAGTCCTGCTCTCTCGGGACGGGTTTCCTTTTCGGCTTTGTTTGGAGCGGGGTTTGGCCGCAGGGATGCGACAGGTTGTAGGAAAGAGGTCCGGAAGAGGGCGGCAGACTCGCAGATTGCCGGCGACCTGACGTAGGCTCTGACAGATGCTCGCCTCGGTTGGGTAGGGGTTGTATTTGTGCGGGGTATGTCGAGCGAAGGTATGGGTGGCGGAGGTTCGAGTCGATCGATGAACCTGGTGTTTGCACCTTGTTAGTCGGCCGCTGCTGTGCGCTACCACATGCCATGGATTGAGGTACATTGGTGTTGTAGCTATGTCGGGGAGCGGAGGTGCCACTGTAGCTCCGCCGGGGCAGGTACATGCAAAGCTCTGGGACTAAAGAGGTCGTCCCCAAATGGAGGTGGAGGACACGGCGAGGAAGACTGCTGGACATGGAGGTGAGTGCGCGGGTGCTTGGGGTACCTCTCTTTCTGCGCCTAGTGGCACGCTGGTGCGGAGGCCTCGAGCTTGCCTGTTAGCTACTTCCTGCACCGTCTTATTCTTCAACCCCCAGCGGTGTTGAAAGACGGCGTGGAGGACGGGAAGGAGTATTTAGATTCGGGTTAGGCTGGTGGAGCGGCACGTTCAGGAGCTGCGGCAATTGGATGACAAGGTCCAGCATGCTTTTGCGGGGTTGCCTAAGCAGAATGGTGTGAGTGGACAGGCCCAGCTCAGGTTATTGCAGCAGGAAAGTGGGTCTTGAAACGCGGCAGGGCCGGTGGAGCTAGAGCAACAATAGCCCGGCTCAGCTTCCGGCCTGGGCTCCTGCCTCCATGAAGACGAAGAGAATCTCGGCCGAAGGTTTTGATACAAGGCGCCTCCAGGGGAGCTTAAGGTTGGCCAGGCGGTCTTCTGACCAGCGCGCCAGACACGTAGCGGCCGAGGCATGGCCCAAATGCGTGTGCGCGCTTGCAGACCAGACCAAGCCTGCTTTTGAATGTCCGTTGCCTCACCAGTCTGTGCAGTGGCTCACTTGAAAACGGACATAAAACCTCCTAGCCGCCCGCCCGATGGATCTTAGGACGGCAGCCCAGCCGCGGAAGATACCCGCTGCTAACCCCTGGGGCCGTGATTCCCACGATGCCATTCCACAGAAGGCAGAGAGCACAACCCACGAAGCTTCCATTGGTGGGGGTCGAAGCTACATAAGCCCTGCCCGGCCAGGTACCGATAACAGCCGGGACGTGAGGTCATTGGCTCCATAGCAGCCTCCTGCCTCTGGGGTAAAACAGGGCCAAAGCAAGCCACAGCGTCGGCCAAAATGTGCGTCGCACGTCGGAAACCATTGCCATCAGCGCGAAAAACGTACGTGTACCGACGCATAACAGTCGTTCGTGTCCCTGCCCAAAGACAACTGACAGATCCGATCAGCCCGGGGGGAAGCCAAGGGGCTGGCCGCAGCGGTCGCGTTGCACCCACCACCCCTGACTCGGGCCTCGGGCCGTTTTCTGTGTGGGAGCTCGAGCGGGCTGGCACCAGGCCCATCTCCTCCCGCGCAACAAACTGGCCATTGGCCTGCCTGGTACGATCATGATACGATACATAGGCAGTTCGCACTGCCCATTGCTGCTCTGCACCACGCTGGAGCTGTCCATAATTAAATTATGCAGCGAGACCCGGCTGCAGCTTGCCTGCAATGGCCCCGACGTGCAACTCGATTCGCGGGCTCTTCTGGCAATTGATCGTTGCCAGCGGCGGAGCTACGTCATCCGCTTGAATCGCGACAATCGCGAGCCAGGGGTCATGATAAGAACGGGTGAACGAAGTGAACGAACGCATGCTCGCCATCCCGTCGCCATGTGAGATATGGGCCGTTATGCAAAAATTGTGCTGATTCTAATCGCTTTCTGTCATCATAAAGTTTCTACATCTCATGGGCTCAAGCGACCGTGACGCCGTGAAATCATTGCCCCTCCTCGTTCAAAGGCGATCCGCCATGTGTCGCCTCGCTCAAGCGCCCTAATAGCTGGCCTCGACGCAGATCTCGGCCGTGAAAGGAGGTCGGACGTGGCCTCGCCGTGCAGCCACGATTGGGCGGTGGACAAGCTCTCGACAAGGAAGAGTACAAAGTACAAGAATGCTGCTGCTTGAGGAGATATGCGGCTGCGTGGGCGGAAAATCGCCCTAGTGCGACGCCGATCAGAGACGGTGGCGGGCGGGGTTGTGTGTTTGGCTGAGAGTGCGGGCCCCTGGCTGGCGGCTTCCCACGGGTTGATCTTTTTTCGAATGTCCGGCCGCAAGACGCGCGAATCCGTGCGCCCACGAGCGTGTTGGTGAGGAATTTCATTTACCGACGCGCGCCTATGTGATGCAGCCGGGCAGCATGGCTTGGCTGCATCGAAGCCGAACAATTCTGGTCGGACCTCCGGCCCCTCACGGAAGACACACGAAGCAAAGCAGTCGTTGAGCGCCTCCCTAAGAAATATATTTCTTTCGCAGCAAGACGGAGATCGTGCCGCGACTTCCCAACCTGGGCTGTGGAGAGAGGGTACTCTGGCGGTTTACCTCAGACACAGGCCCATGGAGTGATTGAGCATGTCAATCGTCTTGTCGTAGTGAACATAGGCCGTCTTTTCGATGTGATCTCTGCACGGCGACATGTTCTGTCAGATATCATGGAAGACGGGAGGGAAGAAATAGAGCGAGGGGGTAAAGAAAGGACCAGAAGTGAACTCACTGAGGCTTCCTCAGCTTGAGCATGTGGAACGGAAGCCGGTCTTTTCGCTGCCGGTGCCACGCCACAGCAACAAGGCTCCGGACGATTTTGTGTGCCAGCCCGCGCTCCCGCGCCGCCGACTGGAGAAAGACGCACGTCTGCAGCACCTTTTGCCGGTCGAAGAGGTGGGCACGGCTCTTGTCGCGGAATGCCTCCCGGAGACGATCCCGCACCACGGTCCGCGCCGGCTGCGAGTACATGACCGCCTGCAGCCCTGCCCGGTACAGGCGCCGGTACGCGTAGATTATTTCTGCCTGGGACATTGTTTGCGTAGTTTTGTTTGTGATGCCTTCGATTGCTGGCAGCAAAACTCCAAGTTCATGAATTCGAGAATGAAGGTCTGTGCTGTCCGCGTCTGTCTGTGCCGCGGTCACGTGACAGTGACAACCGATATCATGGAAGAGTATTGAATTCCATCCAGAAAAAAGCTGTTCTATTATTCAATAGAGTACCCCTGACGCTGAGAGTATTCTCGCTCGAGGCTGCTTACCAATTTTAACCAGATCGAGTCGCCCCCCGCCCCCAAGGAAAAAAAAAAAAAAAAGAAGTTCTGATGACCTCAGACAACAGTCCCATGAACAAACACGAAGAGAACCACCTCGAGTCCTCCAGCCGGCGGCATCCAAGACCACCGTTCTATATGCAAACCAAAAAGAATGAACGAAAAAAATTGAAAGAAAGACAGCCAGTCCGGACACATCTATGATCCGTAGATGATGCAAATAATACGCCTCCTTCCCACGCATTGAGCGTTACCCCTGTAGACTCTCTGTTGCTTGCTGAGTATACTCATACACTCAATGGTGCACTTCTCGCCTAATCGTCAGCCTGGCCGATGGGGTGGTACTGCCCGCCACCCCCGCTGCCACTAGACTCGCCGCCCTGCTGGACCCTCCCGCGTCCCACAAGACGGGAGAGCCAAGCGCCGATTCCCCCAGCGGCCGGGGATCCGCGCCCGTCAGGCTGGTTCTTACCGCCAATTTCCGGGTCGACCTCGTCTGGCGGATCGATGGGCAGGCCTGCGATAGCGCTGCTCGTGCCGAAACGGCTCCGCCCGTGTATATCAAGCGGCGGGATGGGCGAGGATGAGCGAATGAGGCTGCCAGTCTCTGCGTGCGTCGCAGGCGTGCCCATAGTCGCCGGAGTCCCCATTGCCGTAGTGCCGTCCCCAAAAAGGGATCCCATGTCTTCGAGCCTGACGCCACACGTCTCTGGGTAGATGAAGTACACTTTGATGGGCACCTTTTGTCAGCTAAACGTTTCTTTTCCATGGACGCATAATGCGAGACTGGGCCGGTGGTCATATTACCTATTACAAAGCTGGACGCGCAAAAGAAAGCGTGCACCAGATAGAGCCTCCATGTGATCAGATCCTGGAGCACGGGCGTCATCTGACCGACAAGCCAGTTGCAAGCCCAGTTCGTCGCTGTCGAGAGACTGGCCCCCTTGGACCGGATGCTCAGCGGCAGGATCTCCGGCGGGTAGAGCCAGGGGATAGGGCCCCATGAGTATCCAAATGCCGCGTTGTAGATCATGACAAACGCGACGACATACATAGGCGTCGATGGCACGTCGAGATAGATAAAATACGAGACGAGCGAGAGTGAGATGGCCATCATGACGGCACCGCTCAGCAGAATCGGGCGTCGACCCCACGAGTCAACAATGTACCAGGGCGGAATGGTCGAGGCCAGGTACGTGAGGCCGTTCACGCCCGCCATCAAGACAGCCTGGTGGCCGACCCACCCGGCAGACTCAAACACCATAGGTGCGTAGTATGAGATGACGTTGATGCCGTTAAGCTGAGCGAGGGCCTGTGCCGACATGGCGATGAAGACACGGGTTTTGTACCTCTTGAACATGTCGCTGTACGACCGCTCACCCTCCTGGCGCTGGATCAGCACATCCATCTTGATGTCACGGAACTCCTCTCGCGCCTTGGAGTTGTGGATGTCGCCGCCGCCATACAGGTTGGCAATGACCACGATGCCCTCCTCGTCGTGGTCGTTATCAAGCAACCACCTGTAGGATCATGTTAGCGGCTGGCGGGCAGGGGTCAAATGTGTGGATGTCCAGCACAAACCTCGGAGATTCAACAATGATGAGGCTGCCCAGGCCAAGCAAAGCACCCATGATGCACTGCATCAGCAGGGGTAGCCTCCAGGACATGTGACTTTCGATGAAGCCGCAGAAGTAATCAACCCAGACTGAGGCCGCATAGCCAATGATGTTGCCGGTAAACTCGATGCAGGCAAGCTTGCCGCGGTTGTGGGGCGGCGAAATCTCGGACTGGTAGACAGGAACGATGGTGGACAACATGCCGACTCCGAGACCAGCGATGAAGCGCCCGGCCATCATCATACCCATGCCCGTCGCCAGTGTTTGCAAGGCGCCGCCGACGAAGAAGATCATGGACCCGTAAAGAATCGTTTTGCGGCGGCCGATGATATCGCCGACACGACCGACACAAAGAGATGAGATGAAGGCGCCAATCTCGAGAATGGCAACCATAGTCCCCACCTCGGCAGCGGTTGGGTTCCCAAAATACTCTTTGAAGTATGGACCACTGTAGGCACACGCCGATTGATTAATACTTGATGCTCATCGGCGATGCGAGGGCTGGGCTCCTGCCCGAGCGCGTTGCCCGGAGGTTCCGGAAAAGCGCCGCCGAGCTTGGATGGAGGTTTGAGGGGGTCCCTACGTTATAATGCCCGACATAACACCTTGATCATATCCGAAGAGGAATACTCCCAGCGATACAAAGATACTGGTGAAGTAGCTGGAAGGTTGTCAGCAGAGACGTCCTGGAAGAGTCGTCGTGCAAGATGTGACGGCCCATGAGCTCCCACGCAAGGCGAGTAAAGGCGGGCGCCGCCTAGCATGGTTGGGCAATAGCCAGTGTCGGCATGGTGAGGCTTAGAAAGAGACGAACATCAAGGATTTGCCGGTGAGGCCATGTATAGGACTGGAGCGGCCCGCCATGATGCGAGCGATAAGGCGTTCAGCCCGGGACGGACGGTGGCCAGCGACTAAATCGGGTATCTGGATGGCCTCCTTATCGACGGCCCCGGCGGGAGAGCGCGAACGCGAGCCGTCACCGTCGTCGGACGACGAGCTCGACCGAACACGCTTCTTCTGGTCGCGAGGGCGGCTGCTGCGGCCGTGTTTGTGTGGCTGTCGCTTCAGGGCCCGGGCGAGGATGTCGTCATTGAGGGTGTCTTGGAGGCGGTCGCGGAGGCGGTCCTCGGCGGCGAGCTGCTCGGCGATGTCACCGGTGTCGGTCCAGGATGACTCGGAGGCCGAGTCGGTGGATTCGGAGGGCGTTGGGGAGCCGGATCGGTGGCGGCGGCCCGAGGAGTGGCCGCCGGTGCGTGGTAGAAGCGAGGTCGACTGTTCGTTTGCGCCCGATCGCTGTCCGGAGAGAGTTCGCAGGGGGATGTTGGAGGGGAGGCGGTTCGGTTGTGAGGAGGAAATGGTGGGCAACCTTGGGGCTGTCAAGCAGCAGCGCCCGTCTGCATGTAGACTTGAGGTTGGGCGGATCCAGGAACCCAAAAGGGGAAGGGGCGGGTGCCTGTGCCTGTGCTTGTAGACCTCGCGGCTGCCAAACACGAACCAAGGCAAACGAATGGAAAAGAGCGGAAAGGCGGGAAAAGATGGGGTGGGGTTTCGGTGGACGGGCAGTCAGGTGCGACTCCAGTGCTCTCTGGTCGGCAGCGCTCGAAGTCGGGTCTGTGTGGATGGAACTATCTGGATGATCCTATCCTGTGAGTTGGCCCGAACAAGCAGGGCCCGATGGGCATTGGCGGCCGGGCGAGCTGCGTCACAGTGCAGCACGCCGGAGTCAGGCTGGGGCTGCAGGTGCCAGCGGGGCGGGATGGTCCTCGCTTGTGCTGGGGCTGCCTGGTCGGCTGAGTTTCGTGGGGGGCGTTGCGAGTCAAGCGCACCAACATGTGGGAGGATGCTGCTTCTCCTTGAAGGCTGCGGAAGGGCCTCACATGAACACTTTTCACCATCACTGGCAGGAAAAAAATCAAGGTGGAATCCCAGTCGATCAGCGAGAGAGAAGAGCATTTGACTCCTTTTTGGCTTTGGCCTGTCTGACTGATCCAGCGACCCACAGTCAACTGCAGCCAAGGGTGATGCATTTTAGCGCTTGGAGCAACAGGCTGAGGTACAAATTGGGCCTTGGGTGCTTGGGTTGAAATCCATGCAGCACCGAGCACGCGCGGCAATTCGGGAAGGCCTCCAGCCCTTTTCGGCGATCCTGATCCCAGATACGCTCCCTGAATCTCACAGTGAGTCTGACGGAAAAGGGTGCTTATCTTGGAATACGTTGGCAGCCTTCTCCTGGCTAACTAGGGTATGCATTGTCCTTGCACTCACCCCAGCCTTGTTGATAATTTGCGGCTCCGCTGGGGCTGGCTCGGTTCGCGGGAATCTGCCCGACTCGGTCGGTCCCTGTCGGCTCCACGATGGACCCAATGACGTCGAAGTCCTTCTTTTATGGGCCCGATCGTGGGATTTCAGGAGGTGGGATCGTGGGATGTGCGGGATGGCGGCATGATGGTGGGATGGCAGGCGGCTGCGCTCAGGGGCATGCTGCACTTACGCTTGGACAGTCTTATCGCACGGCATTTATTGCTAACCTCTCTTGCCAATATTTTATTTAACCTCTCTTTTCTCTTTTCAAATGAGGGACTAGAGACATGCGAACTTGCCCGACACGATAACCGCGGGTACACAGAGATATTTACCCTCTTTGGTGCCTTCACCACAGCTTCAAGCCTGCCAGCGGCGTTCGAGAGTGGCTAGTCTAATCACTGATTCGAGGTTGTTCCACCGACTACAGCTCCGGGTCCGTGTCTCCAAAGAAATGATTTACGACGACCACATGAAGGGATACTCTGTAGGCTGTCCTCGGCCCCGCATTGGGCTGTCTTGGGTGTCCGAAGCTCCGCAGAGCGTTTCCTTTCGCCGCAATTCCAACAGGGGCAGCTGTGGCTTCTTGATTGCCCATGCCTTGTATCGGATCAAGTCAAGCCACGCAACACACTCCGATTGGGATTTGCGGGTGAGAGTCGTCGGCCAAAGCCTCGGCGCCGCCACTCTGGTCGGCAATCCAGGTCATTGCAGCCCGGAGCTGGGCATCGGATTTTGGGGACGGTTCCTCGCAGCTCTCCGAGAAATTCCATGCCTACCGGTGCAGGCAACAACCCCTACATATCCTGTCGGGCAGCCGAATATCATGCGACAACACTCGTTTCTTAGACCTCTTGCTCGAGCCCAAATACTCGTCATCATCAACGGATGCCCAAGTGGTCTTTCCGGCCTGCCCATGAGCACAAGAGCTGCTGCGACGGAGATGAGCTGGCTACGATAAGGGAGTTCTGTCTCGACAACATTACCCCGACTGTCCCCGGCTAGTGTATAGATAATACGGCTCGGTGACGTTTTTGCGCCGTCGGGTCTGTCATATCTACACGCTTCTTTACTCGACTCCCTGAGACAGTACATCGGCTCGACTATCTCCATCAAATAATTACCCATTAGTTTGGTGGAGCCGACGGCTCTGATCGCAGTGATAGCTTCGAGAAGGATAACCTGTCTCGTCTTGAAGCTGGTGTGTCAAGTACATAGGCCTCCTTCTCTTCTTTAATCTCTTTTTTTTTTTCTTTATTTTTTTTCTTTTTCTTTCTCCCTAATATATCTTCCTCTCGCTGACTCTCCGCCAGCCTTGTGGGATACGCCCTCTCCCGAGTCACAAAGTGAAATGCCCAGCTAGAGTGCAAGAACATGGTCATGCAAAGGGATGTCGCTGCGATCCGCCTTATGTCAACCAAGTCTTCACCGGCGCCCGATGAAATCATCAACGTCTTCCGTTCTCCTTTAGCAAATGTGGATATTAAATGCAAAACTACAAGATACGCTGTAGAAATTACCCAAATATCGCGTCCGAGGCAGTGCTTTAGCTGGATGCAGAATGCCCTTCGCGGGAGCGAGGAGCAAAAACTGTTTCACAGGATGCACATCAGGCCTCAACCACCATTCGCGAATATCGACAAGGTCAGAAGCTCCCTGAGCGATATGGAAAGCAGTCGACGCTACTCTTGCTGATGGGCTAGACGATCCGCTGTCAACGAGCCGATCGGGCTGTCCGTCGGAACGAAACGTTGGTATTACGTTCGCTCATGTCCCGACCATCAAGGGAGTTCAATTTGGTCACTCGGACGTATTCATGGCGCTGGGCGACACGGGCAAGGCAGGTGGTGGATTGGGTCTCGAAAGATACTCGGGGATGACATAAGCCGTTGGCTCACTGGCCACTGAAACGTTAAACAGGCTCGTCAAAAGAGCCTTGTGTTAGTATTTTATCACCATTTCCGTCTTCTTAGTCAAGATGCGCGTGCTCCCTGTTTGCATTTCCGCTCCCACGGGTTGCTTCAGCCTCTCTGTGTGCTTTCGGGGTTGACACTCCCCTGCACTTTCCACTCGTTTTCATGAGCGCGTGCCAAACAAGCTTACGCAAATCCTATCAAGGACCCTCTTGTGCATCCGACCAGGTTGCCGGCTGTGTGGCACAGTGCTGCCAACGCGAGCTGCAGCCACCATTCGACACAGCCTTGACACGTGTCGTTGGAAAGTTGGGGGCAAGGCTCTGTTCGAGGAGGCAGAGGATGAGGAGAGAATCCTTCGGCCTTTATTGTACCACGTGCACGCCCGCGAGAGGGGCCGAGCTTCGAAGAGTACTAAAAGTATGTCTGCATTGTACGCACAAGGTGAGACCTTGATGTCGTTGGTTTACAGTCGTGAATGGATATCCCGCTAATGAATAATGTGTGGCTTGCGGGGGAGATTGCCAGCCACGGCGACGGATTGGTGGATGTTTGGCGCCGGCCCCGTTAATTTGCGCGACAAACCACATGGACGGCACCTTGAAAGCGATGCTTCCGGAAGCCCTCATCTCGGACCCCGCCGACCTGGGAAGGTGCCGCAAACGGCACGCAGCGACGGGAGCGGCTTCTGGGTTTTTATTGGCCGTCGCGAGGATCCAAGGTGTCGCGCAAAAAAGACTCAAAATGGCCCGCTAGTCGAGGCCGGCCCACATGTCGCAAAACAGGGATCAGTCGACAATGGCCGGGCGACGCGACGAGCAGAAAGGACGTGCGCGTCGCCGGATCATGTTAGGTTGAGCACAGGCTGCGCTGCTGCAAGGTTCCGTCTGTCACGCTGCGACCGGGTCGTCTTTGTTCAATGGAGCGTGGTTCTCCTGGGTGGGCCGTCTGGAGGGAGGAGACGAGGAGGAGGAGGCTGTTCCTGTTTCCTCGTCTGCTCCGAATGATCCGACATGGATGGATGGATGGCCGCATGAAGGAGGCGACAATGGTGACTTCCATGCATAATCCAGATGGCTTCAATTTCACCTTTTCGCTTTTGACCTCAAGTCTGAGACGCGCCTTAAGAAGTGCGCGCAATAGGGGGGAATTATCAAAACTATGCCCGACATCATTGCTGCGCCGTCTGAGGACGAATGCTGCAGACACCTCCCTCCCCCAACGTGGGGTAAGCAGTCACGGCGGCCAAGTGTTTTGGATGGTGGTATTTCTAATGGAATCGAGTGAAGAAGGGAGGTGATTCAGCTGACGCTGTGCTGACTGACTTGGATTTGCTTTCGTAAACGCAAACGGTCTTTGTCTCTCGGTCTGAACGCCGCAAGCGGCGAGCCAGCCAGGCAATGTCTTGATATCCGGGTGCATCGTGAAGGGTGTGCAGATGTTGGTGCGATGCAAGGCATCAATGCTTTCCGTTAGCGCTGCGGTATTTGGCCCTGGCGGTGCTAGACTTGCATGAAATGTGGCAGAGGGGAATGGAGGATCGCAGCCAATGGCCCGCAAATCAAAGATTCATTTCCCGCCATGTTGTATTCTTGGTCACCCCCCTGGTCTCCCTCGCCCACCCCTTGGGGCGGACAGAAGCCAGCGTGCCACCCCTGCGCCTCATCTTTTTCGTTCCCGATCCTCGCTCGACCACGTCAAGCCTCCACCCCTGGAGGCACCCGATGCCCCAGTTTCAGACGTTGGGTGTGGCGCGCCGCCCAATCGCAGCGCACGACACGATCCCAGAAAGTGGGCCAGAGCTAAGTCGACCTGCCACGCGTATTTGCCAACTCTCTTTGGGGCTTAGCGCCTTGCCCGTTCCTGGCATTGAATTTTATATTAGCGGCGAGGCGACCTGCCCGCCCCCCCCCTTCAGGTGCCTGCTGCTTCTCGAGCTCCAGTCCTCATTACCACAACAACGAGCCACCGACCCGACCCAGCCCACTTCCACACAGAACACCGAACACACCCGCTACGTTTTCTCACAGGCTGCAACGCTCACACATCCAGGGAAGCGACGACACGGAGTCCCGACCAACAGGAAGTACCAATTGAGTCGAGAAGGAGAAAGAGATTGGGATTGCTGGGAGAGTATCAGAGTTGGAAAAGCTTCTTGGCACAGACGACCGGACCTCGGAAGCCGCCGCATTGACCGAGCGAGCGCCTCTGTCCGATCTCGCGCACAACCTTCGAATCCCCGGGCCACAACCGATATCCTTCATTGCCTACGGCGCATCGCATTCATCGGCCGACGACACGCCTTATCTTCTGCGATTCAGCTGTGTGACACCCCGAGTGCGACAACGACGACGACGACGGACGGGGCGGGTCGTATCTGCCCGACGAGCGGCTAGCCGATCCGCACAAAAACCTCGACGCCATCCGCGAGCGCCGGGCGCCACCAACGTCTTTGATCATGTCGGAGTTCGGGAACTTTGCCGTGAGTTATGGGACGGCCCGGGACTGCTGCCCCAAGTTGGCGGGGACAAATTGACTGACGCCTGCTTTTTTCTGCCTTTCATGTGTAGTCCTTTTGCTGGGGCTCGACGCTTCCCGTCTGCAATGTAAGACCTAACATCCATCCACGTGTTGTGTGCGGTTTTCCCGTATGCCGCTCGAGCCTGATTGCTGACCGGATTTACGACTGCAGGTCTTGAACAAAGCCAATAACCAACAAGGCGAATGGGGAGGATGCCAGCTCACGGGGATACCATTGAGCAACGGGAAGCTTGGAAATCTCGGTTTGTGCCACCTTCGAACTCCTCGAACATTGTCAAGGTTCCTGACACTAACCATTGCGGCTGTTACTCCCAGGTGTGATACTGCTGTGCGCCGTCGCGGTTGCAGTTGCAAGTTACCTGCTGCTTCGGTCAGAGCGGAAGAAGGCCGCTGTCGGGAGGAGGTAAGTTTTGAAGACCCAAACCCGTACTTTCTCATTCCTCTTGGTAGGCACTGACACGTTTGGGCTGCAGAGAAATGCAGATTTTCCTGCTCGGATATATCGTGATTCAAATATGCGAGATTTTCACCGTTGGTGAATTCCCGCTCCCCGCCTCTGTCCGAGTCGTAAGTTGTTACCTCCTCGATCATTGTGACCGCATCCGTCAGACTCCCCTTGTATCGAGATACTTGGCTAACTTCTATCCAGGCTTTTACTGGCATTCACATCGGTTTCATCATCGCGACGACGTGGATTCTGATGCTCAACGCGGTTGTGGGCTACCAGATCATCGACGACGGAACACCGCTCTCACTGGGACTGCTGCTCCTATCCGCCGTTGTGCTTCTGGTTGGCACCGGTTACATCACCCTCGACACGGGCTTCGGGTGGACCGGCCAGTGGAACTCGAGCTACGAACTGCCGAACAAGCACGTCGCCCTCTACGTCCTGTACCAACTTGCGCCGCTGATTTTCATTGTCGCCTTCTTCGTTCTCGAGGCCATCCTGGTCCTGAGGGTCCTGCAGGAGACCAAGCCGATGATTTATCTGGGTGGTGCCCTCATCCTCTTTGCCATCGGCCAGATCTTCAACTACGTGGCCAGCAGATACATCTGTGAAGGTACTGCCGGCAAGATCGACGGATCGCTGTTCCAGACTCTCTTCACACTGCTTTCTGTCGTCATGGTCTGGATCTTCTGGTCGAGCATTACCGAAGACGACTGGCCGATGCCCGTCGGTACCACGTACCCATGATTGTCTGATTTCAACACACAGACACCCAGCGCGCTGGAAAAAGCACGCGAAACGAAAACCAGAAAAAAAAAAGCATTTTATTTGTCTTTGGCGTTACACTGTCGGAGGCTTCTTTCACTCCTTAGGATATCCGGATAGGCCCACGGGCTCCTGTCCCGGCGTACATGATCGCCCGATCACCGATTCGATATAATCACACACAAACCACACAGAACCGACGAGACCCGAAACCGCGGGGAATACCTGGCCGTGGCAATTGGGCTATCGACGGCACAACCGACTCGCCTGGCCCCTATTTGGTGCCGCGAGATACGCTGGGTTAGCTTGGCTAATGGGGGGCGCGGATGGCGCGTCCCTGTGGGAGATGAGCAAATTAGTGTGTTTTTGCGCGTTGTCAATCTATCTGTAGGGAACATTGACCTCCAGCGGTGGACACTAGTAGGAGGACACGTTGTGCCGGAGACATCTTATCTCTCTTGATGATGGACTTTGTATACCGGTTTTGTTTGGCCTCTGTTCCCTTATTTTTTTGATACCTGATTTTGTCTGTATTAGAGCATGGCATAGTATACCCCTCCTTTGGACTGAACTGCCGGATGGCTTTACATGGAAACAGGTGGGCAGGCCGTCTGCTGTTAGAGAACCGGAAATGCATATAGTTTCAGCTTTGAAAGCTCTGTTGACGTCTCTGGGGCAACTGACTGTCTCAACTGGCACGGTCGTCTGGCTGGCATGATGTCCCCAATGGCATGTGTGACGTATGTCTTTTGTATGATGTGTGTATGCAGCCCTGCCGGCGTGGAGAAGACGGGACGAATGCAGAGCGGGAAACTGCATCCCATCCGGCCCGGGATCGGCAATAGAGTTGAGACACAGACCATCCCGCCGTCGCCGAAGCATGGAGGAGGGAGCTCCTGTGGGGTACCATTGGCCCACCACGCCCGCCACCAGCATCCCTACCAAACGCCGCTTTTCTTAGCTCCAGGCACGCGCGATTGACGGGCGTTGCTCGTTTCCAGGGCAAACGACGAGAGCCATTCCGGTACGACGCCCCCGTGTAGAAAGAAGCTCGTGTCCGCTCCCTGTGACAGAAGTTGGATTGCCTAAGCGAATAACTAAATAACCAAAGTAGATTCGAGGTCAGCAGCTCGTCGGTCTCCGAGCCACACCAATCATTTACGCCTCGGCCCGCCGTGGCTTTGGCTTCAGCATCGTCCAATTCTCGATTGCGCCCCGACCTTCCTGTGCCGAGGTGTCCAGAGGGAAAATCCTATTGGCCCAACTCGCCCACTTCTCGAGCCCTCCTGTCCAGGCCCGCGTAACACAGTGTTATCGCGTAGCAGCCCCAGACATTTCGCATTGCTTCTCTAGCCTCCCGAGCGGCGCCGACCCGGCGAAGCAGCGACATGGCGGACTCGGACGGCGAGTTCGTCGCGGACGACGGCTCCGACGATGAGATGCTGGGCCAGGGCGGTAGCTCCTACGACACTAGGGGCGCGGCAAAGGACGGCGCGGGTGCCGGGGGTGGCGGCGGAGACAAGAAGGGCAAGAGGAAGGGCAAGGCGGCGTGGGAGGACCTGCAGCGGTCGTGGGACGTGGCCGAGGAGTCGGCCGAGGCGGGCCTCTCGCTTGAGGGGCGGATCGAGGCCGAGAAGCGGCGGCGCGTGCTGCGCGACACGACGCCCATCCAGCGCGGCATCATCCGCCACCTCGTCCTGGTTCTGGACATGTCCCTGGCCATGGACGAGAAGGACATGCTCCCGTCGCGGCACCGCGTCTCGGTCGCCTACGCCGTCGACTTCGCGCGCGAGTTCTTCGACCAGAACCCCATCTCGCAGCTCGCCATCGTCGGCATGCGCGACGGTGTCGCCGTCAGGATATCCGACATGAGCGGCAACCCGGCCGACCACATCGAGAAGCTGCGGCAGCTGGTGGACCTCCCGCCCACGGGTAACCCCAGCCTACAGAACGCGCTGGAGATGTGTCGTGGCGCGCTTTTGTAGGCATTTTCCCTGATGGTGCAGGAGGCTGGGCTGGACATGGAAGGCAGCGCAAAACCGATACAAGAAAAAAACACTGACGCATGCCGGGTTTATTCAGTAATACACCTTCCCACGGGACCCGTGAGGTCGTCATGGTATTTGGCGCACTTTCATCCTCCGACCCTGGTGACATACACGAAACCATAGATGGGCTCGTGGCGGACAGGATACGGGTATCTATCATTGGGTTGTCGGCACAGGTTTTCATATGCGAGGACCTCTGCCGAAGGACCAATGCGGGCCACTCGGCCTCAGAGCCCATCCTGGTCGGTGACGATGACGAGAGCTCAGGCTACATGGTGGCAATGGACGACGTGCACTTCCGCGAACTACTCCTGTCCGTTACGAGGCCGCCGGCGACGCGCCAGAACCAGCTGCAACAACAAGGGCAGGGGGTGGTGGCGGCAGGCGGCGGCGCGGGGGCGTCGCTGCTGATGATGGGGTTCCCGTCACGCACGACGGGCAACGACCCGGCGCTGTGCGCGTGCCACAACCGGCCCACGCGCGACGGCTTCCTCTGCACGCGCTGCGGGTCGCGCGTGTGCCGCCTGCCGGCCGAGTGTCCCGCATGCGGGCTGACGCTGATCCTGTCGACGCACCTCGCGCGGTCCTACCACCACCTGTTCCCCCTCCGCGTCTGGGTCGAGGTGCCCTGGTCCGACGCGTACCGGAGCGTGGCTTGCTTCGCGTGCCTGGCGCCGTTCCCGGACCCCAAGACCAAGGGCGCCGCGACGGCGGCAGCAGCAGCCACCCAAGATAAAGGTAAAGGCAAGGAGGGTGCTGGCGGAGGCGCCAAGCACCTGGAGGCCCCGTCGGCGGCGGCGGCGGCCACCAAGAGCGGCAGGGCCCAGAAGAAGCAAGGAGGGGCGGCGGCGCAGCCCGAGGTGCCCAAGGGCGTCAGCGAGAGCAGCCGGTACATGTGCCAGGTCTGCCGCAAGCACTTTTGCATCGACTGCGACGTGTTTGCACACGAGGTCATACACAACTGCCCCGGCTGCCAGGGCGACACGCGCGACGAGGTGCAGGCCGGCGGCGGGGAGAACGGCAACGGCGGGCCTGCGAACGGCAAGGCATGATTGGGGGGTCCGTCTTGGGAAAGGGGCTGGCTCACTGTGGCCCAAGGTTTATAAAAACAGCGTCACGAAAGGAGGCATTGGTGGCGGCCTGGCTGTTTCTGGGAGCGTTTTAAGGAGTTTGACCGTCTAGAAAAATACAAAAGCGCGGTATGGGAAGGCGTTGGAGACCTTACACAGTAGGGTAAATGTAGAAGGCGTTTGGCCCATGATGGATGGGCTTTCTTTCGATATAACATTCTTTTGGCTTTGGGTTGCTACAATAGGTCTTCGATGTCTCATAAGGGGTCATCCAAGTGTGGTCGTTCAAGTCCTGTTGGTGTAATTGGAAAGAGATCAACAACAAAACCTTTGTCGCCGTCACGGATCAATGGTCGGAGCAGTATCGTGAAGTTTCCAATAAGTTAGTGCCGTACTGTGTTACCGCGACCGCGCGGCAACTACCTTCGGGTCGGATGCTGACTCTAAACGAAGCTAGCCCATATGCGAGTGCTTAGGCACTAGATAGTATATACAAAAAGGTCCAAATTCTTTTCAACAAAGGTGTCACGCCGCAAACGCTCCATTTCGAACATGGCAAGCAGTGTCGATCCTAGCAAACAAGGGGCTCCGCGTCAGGGAGAAAGAAGAAGCGAGCAAGAGAAAGATGGTGCAAAGGCTAGCACCATACAAGCAAAAGCAATCATAGGTTCCCACGGTCGGCCTGCTCCCTCTCGATGGCCTCAAACAGGCTCTTGAAGTTGCCGGCGCCGAAGCCGTCAAAGTTGTTGCGCTGGATGATCTCGATGAAGACGGTGGGGCGGTCCATGAGCGGGCGGGTGAAGAGCTGGAGCAGGTAGCCACCCTCATCGTAGTCGATGAGGATGTTGTTGCGCACGATGGTGTCGAACTCCTCGCGCAGCTCCCAGTCGCGGCGCTCGGTGCGCAGGCGCTTGCGCATCGAGTCGTAGTAGGTCGACGGCACCTCGATGAACTCGACGCCCCTGGCGCGCATGGCCTCGACGGTGGCGACGATGTCGTCGGTCAGGAGGGCGATGTGCTGCACCCCGGGGCCCGAGTTGAAGGTGACGTACTCCTCGATCTGGGAGCGCTTCTTGCCCTTTGCGGGCTCGTTGATGGGCATCTTGACGACGTTGTTGGGACTCGCCATGACGATGCTGCTGAGCGCGCTGAACTCGGTGCAGATCTGGCTGTCATCGACGGACCAGAAGCGGTGGAAGGACAGACAGCGCTCGTAGAAGTCGCAGGCGGCCGCCATGTCGCCCCAGTCCTGGTTGCCGACGCAGTGGTCGATGCGGCGCAGGGGCGCGTCGGGCAGGGCCGCGTGGGCCTTGGGCGTCGGCCTCGTCACGGGCCTGAAGCCCGGCATGAAGACGCCCCTGTAGCCCCGGCGCGAGATGAGGGTGTGGGTGGTGTCGCCGTAGGTGCAGATCGCGGCCGTGACGACGGACCCGTGCTCCTTGTCGGACAGGATGCGGGGCGGCGCGATGGACGTGGCGCCCTGGTCGACGGCGCGGGCGTAGACGCCCTCGACGTCGTCGACCTCGAAGCAGACGTCCTTGACGGCGTCGCCGTGGCGCTCGAGGTGGGCGTGCATCTCGACCAGGAGCGCGCGGTCCTCGGCCAGGATGGGCTCGTCGGCCGGCAGGTGGGCGTGGGAGCGCAGCGGGGAGGTGAAGACGAAGCGGACGTCGCCCTTGCCGACTAGATATGAGGCGAAGTACCGGGACCCGGTCTCGAGGCCGCGGTAGGCGATGATGGTCATGCCGAAGAGGGTGTTGTAGTACGAGGCCGCCTGCTTGGCATTGCCAACCCACCAGGTGACGTGGTCGTAGCCATGGAAGCTGGGGAAGGGGTCCTGGACGGCGAGGCTGTCGACGCTGACGTGCTGGTCAAGCGGGTCCGCGGCCCGGAGTGTGGACGGTGGGGAGTTTGTGATGGCAGAGGGTGACATGGACACAAGAGTAAGGGCTGCCTTCTGGACGGGACGGTAGTATCGGGATTAATGGATGAGCTGGTAGGTTCGTATGCTTGTTATGCTTGGTATGCTTTGTTCCTTATAGTTGTGTAGGACGGATGAACGCTTGGTAGTCACTCTGATAACCGGCCAAGAGGGAGGGAGACGGGGGACATATAGAGAGTCTTCAAAGTCAGAGTAAGATTCGGATGGGACGGTAGCTTAGCAATAGCTCAACAATGATCGGCCCTCGTTACGTGGCAAAGAAGGGAGCAGGACGTATTTATGGTGGCTGACGAGAGAGAGCCAAGCACGGAACTGGCTTTTGACGCACACCGAGATGGCCCAGGACCGCAATCACAGCAGCGGCAGGGCTCCAGGGCAGTCCGCGGGAGAGCGGGCAGTCATCTGATGGGCTGGACGATGATGCCGGCGGTCCTCGTCGGCCTTTGTTGGCTGGCCTCAAACCCCCGCATGGATCAGGGACTCGGTCTCGAGGTCAACAATTGCTATTATGGTCACCGCCTGCCGCATCTATGGCGTAGCGGCCAGGGGAACCCCCCCAGAGCCGCCCATGGGCCTTGTCTTGGACGGGTACGTAAGGTCCCAGGGCTCGGGCGAGGCGGAACAGGCCCGTCGAGGCTGTTTGGTCCCATGGCGAGCCGAGCTTAGCCGACGGTGGCCGCGCTACAAACTAAGCCGAGCGGCACATCGATTGGCGGCAGACACTCCCGCAACCCCCACTTTCTTACCCCATTCGTCTGCATTCCTCGTCTCGGACATTCTTTATCGTTATCTGTAAGCATCGGTGATGCGCGGTCTCAGGATTTCCGTTTTCCGACCTCCGATCCAAGCTGTCCGGAGCGTGCAAAACGGCCAGAATTAGACTGACACGAAACGGCTCGAAAGGGAATCCTGATGTGTTATTTGCGGAATATTCTGAGCCTTCTTTGCTGGTTCTGGACACATTCAAATGCGGGCGTCCCCATCATCTCGCTTCAGTCAAAGCCGGTCTGGTTGCCGGCTAGGGGTGGACTGTGTCAAGAATTCCACTGAGCAGGATATACACTGTGCACACTCACTCACTCGGCGGCTGCTTTGAACAAACTTTGCTGAGCGACGAGGTTGGAGGGCGCCCAGCGCCGTCGGGTGTCGGCACCTTGCCACCTCTTCTCCGCACCAACGTACCCACCTCCCTGTCATCCGGCCAACGAGGGGGCTCTGCAAGCAGTGTCATGGATTACCTCAGGGCTCATTCCACGATAAGGGTGTCCGCGTGAGCGCGGTTTGTCAGTGAATGTGTCTGTAATCTGTTATGGACACCGCACTTCAGTCTGGATTCAGTGTAACAGGACGAATAAGCGCCATTGCTTTCTGCATATATTTCACTGTCTGTTTGTTTCTTGGCGTGACCGTCTCCAACCCGGTCAACAAGGCGACCAACTCGCTTGGCCTGCTTGTTTATCGGCTTTGTGGGACTGAGCCTCCTTCCCCTCCTAAGCGAGGCAGCCATCTATACTATATACCAAACTTACCCACCACGCTACCCACCGCTAGATATACCATATACCTGGTAACGGGACAACCTGCCCGGCGCCGATTTGATGGCACCGACTGCGGTGTCCCCGCAGCGGGACATCTCGCTGCCTTTGCGCCCGCTCACGACCACCTACGAGGACGGCGTTTCGTTCTTTCTCAACGGCACCAGAGTCGTGCTTGACGAGATAGACCCCGAGATTACTCTTCTCGAGTATCTGAGGGGTATTGGCCTGACCGGCACCAAGCTGTAATCCCATGCCCGTCCCGTTGCCATCAAACCCACGTGACAAGCCAACTCTCATCTCATGCGCTTGTCAGCCCGCTAACATGAGAGAACGTCCCATAACCGGGTAGTGGCTGTGGAGAGGGTGGCTGCGGAGCCTGTACCGTCGTTGTCGCAGCCTGGAATCCGACTACCAAGCAGATCTACCATGCCAGCGTCAACGCCTGCCTGGCCCCGCTGGCCAGCGTCGATGGCAAACATGTTATCACCATCGAAGGCATCGGAAACTCCAAGAAGCCACACGTGGCTCAGCAGCAGATTGCCCGGGGCAATGGAAGCCGTAAGACTGGCTATGGGTCCTTTGCTCCACGATCTTGAGAGACGGCGGTGTCTGACTAATTGATTTGCTCGTTGCTTTAGAATGCGGCTTTTGCACCCCTGGAATTGCCATGAGTCTGTCCCCCTGACCCTAACCTTGAACCTGATGCATTGATATGACTCCTATTCTTATACCCCTGAATCCGCTCCTCGAGTCGCTGACAGCCATGCCTTCTTCCACTGCGCAGGTTTGTATGCGCTTCTGAGGAACAACTCGGCTCCATCGGAACATGACGTCGAGGAAGCGTTCGACGGCAACCTGTGCCGTTGTACCGGCTACCGGCCCATCCTCGACGCTGCCCAGGCCTTCAGCGTCAAAAAGGCAAACAACGGCTGCGGCAACTCCACCGCAGCCGGCGGGAGCGGCTGTTGCATGGAAAATGGCGACGGCCCTCCGGGTGGCTGCTGCAAGTCGGCTTCCAAATCCACGGGCGACCAGCCCCCGCTCAAGACCTTCACGCGCCCGGGCCTGGTCAAGTACGACCCGGAGACGGAGCTGATCTTCCCGCCGGCACTCAAGAAGCACGCGTTCAGGCCGCTGTCCTTTGGAAACAAGAGGAAGCGGTGGTATCGCCCAGTGACCTTGGACCAGTTGCTGGAGCTGAAGAGTGCTTTCCCGAATGCGAAAATCATCGGCGGCAGCACCGAGACGCAGATCGAGATCAAGTTCAAAGCACAGCAGTACCCTGTCTCAGTCTATGTGGGCGATATACCTGAGCTGCGCCAGTACTCCCTGAAGGGCGACCACGTCGAGGTCGGCGGCAATGTCACGCTTACGGACCTCGAGGCCATCTGCAAAGAAGCTATCTCTCGGTATGGCGCCTCTCGAGCGCAGATCTTCGCTGCTATGTACAAGCAGCTCAAGTATTTTGCGGGGAGGCAGATCAGGAATGTCGGTACCCCCGCCGGCAATCTTGTTACGGCGTCACCTATCTCGGACCTGAACCCCATCTTTGTCGCTTCGGACTCGGTGCTGTTGGCAAAGTCACAAGCCAAGGAAACCGAGATACCTATGTCCGCCTTCTTCCGAGGCTACCGACGGACGGTGCTCGAGGCGGACGCGGTAATTTCCTCGATTCGGATTCCAGTGACCCAGGAGAAGGGCGAGTATTTCCGGTCGTACAAACAGGCCAAGAGGAAGGACGACGACATTGCAATTGTTACGGCGGCGCTCAAGGTGAAGCTGGACGTTGATGGTGTAATCGAGAGGTGCAACCTCGTCTTCGGAGGAATGGCTGCGTCCACGCTGGCGGCCAAAGCTGCGTCGGATTTCATGGTCGGTAAGAAGTTTGCCGAGCTGGAGACGCTTGAGGGCAGCATGAACGCTCTGGAGAAGGACTTCAATCTCCCCTTCGGCGTCCCGGGCGGCATGGCATCCTACCGCAAGTCGCTCGCGCTGGGCTTCTTCTACCGCTTCTACCACGACGTCATGGATGAGCTGGGCGGCCAAGGCGCTGCTTCCTCTGCTTCCGAGCATGCGGACAAGGATGTCGTCGAGGAGCTGGAGAGGGACATCTCTACCGGAACGATCGACGTCGACACCACGGCAGCGTACCAGCAGGAGATTGTTGGAAAGGCGAACCCCCACCTGGCGGCGCTGAAGCAGACGACAGGCGAGGCGCAGTACACGGACGACATCCCGTCGCTGGCCAACGAGCTGCACGGCTGCCTCGTGCTGTCCACCAAGGCGCACGCCAAGATCCTGTCGGTCGACTACTCGGTCGCGCTCGAGATCCCGGGCGTGGTCGACTACGTGGACCGGCACGACCTGCCACGGCCCGAGCTGAATCGCTGGGGCGCGCCGCACTTTGAGGAGGTCTTCTTCGCCGAGGACGAGGTCTTCACCACGGGCCAGCCCATCGCCCTGATCCTGGCTAAGACGGCCCTCCAGGCGGCCGAGGGCGCCCGCGTCGTCAAGGTCGAGTACGAGGACCTGCCGGCCGTCTTCACCATCGAGGAGGCCATCGAGAAGGAGAGCTTCTACAAGTTCTTCAGGGAAATCAAGAAGGGCGACCCGGAGGCCGCGTTTGCCAAGTGCGACCACGTCTTCAGCGGCGTGGCCCGCATGGGCGGCCAGGAGCACTTCTACCTCGAAACCAATGCGGCTCTAGTCGTGCCCAAGCCTGAGGACGGCGAGATGGATATTTACTGCAGCACCCAGAACGCAAACGAGACGTAAGTTGAGGAGTTGACCGAGGCGCCATCCACAAGAAGACTCGGCTAGACTAGTGTGCTAACAAGCTTCGTGACCCTCCCGGATAGGCAAGTGTATGCGGCGCGTGTCTGCGACGTCCAAGTCAACAAGGTCCTCGTCAAGGTCAAGCGGCTGGGCGGCGGCTTCGGCGGCAAGGAGTCGCGGTCGGTGCCGCTGAGCTCGATCCTGGCGCTGGCGGCGCAAAAGACGCGGCGGCCTGTGCGGTGCATGCTGACGCGCGAGGAGGACATGGTGACGTCGGGCCAGCGGCACCCGTTCCTGGGGCGGTGGAAGGTGGGCGTCAACGCTGACGGGAAGATGCAGGCGCTGGACCTCGACGTCTTCAACAACGGCGGCTGGTCGTGGGACCTGAGCGCGGCCGTGTGCGAGCGCGCCATGACGCACAGCGACAACTGCTACCGCGTGCCCAACGTCCACGTCCGGGGCCGCATCTGCCGCACAAACACAATGTCCAACACGGCCTTCCGCGGCTTTGGCGGGCCCCAGGGCATGTTCATCGCCGAGACGTACATGGCCGAGGTCGCCGACCGCCTGGGAATGCCCGTCGAGCGCCTGCGCGAGGCCAACATGTACCAGCCGCTCGACGAGACGCACTTCAACCAGGCCCTGACCGACTGGCACGTCCCGCTCATGTACCGCCAGCTGCAGGACGAGACCGACTACGCCGCCCGCAAGGAGGCGGCCACGCGCTTCAACGAGGGCCACCGCTGGCGCAAGCGCGGGCTGGCCCTCGTCCCGACAAAGTTCGGCATCTCCTTCACGGCCCTCTGGCTCAACCAGGCTGGCGCGCTGGTGCACATCTACCACGACGGCTCCGTCCTGGTCGCGCACGGCGGCACCGAGATGGGCCAGGGGCTGCACACAAAGATGGCCATGGTGGCGGCCCAGGCCCTGCGTGTGCCGCTTGACCAGGTCCACATCTCCGAGACGGCCACCAATACGGTCGCCAATGCGTCCGCCACGGCCGCCTCGGCCTCGTCCGACCTCAACGGCTACGCCATCGCGAACGCCTGCGACCAGCTCAACGCCCGCCTGGCCCCTTACCGCGAGAAGTTGGGGCCGGAGGCCACCATGGGCCAACTCGCCGAGGCCGCCTACTTTGACCGCGTCAACCTCTCGGCCCAGGGCTTCTACAAGACGCCAGAGATCGGCTACACGTGGGGCGAGAACAAAGGGAAGATGTTCTTCTACTTCACCCAGGGCGTCGCCGCGGCCGAGTGCGAGGTTGACACGCTCACGGGCACGTGGACCTGCCTGCGTGCCGACGTCAAGATGGACGTCGGCCGCAGCATCAACCCGGCCATCGACTACGGCCAGATCCAGGGCGCCTTCGTCCAGGGCATGGGCCTCTTCACCATGGAGGAGTCGCTCTGGCTGCGCTCCGGGCCCCAGGCCGGCCAGCTCTTCACCCGCGGGCCGGGAACCTATAAGATCCCCGGCTTCCGCGACGTGCCCCAGGAGTTCAACGTGACCCTGCTCAAGGACGTCGAGTGGCAGGACCTGCGCACCATCCAGCGCAGCAGGGGCGTCGGCGAGCCGCCCCTGTTCATGGGCAGCGCCGTCTTCTTCGCCATCCGCGAGGCCCTCAAGGCCGCCCGCGCCCAGTACGGCGTCGCCGCCACCGTGGGCGCCGACGACAAGGAGGACGGGCTCCTCCGCCTCGAGAGCCCCGCCACCCCTGAGCGCATCCGCCTCGCCTGCGTCGACCCCATCATGGAGCGATCCAGGGTTATGCCCAAGGACGGGGAGAAGAACTTTTTCATCGCTATCTGAGCCTGAGTTGGCTTTGCACTTTCTTAACCCAAGTTACGAAGATTTCGCTCTCCTTGACTCTCGGTTGCGTTTTGGGCATAATGACCATGGTCTATTTACAACTCACTGAAGGTAAACTCGTTCCAGCTGATACATAGGAAGGTAGCAAAACAAACATCAGGCTTCTCGCACGTTCTGCTGCCTCAGACCAAGAGACATGTAGTTTTCGTGCATCAGGCGCTCCAGCCTGCCCTTGTCGTCATTGTAGTGCGCCAGGTTGATGGCCATAAAGATCCACCTCTTGGCCCTTTCCTCGTCTTCCTGGCTAGAACAGTCGAGCCCGTGGTTATATGCCACAGTCGCGATCCACTCCAGCTCCTCGCGAGGCCATGGTGAGTTTTCGACCTGCCACGCACCCGTGTATTGAGAATCAGTAAATCAAAAATCAGCTCCCTCGGCGCGATTGTGGGGATTGCCTCTTACCTCGACTGATTTCCTCACCACACCACACGCTGTTTTTAGTTCTTGAAATGCCAGCTCTGGATCCAGCCCCATCGTTGCCTGGAACAGACAGCGAGTGTATCTGGAGAGCGCGGCTGAGTCGCCGTCTTGCAGCTCTGAAAGTTGGGTGATGATCAAGCTCAGAGTGGAATAGAACTCTACAGAAGCCCGTAGTCAGTCAGCGGACTTTGATTTCAAAGCCCATCTGGCAATGAAGGAAGCGAGAACGAGAGAAAACGGACCTTGTGAGGGAATCTGGCAGGGCCCTTGCAGCCGCAAGGTGCAGTCCGCCATGGCTCTGAATGTGTCGGCATTCTTGCAGATCACAGCCCGCCGCACTACCTCGCCAAGCTGGGAACACTGTCCCAGGTGAATGGCGGCTTCCAGATCGAAAACAATGATGGTCTGGAGCTTCTTGAGTAAGTGCCTGTAGTCGGCCGGTGAAACACCCTCGCTCTGCTGATAGGTGTCCAGTGCTGCCTCAAACCCTGACACATTCTTCCGCACCCCCTGATAGTCGAGAAGCTGTTTCTCAACTTCATCCTGTCCTCGAGCAAGAGCGGCCAGAGCAGACGCGTTCACGAAATGGCAGAATAGCCTGCGGAGAGGGAGGTCGCTAGCCACCGGAGAGCTTGCGTCGGACGGGAACTGGGCCGCGATTCTGATGCAAGCGTCTAGGGTTCGAACCACCTGGCGTGGATCCCACTTCTGAGCGTTCTTGATTGCCGAGTTGTAAGCATTCTGACAGAACCATTCGAGCTCTTTGAGGTCGAACAGTTTTTTGCCACTGGCGTCTGTCTCGTTTCCTTCCGTTCCTTTCGCAGCTGCGGAGCTGTCGTGAGCATCAAACCACCGTCATGAACCCTTCGCGGAGAGACGAATAGTGACGTACCTAGATCAAACATCGTTGCAATATCCGAGATAACTCTCTCGTGATTGACATGACTGTCGCCCTCTTCCAGCAGCTTGTGCAGATACCGGACGGCGCATCTTAGAAGCGTTGGGGGGTGGATCGAGCTGCTTGTCTTATGCCCACGCCCCTGGACAAGCCGCTTCAAGGCCTCGGTAACGCATGCATTATCGCCAGCCTTTTGGGCATCCAGAACGCACGCGTACAGCAAATCCTCTCCTTTGTCGGACGCGCTCAAGGTTTCCAGGCATTGGGCAGCCAAGTCAAAGTCGCCACTACGAACTGCAACTTTGAACATCAAATACCTTGTCATCTCGTCATTCTGTGTTTGCTCAGCCATACCGTGGTATGTGGATAGGGCCGCCGGCAGGTCGTTGAGAGACAGACTGCAGAGCAACAACTTCCTGTCAAGGGTGAGCAGACGTCTTTGAAACAATGGCCTATGAATAAATTGCGGCAACTCACCTTTCCACCTTGGCTCTGTTGATTGGGCCTGAATCCTGGAAAACTGGCGCAAGAGCGAGGTAGCACCATTCCGCTGCCAAGTCGCAGTGTCCCTGGGAATAGCCGGCGTCGATCATCTTCCAGATCAGCTGGTACGCGGCGCTGTTAGATACCGAGATTTGGCACTTGCATGACTGAATGGGCTCTACATACCATCTGAGAGCCTGTAGCCGCCTTTGCCCCGACCGGCAGTTCCAACTTGGAGAAGAATGCTTTAGCCTGTCCAATGCTGTCCATAGACTCTCGGTGTTGGGTAGTCATCTTCACTCTGAGGACGACGAGCTTGTCATACCACTCGGCACCGTTGCCGCGCTCAAAGTTGGCATCCTGTAAGCTCGCTAGAAACTCGTCGAGGACCTTCACCCCGAGGCCAGGGCTCTTCTCGTGGAGTTTTTGGATGTGCCTTTTTAGAGCCTTGAAGTTTGGATCTGTGTACTTGAAGACCTTGATCATGCGGCGGAGCACGTCGGCGTAGGCCTCGCTGTCGAAGACTTCGGCAGGCGACTTACTGAGCAGCTCAAGGTTAAGAATGAGAACAAACGGCTGGTTCCCAATCTCGGTTTCAAGATAGCCGACCAGGCCGCGTGCCTTCTCAAAGCCCTCGGGAGTCTCGAGTCCAAGAAGGGCCGTGATATGTGCCTGGAAGATGGAGAGCCTGAGGCTTACCCCTTCGGCGGAGAGTTGACCAATGTTCTGGCTGGTGATGATGTCGTTGCTCCTCCCCAGCCATTTGGAGGCCATGGGGAAGTCTCTCTTCACCATGGCCAAGTCCCTACCAATCTCGTAAAGAACTTCGGCTAGGTTCTCCGCGGAATTGTGGTCCAAGGATGGGAGCAGAGATTCCACCTGGGCGTACATGTGCTCGGCGACCTCGAGTCGGTTCTCCTTCCAACACTGCCATAAATCAGTTGGTAATTGTTTTCCCGCACAGGGGCCGCTGGATAGGCAAATTTACGTACCAAAGCCACACGCACGCCGTAATATTCCGCCCTCAGTCTGGCGCATTCATGAGCCTCGCCAGCTTCAATGTCTCCTTTACATAGTTTATCTGCTCTGCCCTCGTACTCGGCCAGCTGCTGAACCACGATTTGGCCGAGTTCCGAATCTTGCTCCTCTTTTGGATCGTCAGCGACACCGCTATGCTATGGTGCGGACTCGGTATGCGCTCACCGATACATGATCTGGCTGCTTTCAGGGCCAGCCTCATCAGGTAGGCCAGGGTTCCAGGAGTGCAGCCATCTTCCCACTGGATTAGATGGATGATCTGGAAAGCGAGGACGCGGGCGGATAGAAGTAGGGCTTTGTGGGCGGCCGCCGGGTCCTTGTCTGCGATCTCTCGCCGGACATGGGTGCATCTGTTCCAGAGGTTCGTGCCAAGCTGGTCAAGGCTTCGGTCGCCGCAAAGCCCGGCGCCGGGAGTCTGGTGAAGATGGTACTGGCTCTGGTGCTGCTGGATGCTACGGATGTGCTTGCGGATGCTGACGTGAAGTGTGGCCGCTGCGGCGGGCTCGGGGCTTCGGGTCTGGAGGGTCTGGATCAAGTCCTCGGCAAGTCCTGGGTCTGGTCAGCGCCTTTGCGGATAGAAGCGTGTGCGGACGGATAAGGGATGGACGAGAGATAATAATTACTGGTGATCGTCGCCTTCAGTTTCTTGATCTTGTTAGCCCGGCCGTTTTGGGCGGTCTCGACAGGAGTTGGCGGCATGGTACATTCCGGAGTGCGGGCGACGACGATGAGATTCGGAGCCTTCGTTGCAATGAGCTGACCCAAGATTGTTCGTAACTGAGGGTTACAATGAATTATGGGCACTTGGGATTCTCACGGCAAGGCCAATGGTGGGAAGAGGAAGGCACGACATGATGGCAAGCTCCTGACGTGACTGCCTGACAGGCACCGACCACCATCATAAAATCTACGTAGAATATGAAACAAATGGAGAACGAAAAAAAAAAAGAAAAGAAAAAGAAAACAAGCAAAGGGAGAAAATGGGGTTGATCACGCCGCCTCGACAGGTGGCGGCAGGCGTGAACGAAGCATCAAGGGGCGGAATGTAGTCTGCGTGCGCGCACCCTGATGAGATTGAAAATCGAAACCGGGATATGAGGGATAGGGGCAGACGGGAGCAGGTATCGAGGGCTTTTGGCATCAAATATTTGTGTATTTCTGGATACGCAGCAAGGTAGGCATTCCAACTTGGGACTCGCCCAACTTTATCATGAGCAGCAGGTTTGGTTCCATAAAGGTGCCTAAATCCCCAACCAAATAGATACCATCAAGGCGCGTGTTGCCTGGGTTCCATGTCGTACACTAATAATATCTCGGTGCATGCATCCTCAGGTCACCAACGACAGAAGCTGCTGCTACTTTACCATGCAGACTACCCAAGTCTGGAATGGCCTCGCCCCAGAGCTGCAGTACCGGGCAGATAGATACTCCCTGGGTCTCTCCACACGCTACCTATCTTCAAGATAGCGTAGTTTGCTGGGACGGTGCGAACTCCTTGGCGTCTTAAATGCACTTTTAGGCCCTCACCTGAGCAACCCAAGCGGGACAAGGAACCGTGCTGTCTTTAGTCGTCAGGCGGGTCGTGGGGCAGAAAGTTGCCCACGATCAAGCTTGGACTGGGGTGGATGTTAGCAAAGATAGCCTACCTAGGTAGGCAGCAAACAGAATATTGATTTCTTCACCGGCAGACTTGCAGCAAGTGGAAAGGGGCTTACATTTTGTGGTCGTCCCTCCGAATTTTGAGTGAGAAGCAGCACTTGATCGGCGGCTCTGTTGACTTGTCATCCGGGTTCTTGAGTGAACACGCTGTCAACAGGGTATCGTGTGCCGGGTCGAATGCGATGGTGCCGAACTCTTCCCAGTACCGGACCACCGATTCTTCTGTTAATATCTCGTGTAGTGCAATCTTGCCCTGGTCCGGGATGAAGTCATATGTCAGTTGTGAGCGATGAAGTTGGTCAAGTTGCGAAGCTCAAAAGAATGGAAAAGGGGTAGCAAGGTCAGATGCGTACGTCACGTAAACTGTCAACTGGCACGTTGATGAGCTCTGCCATCTCCTTGTTGCCCCTGAAAATCTCCCCGGTTCGGCGCCAGCAGCAGGCAGGGATGGCCATGCTCGCAAACACGCGGTCGTAGTCCATGAGCGTCTTCTCGAACCACATCTCGACCAAGACAAGTTCCATGTCTGTGAGTGCGTGTACCTTCTCCCGGAACTTGGGCCGGAACCGGTCCAGCTGCCGCAGAATCTTCTGCTTGGATGACGCCGCGATGTGGCTGTCCAGGTACGAGTTCAGCCGTGCGTACCCCTTAACGTAGTTGAACGGCTTCAGCAGCCCCGCGTCGTACTTGGCCTTGAGCAGCCGTTGCATTCGCGCTTCGGGTGTGTCGTTGCCCGACGGGTCGGCCGCCTGGAGGTAGTACTCGCGGGCCTTGTCGATGGGCACCACGCTCCCGGGCCTGGAGATGGTCTTACCCTTGTCTGTCTGCGGGGTCCCCAGGGCGTCCTTCGACGCGGCACTCGGAGGCAACATGCTGTTGGCTCCCGCGTCGGCGCCGCCGCTGCTTCCTGGCAGACCTAGCCCCAGGTTCGATTGAGTTCCAGTGATGCCCTGCATCTGGTCATCCAGCAATGCCCCGTCCTCCAGCAAACTTCCGTGAAGGAAGTCGCTCAGTAAGTTGAACTCGTTGGTCACTTCGGGGGTTATAAGGTTGTAGCTGGGGTGGTAGCTGTGCATGTCGTGGAAGTGGTTTTGGCTGAACCACGCGTCCGAGAACCCGGCAACTGCCCAAGGAGGGGCCATGAAAACGCAAGGAGACTGGGTCAGCAGTGTTATCTCATGTGGCATCTAGCCCCCCGAGCATTCACGTAAAAATGCCGTAACGTACACTGGCCGAGGCCGCTCGGGGCCCCCACATTGGCTCGCGATGCTTGTTGCTGCGCGAGGAGGGAGTTGCCCTGACCCAACGAGGCCATAGCACCAAAGCCAGCCGACTTGCCCGCCTGGGCACCGCCCACAGGGTCCATTCTGCTGTCGAAGGGTGGCGGGGGGCCCATGGGCCCGACGCTCTGGTCTGCCACCGAGGCCTGCGCCATATCTGACTGCGTCTCGGTCTCATCCACGGTAGAGGTTCCCATGGTGCTGCTCTTGGCCTTTTTTGTCTCGTGCTCGCGTGGCTCGTCGTGGCAAAGGTGGCCGATATTGCGTTTTATACATCTGGTACATGGTCGCTCCTACGCCCGTCACCCAGCGGTCAGTAGCGGCACGACTGCGCCATGAGGAGCCCAGGAAGGCAACACAGGCGGGGTTGTCCTCGTCCACCAACGGGGACCAAGAATAAAACGAAAGAAAGAAACCTTACATACGAGATCGCAAGTCATATGCTAAAGGCGGCCAGAGAGTCCATGGTGTCAGTCATAATTCGGGCCGGGCGAGGCACGCTTTCGGCGAGTTCCTGGCAAGGGGCGGTTCATGTTGCTAGAGGAAGGAGGAAAGGTGCGATGCGTCATTGAAGGGCACCGGACAGACCAAAGACATACAGATCTACGGCAATAAACGCAGGCTAGTAGGGGCAGCGCGCGGGCGCTCAGAACAGTCAGTACTGGGCAGACGAAAACGGGGACGGTGGTGGCTCTTTTGCGCGTAGGCTCGCCTACCATGATTGACCTTGCGCCTCTTCTTAGGGGTCTTGGATTGCTCATCCAAGGGCGGCGGCGCATTGCCGGCGTCCTTGGACTGCGTGCGATCTGTGTCGCCATTGCCGTCGCCGGACTGTTTGCCGCCATTCGACTCCATGGTGCTTCTCCCTCTTTCCAGTCTTTTTCAGCTTCTCCGTCCCTCCTTTTCAGCTGGTCGCGAATGTGCATTGGACGACGGAAGGATTGGCGTAGGCGGCGTAGACGTTCGTTCTCGGGGCCAATTCAACGGCGGGCTAGCGAGCCCTAGCAGGAGGAACAGCGGGTGAAGTCGTAACGCGCGCGACGTTCGCGGAGACGAGAATCGGCCGCTGTGGCGTCGGCTCACAAGTCGAGGAAGAATGGGACCGCGGGATAGAGATTTGGGGTTTTCTGGAGCCGCGACGCGCTGCGCATATCGTACAGTATCGAACGGGACGGGAGGGGCATATACATGAGGCAGATGGGCGGTATGTTGGCAGGTCTGGGCACCTGAGAGGCACCTATTGAGGGTATACAAGACCAAGTATGCTCGCAATCCACGCAGCAATGGGATGCTGCGTCATCAGCCGCGATGCGGGCTCGCGTGAGCACCTGGACGAGAAGCGGAGGTTTGCGGAGACGAACCGCCTGCGCTGTGCGTGGGCTTCCAGCCGTCCTTTCCTCTAGAGCGGGGAGGCCCGGGCGACCAGGAAAAGCTGAGCCGAGGGGCTCATTTTCTCTTTTGGCTGGGCAGGAGCTGGTCTGAGGATGGTCTGGGCGTCAGCAGGACGAAAAAAAAAGCCTGCCTGGGCTGTGCCAGCGGCCAATGGAGGGGCCTAGTTGGTAACAATAGTGGGTCGCTGGGAGTAAGCTTCAGGGCGTGTCACAGGGATCCAGGTGCTTTTTTTCGGCTGAGGGGAGAGCATTCATCCCATCGTTGGATCGTCCAAATCTACCGAGATTGAAGCTCGCACCGGGCGCGGCTAGGTAACCGCACATGCATTTTGATCACGCAATTCTGGGGCTTTTATAGAACATGGAAGACGGTAAGGTTGATCTATACCGGACTATTCCATGTGTCTAGGTACACATTTGGTGCCCAGTGATTCGATCCAGGGGGCTAGTACGCCGTGTCTCCATTTGTCCGACTTCTCTCCAAAAGACACCACTCACATGGTCGCTCCCGCAGGCGTAGTGCCAACCGAGAGCGAAGTGGCCTCCTCGGCATCCTTGGGCTTGACCAGCTTGACCGAGACCTCAGAGTCCCGAGAGAAAACCCGCAGGCCGATGACGCAGACAGCGTTCCAGGGGGTCCGGTTTTCATCGTCCGTCGTCGTCGTCGCCGGCGCTTCTTCATCATCCGACTCTTCTTCCTCGTCCTGCTCCTCCTCCTCTTCCGACTCCTCTGCCCCCCCCTCCCCCTCTTCCTCGTCCGATCCGTCCTTGTCCTCTCCCTTGGCGGCCGGAGTCGCGTCGACCTTGGCCTCGCCGTCGGCCGTCTTCTCGGTGGCATTAGCAGTGCCATCATCGGATCCCTTCTCGGTTGACGAGGTTGGTGTGGGCGCGTCGCTTCCCTCGGCGGCCTTCTTAGCAGCCTCTTCCTCGGCCTTCGCCTTCTCCGCCTTCTCCTTGGCCTCGGCCTCCTCCTTCTCCTTGGCCTCCTTAGCCAATCGCTTATTTTCCTTCCTTTGCGCAATCCTTTTGAGCCTCTCCTTCCGCTCCTTCTCCTTCTTTTCACGCTTTTCCTTGAGCTGCTTCGCCTTCTCCTTCTTCTTTTTGGCCTTTTCCTTCTCCTTTTTGGCCTTCTCCTTCTTCTTCTTTTCCTCCTCCTTCTTCTTTTTCTTCTCGGCCTTGGTCTCCAGCAGGAGGTCCTCATCGGTCACGCCCCCCTTTGCATGTGCGAGATCATACTGCATCCCGATCTGCCGGAGCTTTTGTGGATACTTCTCGGCGCACTCCTGGACGATGTCCTCGACCAGCTTCTTGTCCGCCTCCCTCGTCGCCGTGATCTTGGGAATAACTTCGTAGCGGCCAGCCTCGAGCTCCACCTCGCAGCTGACGGAACGGTTCTCCCAGTCATGGGCAGGTCGGACACGGCAGATGTGGTCGCCCGTCTTGCCATTCTCCTCCTTGAGCACAAAGTGCAGCGAGAAGGTGTACTGGCCCTCGAGCCCAACAAAGTAGCGCTCGTCCAGCTGCGAGAGGCTGATGACGACCAGACCTCCTTTCTTGATCTGTTGCCGGCGGGTGCCAGTGTCAGTCGCCGATAATCCAAACAAATGCGGCTATACGGCATCTTACCTCGAGCAGAAATTTCGACTGAAGGTACCCTGTGACCCAGCTGATATCGACGTTTGTCCATTGCTGCACGACAGTCCACCTCTCATCAAAGAGCCGGGTCCTGTGCATGAACTTGAACTTCTCGAGCATGTTGCGGAAAGACATCCAGAACACGCCGTCGTCACCGAACACGTGGCCTAGCTTCTTGAGCCAGTAGGGGGTCCATTCCTTGCTTCCGTCGGACCAAGGACCGTTCCACTCGCCGAACCCGGCGCCGCCCCGTCGACCCCACGGGTTCCTAGAACGTTGTTAGCATATCGTAAAGGTGAGTGCGTGCGGTAGCGGCTTTTAGTCGAGGGCTTGCGTACCGGATCTGAACCAGCCGGACCCTGTCACCATTTTCTCCGACTTCCTCGACCGCCTTAAGGATCGAATAGGCGTGGTTGAGGGCCAGGCCGTTGGAATTAGAGTCCCAGCCCGTTCCCATCGCGGAGAGAGCGAAGACGAAGTCGCCGGCGTCATTAACCAGCTCGCGCCAGAGCTTGTCCCTGTTCAGGACTCGGTTGGAGACCAGCGTGGTCGTCACGCCACCCGTCATGTCCTCGACACCCTCACCGGACCAACCACCCTCGATCGCCTCGCTTACAAGGTGAAGATATGTCAGCGGTTCGATTCAGAATCCGGCTCTGCAACACTTGAAGGAGTAGGGAGACTCACTAGTCACCATGGATCTTGGCATATGCCTTCTCCAGGAGGGGCAGCCACGTCTCATTTTTGTCTTCGCAGCTGGCGAAATAGAGTGCCTCTGAGCCGGTTTGGTACCTAGCAAGGGCTAATGTTAGCACCAACTACTGCACCGCCAACAGTAAGTGAAACACACAACCGGCATACCTTGCACGGTGGTCCCTCTCAAGTCTCCCGGTGGGGTCGTACTACGAAGTTGGTGTTAGCATCGTCTTGGGCTTGGACCAAGATTTTGAGGACACTTACTTCGCCACTGTACCCGTTGTAGTCGGAGGTGGTCAAGAAGAGGTTGTCGTCAATCAGGACGGGAATGAAATCACCATCACGCTGGAAGACGAAGCCATAAACGCCGACCTCCTCATCGCGTGCCACACAGACGCGGTCTATCAAGTTCTTGCGGTGAGCGATGGTCGCCACAGCGGCCAGCCACCAGCACTGTGGTTATTCGAGGTCAGCTTTTGTTCACGGTCGCTACCACTACTAGACAAGGGGAGCGCGGAATACATACGTTTCCGTTCTGGCCCTGCTTGATGTCGGAAGCCGAGTAGCCGTCGACGGTGAAGCGAGGGCTGTCAAAGATCCAATCAACACGATGAACCGACCCTGGGTTGTAGTACGTGCCGTTGGCCCTAACACCGCGTCCAAGGCGAGGAGCGGCGGCGGCCTTGGGGCGGCCCTTCTCGCGGCCCTTCTCGCGAGTGGCGACAGCGGCAGCATTTACGACGTCTCCGGCGTCTCCGGCGTCTCCGGCATCAGAGTCGTCGCTGCAGGGGTAGTAGGGATCGTCGCGGACCAGACCGTTGAGGCAGTTGCCCTCCGGATCCGCCTCGATGTCGAAGTCCGGGTCGGTGAACTTCTCGTTCTTGAGGTGGCAGTCACGCACGGCACGGCGGACACGCTCGCGGCACTCCTTGGCGGCGGCCTCGTACGATTCGGCGGCGTTGCGGGTGGCGGCGGTGCCGCGGGAGCTGTCGGGCGGAAGCAAGGTGGCGTAGAGGCGGCGCGGGAAGATGGACGTCACCTTACCCGGCTTCTTGGCGAAGAACCTGTCCCAGAACTCCGAGACGTGCTCCTGAGGAGCCTTGGAGAAGTCCCGCTTCTTTGCAGCAGCCGCAGTGTCGGTCATTTTCACGAAAGCGTTTGGTGTTCCCTTACTGGTTTCTTTGGTCGTGTCTTGACGTGCTTTACGCTCTTGTCGGCCAAAGTTGACTGTTTGGCCCAGCTGCTATTCCTCAAGAGATAGATAATGCTTTGAAAAGGCAACAGACAGGAGATGATCGTGTCTGGTGAGACAGAAGCGCCCGAAAGATGTTGAAGGGAAAGGGGCACTTGGGTGTTGTCTATCTTCATCTTGAAGGAGACACGATAGTCGCGCCTTATATAGGTAAGTACCTACCTACCTAGGACCCCGCCGCGGCCATACGGCTTAAATCTCCTCCAGATGCTCCTGCAGTGCTACACTCCTGCATGAAGAAAGTAAGCCAGGCCGGTTAGCACCCGGCATCAACAAGCCCAGCTGAGGCGGAAGGTGGTGGGGTCGATCTTGTCCGTTGGCTGTGCTGGCGGAACCATCGTCTTGGGCTTTCCCAACACGGCTTGGCGGCCTTTTTCTTCAACGGCTGGGGTATCGGCGGTAACAGGTCACAACCGGCGGGGGCTGGCCGACCAGCTCAACCTGCGAGCCCTCGGGCAAGGCCACCAATGAAGTACAGCCGCCATTGCGCCACGCGCGACCCGTCGTAAAATGCTCCAACAGGGTGTGCTGGTCTTGAAGGGTCGAGACCGCGAAAGCTGGTGCCATGTTTTTGACGGCAGCATCACTCATCCAGTCGAAATTGTCTTGCTTTTGTAGAAATATGTGATTGATGCGGCACAAATGACCTGCAGTCATCATGCACTGCAATGCTCACGGAGTCTGTCGGTGACGGATCGATGCTGGCGTCAAATCGTCCAGTGGCTGCCTGAACTTGAGTGTGGTGATTATTTCTATCACCCCGCCAGTGCTCCAAGGAGTGGCGCCACGGTGATGAGGGGTTCAATTTACGGATCGAAACCGCCTGCTATAATCGAGGCCCAAATAGCCCCAAATGTAGACGCCTGTGGGGAGCACAGTCACAGTAAGCAAGCACAGAACGCTAAAAATCGGGGATCGTGCACTCGTGCTCAGTTCCAGTGCCACTCAAACCCTCAGCGGACCTGCACGCCGAGTCATTGGCTCAATAATGGCGCTTTCAGCTGCCTGCGCCCGCTGTCTTTTCACGCCTCCTTTAACACCGCCGACCCCGATTTTCCCTTCTCGCCCGCGCTCTCGGGACCTGCCGTTAGGCCCTCGGGTCTGTAGTTCCCAAACTTCCTCAGGCTGACGCCCTCGTTGAAGAGCCGGTCGACCTGCTCGAGCGACTTGCCCTTGCACTCGGGCACGCAGAACCACGTGAACGCGATGGCCAGCGCGATGATGCCTGCGAAAATAAAGCCAACTCGGGAGCCCAGTGCCGCGTAGGGCGGGTACAGCAAGTACGGGACGCTGAAGCTGACGACAAAGTTGGTGCCGACGTTGACGATGGACGCGGTGCGCTGCGACGCGTCGCGCAGCCGCAGCGCCGGGAGCTCCGTCGTCACCACGTATGTTGGTGGCGCCCAGGCGGAAACGGAGTCCGCCGCGAAGACGGTCAGCATCGAGGCGGTGGGCGTCTTGATCGCCGTCGACGGGTTCGGCGCCGTGCCCAGGCCACCCATGGTCACGATGGCCGAGAACATCCGGACCGCGCCGATCATCAGGAGCGGTCTTTTTGGTTGATTAGTTCCGGCCAGTCTGTACAGAGGCACTCGGACAGGGGTTTCAGGGGGCTGCAGCTTACCGACGGCCGTCGCGGTCTACAAGGTACAGGCCGACAAACGAGACGACGATATTGACGATTGCGTTTATCACACTCATGGTGAAGGGGTTGACCGTGCCGATGTCTCGGATGAAGATGGCCCCGTACGTCGATGCAAACGCCTGCCCGGTCGCCTGTTGAAAGAAGTTCATGGCGACCACAATGACTGTGCGCCTGAGGTTCTTGCCCTGGAACAGCTCCTTGTACTTGCCTTGCTCAGGCTCGTTCTCCAGAGCCACCCGCAACGCCTCGAATTGCTCATCGATCTCATAATCACTGAGCACACCTCCCCGTAGCTTGGCGAGCGACGCGCGGGCTTCTTCGGACCTGTCCTTGGTTAGAAGCCAGCGAGGCGACTCGGGAATGAATAATATCATGCCCATGACAATTACTGAGATGACAAAGAGGCCGAAGGGGATCTGCCAGGCTTCGTTGCCAGGGAGCGAGCTCGTTCCACGGCAGACTGCGTTCACCATCAAAGTTCCAAACTGCCATGGCAGAAACGTCGGCCAGTGTTTGCGGGCTTGGGTGAGTTGCGCGCGACCTACCATTAGGCTGAACTGGTAGGACCCAACTGCAAAGCCGCGGATCTCGCGGGGCATGGTCTCGGATTGATAGATTGGAACTACCGCCAGTTCCGTTCCGATATAAATGTCTGTGTCATCAGAGACTGGCCGGAGACGGTCACTTCGCCACAGGGAAGTGAACAGAATCCCTACAGTTGAGCACTCTCGCCGCCATGATCTGCTCCCTTGTCTTGGAAGTGACCGACATAATGGTAGGCACGATGGCCCAGGCACTCATGGCGAACATACACCAGCGTCGTCCCCAACGCTGGCTGACGAGGCTCCCGATAATAACGCCGGCGGCAAAGCCGATAAAATTCAGGCTGTTGAACAGCGACAGCCAGTACGGCGGGATGCGGTACATGCCTGCAGCCTCGTTCCATTCGCCGAACTGGCGTTGGAAAGGCTCCATGGCTTGAGTCGTTGCGTAGCCTGCATTGTCGAAGCCGTAGTTGAAGGTTGAGACAGCGATGACGACAAAGGCGAGCGCGAGCTGCCTGTTGAAGTGCTGAAGGATCCGATTTTTGCCCGTGGCCGTGGAACGTTATGGAGCAGTAATTTTTATTCCTCCTTCATTGGTGCCATCAGAACGTTGTTCATCATAGAAAAAGAGACCCCGCCCCTGGTGATGGTGGCTGTCACTCCATGTTAAATGCTGACGGCTTGCTTGGCCTTGGGATCCCCCCGAGCATTTCCCCAGCTCCTGTTACTGACAGCTCCCCGCCCTCGCCGGCTCTGCAGAGTGCCATTCCTCCGGTTTGCCGCCAGAATTCGGAGATGGAACCAACGGCCTGCTCTCCAGAGGGGAAGTTGGTAACCATGCCCTGGAAGCGACTTGGCGTGGAGCAAACAGTGATGTTTCCAAGCAATTCGCCTGGGAATATGACTCGCTGGATCTGGGGTGGTTTCTCCGGGAAAAGGTCCGATGAAAGGCTCCGGGAAAAGGTCCGATGAAAGGCCCCAGGATATCGAGTGCCACTTGCTTGGCATGCATACGTATTTGTTGGTTCCCAGGCAAGCGCGCTCTTATCCCCCCGATATACGCTCCTGATGGGTGACGACCTCAAGCGGCCAGGGCCTCGTGCCCGTCGGGCATTGGAGATATGCTTCCTGACATTTCTTGCCAGTATCCCGATTCTGTGCTTGCTGTTGGGCAGGATATAGAGCCGACAACAGCAACGTCTAATGAACCACGAAAGATCTTTCTCTTTCAGGGGCTGCTTCTGGTTTATTTATAACCAAGACCTGACCAGTAAATATCCTTCGTGACGGTGAAGCGGCCCTCCTGAGTGTCTGCACCAGTGACGATTGACACCGAGTATTCACCCGACTCACAGCACCGGCACTGCCTCTTCTCGTCCCGGACAGAGATGTCGTCCTTTCTAATGGGCAGTGTGACCGACTTGCACTCGCCAGTAGCCAGGAATACCTTTTCAAAGCCGGCTAGAATCCTCGACGGTCTCAGAAATCGAGACCTTGCTCGGGAGCTGTTTGTCACGAATAATATATAAAGCCTTACCAGCTCGGCTCCCGGTCTTGATCCGGTGTTTTCGACTTGCACGGAAGCCTCAACATCCGAGACTATCAAGTCCAAGGCGCGAAAAGTGGTGTAGCTGAGCCCGTGCCCAAACGGGAACGCGGGCTCGATACGCCTAGCCTCGAACCAGCGGTAGCCCGCAAAGACGTCCTCGGCATACGTTATGCTGCCGTTGTCGCTGCCGAAGCTCAGAAACGCCGGCCCGTCCTCGAGCCGGTCTGGAAAGGTCACGGGCAGCCTGCCGCTCGGGTTCGCGGCGCCGAAAACCACGTCCGCGACCGCGTTCCCTGCCTTGCAGCCGCCGTACCACGAGTGCACGATCCCCCGCGCGCGGTGCCGCCACGGCATCGCGACCGGATTGCCCGCTTGGGTAATAACGACCGCATCCGGGTTCGCGTCGAGCACGGCGGCCACGAGGTCGCCGACGCGGGGCGGCAGCGACATGGAGGCCCGGTCCATGCCCTCCTTCTCGAGGTCCGCGTTGAGCCCGACGATCACGAAGACGTGCCCGCAGCGCCGGGCCAGGGCGGCGGCGCGCCGGATCCCCTCGTCCGGGTCCAGCGCGAGGCTGCCGCCCAGCCGGCAGGCGCCGCCGGGGATGGGCAGCAGCGAGCCGCTGCCAGGAGCGACTCTGGAGGTGGAGGCGCTGCCGGCCTCGACGCGGAGGCGGTAGGTCCTGCCAGCGGCCAGGGCGCGGGTGCCCCGGCGCTCCGAGGGGCCCCTGCCAAAGAACATGCCGCCGGGATCCTGGGTCGCCTCGTTGTCGATGACGAGCCCGTCGTCGATGAATAGCTTGCCGACGCCGTACGTGGCGAGACCGAACTCGTAGGTCCCGTCGTGCTCGGGACGTAGTCGGCCCGCATCGACAGGTAGAAAGTCTCGGCTTGTTGTGGGTGCTCGTAGTCCATGAGCTGGTACGTCGTGACCGGGATCGTGAGGCGGTCAAAGGCCTGCCGTTGGGGGACTGTATGCGGCTCGTTGAAAAGCTCGAGCGATACACCTGGGACTCCCGCATCGTTGGTCACGTTCTCGCCGCCTGCAAAAGGCGGGAGCAGCACATGGCCAAAGACGCCCGGCTCGTAATGCGTCCTGGCGTCGGGGTTCGCGGACCGCAGATGTCCGCGGATCCGCTCAAGGACAGAGCTGGTGTAGTAAGGGCGCAGGCTAGCGCTACCGCCGCCGCAGGCCGCCGCGAGTTTAGCGTTGGGCCCGATAACGGCCACATCAGTGCAGGCCGCGGGGTCGACGGGCAGGGTCCCGGCCGAGTTCTTGAGCAGCACGACGCTCTCGGTCGCCAGCTCGCGGTTCAGCTGTCTGTCCTGTGGTGAGTCGCGTGTCGTTTCCCTGTCGGCTACACTCGCGCAGCTCGCTGCCTTGACAACCCGGAGCACCTTGCGCACCCGCTCGTCGATGGTGTGCAAGCCCACTTTGTCCGAGCTGACAGCAGCTAGGACTGCCTGCGTACTCCTATACCGGGCGGGGCCAGGCATCTCTATGTCTAGCCCTGCGTTGAGACTCTCGGCACAGGAGCAGGTGCCATACCTTCTGGTTGAAACCAAATATTAGATATTAGGCTGCTATTACTATGGAAACTAGAATATAGCCCGCGCAGTGGGCATGCGTACCAGTCACTCATGACAAGCCCTTCGAACCTCCATTCCTTCCTGAGGATCTGGTCCAAAATCACCCGGTTCTCAGACACGTGCGCGCCGTTGATGCGCGCCGTTGACCTTGTTGTACGACGACATGACCACGCCGGGCCGGCCGTCGCGCACGGCGATCTGGAAGGGCCGCAGGTAGACCTCGCGCAGCGTGCGCTCCGATACGCGGACGTCGAGCGCCATCTTGGCCGTCTCCTGGTCGTTGGCGACAAAGTGCTTGAGCGCGGCCAGCGTGCCGGCGCCCTCGTCGCCCTGAACCCCCTGGATGACTGCGGCGGCCAGGGCGCCGCCGAGCAGCGGGTCCTCGGAGAAGCTCTCGAAGCCGCGCCCGTCGTTGACGGTCGGGCCCAGCCACACGTGGGCGCCCTTGGCCTCGCACTCGCGCGATAGCAGCGCGCCGGCGCGCCGGACCAGCGCCCGGTCCAAGGCCGCGCCGAGGCCCGTGCCACACGACACGCAGAGGGCCGGGACCGGGTTAAAGAATCGCCCACCGCGGGCGCCGTTGGGGCCGTCGGTGCATTTGATGGCCAGAACCCCGTACTGGGGGAGGGCGGCCGTGTGCCAAAAGTCGGAGCCGGCCAGGAGCGAGGCCTTCTCGGCCAAGCTTAGGGACTCAAGCGTTTTTTCAACTTCGAGCATTGGGGGTGGTGAGGAAGACACGGGAAACCCCGGCTGGATTTTAGAAGGTTGGTAGAGTCGGTCGTCATGGATAGGTGCCTATGGATTATCAGCAACTAAACCACTGTACCAGGATAGACGAATCTGCCGGATCCCAGATGGAGCTCACTCCCTAGATTCCTCGGCACATCAAGCCCACCTGGGCGGATGTCGTGGGGGACTAGGTGTCGGGGAAGGCTGGTCGGGGAGGTCTTGGCCGTGATCCGCTCGGAGATATACAGCGAGCCGACTCGTCCTCAATGTAATCGGGACAAGATGTGGGCTGTCACTTGCTTGACGTTGACTTGTATTTCGCGAACTGTTCAACACCTAAAAACGGCACTTAAAAAATGGATATAGCACCGCTAAGGTTTCCCGTCGGATCGAATATCATAACTGCAAAAAAAAAAAAAAAAAAAAAAAAAAAAAAAATCAAGAAGAAAAAACATTATCAAGTCATCTATGTAATGCTGTTCATGCTCATACCTCAATAGTCTGGCTGCTCGGGGAGTGCGGCGTCCACATTCAAGACTGGAAGAATCATCTGCCTGTTGGGGATGCTTGCATAAAAGGTTAAAAGTCCTCGCCAACTGACAGCCATGGCCTGCTGAAACGAAAGAAGTTCTTTCGTCGTGACGATCCAAACCCATGTAACCCATGGCTCATGGACTACCGGATTAGGTGAGTCCTCGAGCTTGACACATTCCACTTTGATATCCTTGGGGCTCATCGGCTCGAGTGCCGTCTTGATGGATTTCTTGATTAGGGCCTCCTCGCCAGCATTGGCCCACTGGAGACCCGCTGACATGTTGTTTCGGTCTTTGAGGATTGGCATGATGCCGATGGATACGGTTCAGGGGTTTTGATGGAGAGCTGTTGAAGGACGGATGCTTAGAGTTCCATCGCCTGCGGTCGAGATTGGTGTGAATAGGTACCTAACTGGGCGGCTGGGCTGCCAGCGTCAGAATGGCTAATATGTAGATTGGGTATCTCTGCGCTATCCTGGGCCGGGGTGTAGGAACCTGGGTGCTCAATAAACTTGGTGGGTGAGCGGCAGATACTCATATGCGCGAGGCTTTCAGTCACGTGGCGCCCACTTGTCGACGATCACCCGCGAAAGAACGAGGGTTGTTCTTGCCAGAAGAGTGGCGAGTGAACTTGAGGGTTCGGACTCGGAAGCCATCCGCGAAGTAGGACTACGCCGGCACATCCTGGAAAGAGCAGGGCCCTCGATTTTCTCAACGAGTCGCTGCATTGGTCTTCAATAACTTAAACATCGAATAGAAAAGAGGGTGTATGTCAGCCTCACATGGAAACCACATCATCTCGCCCAGCCAAAGGCCTGGGAGCACAGCAGCCGCAGTGTTGCCAATCGGCCTCCTCCCGACCAACCGGTTCTCTATTTTGGCGCTGCCCGTTCTCGTCCTCCGCCGGCTGCCTGCCGCCATCGCTATGCTGCTAGTCGACCTTTCCAGGGCTGATGTTTGTGAAAGTCATTCGATCCCGCCAATGAGCAGCTGGACAGTCGACGTCACTGCTTGAGACAATGGGGATTTTCTTTTTTGTCAAGTTATGAAGGCGCTCGGGCTGATTCATGTTATCTTTATTTTCACGTATTATTTGTACCATTTGTCTGCCTTCACATCCTCGTTCGTAGTAAAGTTAAGGAGTGACCCCTTTTTGACTTCTGTCAGCCGGCCTGGGGCGGCAGTGCACAACCTGCATCGCGTAAACCGCACCTTTACGCAAGCAGTTTCTCTTCCCGCTCATACATGCGCTGCCAAGACTCGCCGACTACAGCCACAACAAGCTGGAGACCATTGTTCAGCTGTCGTGAGGATGGAATTGTGTCACAGTGGTAGTGGTTTATGTTCCTTTTTCGAGTGAAGTATCCCTACATTCCTTTATCAGCATTGGAAGCATTGGTCAGTGCAAAACGACATGTTCGTAAGAACAAATGGGTGGTGATGGAGGATGGGATAATATACAAAGAAGGAGGTATCACGATCACTGGCTGCTCAATCTTGTCGAGACAGCACACAAAGCAACAAAAATCCCGTGAATAACTGCCTTCTGAGGGCTTAGACGGCACATCGTCTATTTGGCCGCGGCTCTCTCCTCAGCTTCAGCTTCTCAAGCGCGCGATCCCAGTCCTCCTTCGTCTTCACGTCGCAAATGCCACCACTAGGTGGCTCGAGAGCGACCACCGCGCCGCCAAGCTCCTCGAGAACCACGTCGGGGCTGCCGCGCTCGCCGGCTTTGGCGCTCGCCGCTAGCCGCCTCAGAGCCTCTGGGGCCCAGATGCCCACGAGCGGCTCGGCGAAGCCGTCAGCGCCACGGAAGCAGGTGACGGCAGGGCCGTTCCCACCGCTGCTGCTGCTGTTGCCGCTGCTGTTATGTTCCCGCCTCAGGCGACCCAGCACGTCGGCCGTGACGAAGGGAAAATCGCAGGCCACGACCAGCCACGCGGCGTCGGGCACGGCCTTGTGTGCGGCGAGCAGGCCCGCGGCGGGCCCGCCGGCCGACTTGCGCTCGACGGTCGGGCTCAGCTCGCCGTCGTCGCCGCCGACGTCCCAGCCGCCGCCGCCGTCGCCGTCCAGTAGGACCTGCAGCACGGGCTTGGCGCCTGATGGACTTGGCGCGCGCGCGTAGTCGTCGAACCGCGCCATCAGCAGGGCGCTGCTGCCGCTTCCGCCGTCACTGCTGTCGTCGTCGTCGTCGCCGCCGTCGTCCACGAGCGAGGAGACGAGGGCGAAGCGCAGGCGCGCGTCGAGCGGCGAGTCGTAGGCCAGCGAGACGTGCACGACGGGGCACTCGGGGCACGCTGCCTGCAGCGCCTCGGCCAGGTGCTGGTACAGCGGCCTGCCGTCTGGCATGGGGAGTAGGTGCTTAGGCGAGCCCATCCGCGTCGACCTGCCCCCGGCCAGTAAGAGCGGCCTGAGCGGTTGGAGTTTCTTGTGGTGTTGTGATGACATTTCTTTTCTCTGTTTCTCGCGAGGTATACAATTCTGTAAGAAAAATGGGGGCCTGGGCGACTGCGTGGTTGCGAACAGATAGGTATCTCGTGCTAGGCCACTCTATTCTTGTCTGTGTTAACAATGTTGGAGAATACGGCATCTAAAGATGCGGGGAAGAGGCCCCGCGCTGCAGCGTATATTAAGGGTCGTTTATTTTTGTCCGGCTTTAGTCTCGATCCCTTTTCATGGTTCCATTTGCCCGGCTCGGCGAGCTTCTCAAGTGTGCACATGTATGGTGGTCTCTTGGGGCTGAGCATCATGTCCCTGTCGTACGATGGCGCCCGGCTCCGGCCATTTTTTGCGCACACCCGACTGGACGACCTTTCTGTCTATCCCGTCGCCAGCCGAGGTTGGAATTCCACGACCATGGAAGTAGGTACATGACATGGTGTACACGATTGCCAATAAATACTAGGCACCCAAGCACCTCTGCACGTCAGGGGGTTCCCGTTAGGTATAGCAGCGCCACTTTTACCTAATTCTGTTAGTAAATGCCACTTCCAAAGTATTTCCAAGGTTTCCATCAAGTAGGAGAAGTAGCCTTCAGAGCTACGTAATACAAATTGGCACAAAAGTGTTCTCGCTGGCATGGAAATCCACCTAGCATGTGCGGGTGTTGGCGCCACCTAATACTGCGCCGTCTATTTCCTATTGCGTGGTTGCTCTGCTAGATGATCACCAGTCTCGTTCTCGAGGTACTCAACCCCCTCAAAAACAGACTCTGGAGGGCCACGGAATACACCTATCCTCTGGCACACTTTGTACTGTGAGCCATCGTCCTCCGGGGACTCTAATGCGCCCTGCAGATCTAAAAGCAGCCCCCGGGTGCCAGTGATCATTATTGGAACCGGTAGATGCTCCCACTCGGGCTTGTACTCCCTGACGTCGAGATTGAAGACTAGCGCGTGTTTGATGGTACCGAGTCCTTCTGCCAGAATATTGGCCCAGAAGCACTGCCCGCGGAGCACCAGATGCCCGCTCGAGACCTGGCCAAGTGGGTCGCTCCCTGCGGGCTCGGCTGTAACGTGAAGTAGCTCGGCCTTGATCTTGTCTGATCCGACTTGCCGATTATCGAACGTGACCCGCCCGTTGACCGAAGCCCATGACCAGGATGGGGCTACGAATGTCTCGGTCCTCGCGAAGCTGGCTATGTCTCCGGGTTTCGGGAAGCCCGGTCTACCCCAGAGGAGGCCCTCTAGTAACTGGCTCTTCCACAAACCAGCACAGTAATCGTCTTGGGCAGTTTGCGCGCTACCGCCGGTGTTAGTGCCCCTAAGCGTCGCAAACTCGCGAGCCAGGCCGGAGATGGCTGCGAGCTTGTCCGTCTCGAATGTGAGTTGCCTGGCCGTGTACCCCTCGACAACATCAAGCCAGTCTCCCTTTAGGAAGGTGACCCTGCCTTTGCTGAGAAAGCAGGACTCGCCATCTGGCGGCTCAACCCTGCGGCCGCTTTCGAACGCAACAAATTTATCGCAACGGAAATATACCTGCGACGGCTCGAATGTGACTCAGCGGGGACTAAGCGGCTCCTCCTGAAGGGCCCAGCCCCTGGTCTGCAGGGTTGTTTGCCAGGACTCTAGATGCTTCCGCTTCGAATCGAGACCATCATCGCTCTGGAACGCATCCTCGTGCTTGACGGGGTCATTGGAAAACATATTGGGTTGTTCCGCCCCCGGAGGCCGAAGAGGAGATGGGCATCCAGAGGCTCGATGGCGTCGAAAGCAAAAAAGAGAGGACTCCTGTCATCGCCAGCCTCTCCCCTTTCCCCATTAGCCAGTGTAGGCTGCGGGTTCAGCTGGACAAAAGGATCCATAGACGGTGTCTGTTTACCCAGGAGCCCGCCGTTGCTGTCGCCGGTCATCGCAGCGGCCAGCGTGAGCCACGAATGCTTGTAGTAGGTGCCCATCCGCCCCGATTCCAGCTGCCAGTCCTCCGGCGAGTCCTGGATTATGCACAGGGCGTCTATCCACAGGTATCTGGCGCTGAGCAGCCTGGTGAGACGAATGGCATCTCTGAAGTTCTGAGTGGGTTGTCCCGGTTCGATCCCGGCCTCGCGCTCCTGAAGCGTGGCCGACGTCGTAGTGGAGGCTATAGGGACCTTGCCTCCCCAGCAATGACTGAGAATGATGTGCCGAGCAGTCTGCTCACTGTTGGGAAAATGGATAGCCGATCGCAGATGGACTGTCTCGCTCTCAAGAGAATCCCCCACATCAAGGATCCGAGAAGGGATAGTGGCGCCTTGTCCGATGCAGGCGTCTTCCGATTCGGCTGCACACCGCTTGAGCCACCGAACGAGCGTATCCTGATCATCTGGAGTGTGAGGGTCTATCGGTAACCTGCGGCCAGGGTATCTGTCGGCGACATGCGAGTCTAGAGTGCCACGAAAACCACCAGCCAGTATGGTCAGCCCAGGTACGCAGATGGTAAAACGGCAATAGGTGTCAGCGGCGGCTCAAAGAGTCCGCGTCCCGCACCTTTGTCAATGCATAGTGCCAGCTTTCCCAGATACTCGATGCTCTTGAGCTGCTCATCGACAGGCGGCGCGCCAGGGGCTCGGTTGATGGCTGCCTGCCGTAGGTGATGCAGATCTATTCCGACACGACGATGTTGTCCACATGGCGTTCGCCAATGTTCGTATGCCGCTTGAAGCCGATATCCCGGCGCCAGAACAGCCTAATCGTGTTGTCGGATCCATCGGCGGCTTGATCATTGGTGGTCACGATCAACATTTTGGCCGCGAGAGGGTCCAGTGATTGGCGGACAACCGCCGTTCCCCGGACCCGGAAGATGGCGTCGAATATCAGAGCGCACAGTCTACAGCCGCCGTCGATGGCCTCTTGGACCTGCGCGAGACTCGGGTGGTGCGGATACCCGAGCTCGGACGACAGCTTTTCAATGGTTATTCCGCGGCAGGTGCCGCAGCGGTTAGCATCCAGAGTCGGATACCTCGCGCCTTCGACGAGGCGCGCGTTGCTTGTGTCCATGTTTGCTCTTTGCTTCCCATGAGCAGAGAAGATCGGAGGGCAACGACAGGAAATACACCCTCCGGCATGCATAGGAACGCAAGTCACCGTCATGTGCGAGACATACGAGAGCGAGTGCGGCTGAAGGTCAGCCCCTGCCTACCCTGCTCTTCAAGCTGCTCCTCCTTTTTCCACATCCAGCGCGAGTGCTGCGTGATCATCCCGAGCCAAAATTGCAAGGCAGGCTGTTACACACATATAGCGTTGTGTTTGGCGGGAGTCCTTGGGCGGGAGTTTTGGAGGAGGTCGCTGGGGTGACGCACGACACCAAGCACGAGATGGCCCTGGCAGATGCTGCATGTAGCTCCGGGGTTCGTGCCGCCGCTTACAGGCCCATCTCCTCGTCACTCTCCTCATCTCCCCGGCCGGCCTCCTCCTCTTCTCTGCGGGTGGCCTCAGTGCTGGCACCCAGCTTCCTGACGCCGTTGGCGACACCAAGGACGAAGGCGCGGTTCTCGGCCAGCTCGGCGCTGCCGACGCCGCGAAGGCTGGCGACGCTGCCACCGAAGCTTTCGACGTCGCCGGAGCTGGCGCGCATCTTGGCGGCGCGGATCTCGACCAGGTCGCGGACCAGGCTGTAGATCTCGTTGACCGAGGCGGGCATGTCGTCGGGGGCGTGGGCGAACAGGGTCTCGGCCATCTCCAGCCAGTGGTAGGGCAGGAACTGGGCGGGCGACTCAGCGGTGCACGAGGGCAGGAAAGGCGGCGACAGGGCGGTGGACCCGGCCATGTTGACACGGTGGGCAAATCCGCGGCCGTCGGAGCGCGAGGGCGGGGGCGGGGGCGGGCTGAACTGGGTCGGGTTGGTGTGCGTCTCGTGGTGGATGATCTGGGCCAGCGACGCCGGGTGCAGCCACGCGGGGGCCACAATGTTTGCGCGCCGCTGCTTCTTGAGCAGGAGCGCCAGCCAGAGCGGCAACGTGGCACGGTGCGGCGGCCGAAGCGTGGGGGTTTTGCCACTGAGCAGGTTGATGCTGTCGAGGCGCTGGCGCGGCACCACCGTCACCATCTCCATTTCGCAGAGGAACGCGACCTCGGACGCTGTGAGGCCTGGAGGGAGCGGGAGCGCCATGCTGGGGAAAAGGAAAAGAGACGAAGAGAAAGAAAAGAAAAACAAAAGGTCAAGCACACCTGGTAGCAAGTGAGCGGCAGGGCTAGGCTGGCGGATCGGTCTATGCATCTCTGGAAATCATCATGAGGGGCAGCAAAAATGCGACAATCCCATTGAGCATTGAGGCCAGGCGCGTTCCAGCTCGCGGCGGAGTTCCAGATTCGGCCCAATGGCAGCACCTTTCAGCGCCGTCATCCACTGCAGCCGAGATAGCCCTAGCCCATATTAGCCCGCCCGTAGCGAACCCCACGGCTGTACCGAGGGTGGGACCATCCGCGGCTGACAAGCGGCAATATCAAATGATCAATCCAAGACGCATGTGGCTCAGAATTCATCTAAAGTAAACACACGCCGCGGTCAATAGGCCCCCTTTCGCTATACATAAAAAGCAACTAGCGACATGAATCTGGAGAATGCAAGCCGCCTAGCTGCTGCTTAGGACGGTATCTGGCGTGTGCACCTCCATAACCTCCCGCCCGTGTGCGCTGCGGTGAGCGCCGCTTGACGCCGGGTCTCGAAGCTTCAAGTTCTCTCTTTGTGTTGCGTGCGGCTTCGGCTCCGCTCAGCGAGGCCACCGCCCACATCACCAAGAGCACACGTATTCCGGTACTTAGACCTGTGCTCCAGAAAAGGCTTTTACCCTCAAATGCCACCCCCAAACACCCCGGAGGAAGGCCTCCCGTCAGCTTCACCATCTGCGTCAATCACCCGCCCTCAAGAGGAGAGCGAGACCATGGAGCGGCCAGGCGGCCAGGCTCCCGGCGGTGGGAATCCTGCAGTAGCGGCAGACAGCGAGGAGCACATCTTGGCCACGGTGAACAGGCCAGCAGACAAACCGAAGCCCACACTCGACTGGCACGCGCTGGAGTACGCCGACGAAGTCAACCAGACTCTCTGCTGCCCGATATGTCACATGCCCCTGGTCAAGCCGGTCATAACAAGGTGCGACCACGTCTTCTGTCGGTCCTGTTTTGGCGAGATGCTCGAGCACAGCAACTGCTGCCCGCTCGACCGCAAGTCGTTTGCCCGCGAGATAGAGAAGGGCCGCTACCCCGCCAAGGAGGCTCCTCGTATCTACCATAACCAGCTCGAGGAGCTCCTGGTCCGCTGCCCGAACCGCCGCTGCCCCTGCATTAAGCCGCGCTCCTCCATACAACGTCACTACGAGGACGAGTGCGGACACACTATGGTCCGCTGTCCTGACTCATCCTGCGCTCGCCTCATAGCGCGAATGGACCTCGACGGTGCTGCTGGTGAATGCCGCCACTCAGTCATGAACTGTCCCGAGTGCGGCGAGCCCATCGATGCCGACACCGTCGACGACCACTACGAAAACCACTGCACGCTGGCGCCCGCCGACTGCGAGCACTGTGGCGTCACGGTCCTGAAACACCGCTATGCGGCCCATCTGCTGCACGAATGCGACGGCGCCGTCCGCCCGTGCCAGTACCACCCCGAGGGCTGCAGATATAGCTGCCGGCGTGCAGACCTCGCCGACCACGAGCAAGGCTGTGCCTTTGGTGCCGTCTCCCGCCTAAAGCTGCTCCTCGAGACCAAGCTCTCACAGCAGGGCACTACCATCCTCCAGCTAGAACAGTCTGTTCAGGAGCAGGGGAGAGCGATAATAGACCTAGCATCCGCTGAAGGGCTGTCGCGATCCTCCTCGAGTGGGGCGATCGCTAATGCAACGATGGTTGCGTCGACTTCCCGGCAGGCCAGCGGCTCGCTCCGCCGCACTCACGCGGGCACGGCCGGTTCTAGGCGCGAATTCGCCCCTGGCCACACACCTGCTAGCCCCCGACGGATACAACTCCCCCACAACGACGAAAATGTACCAGGGAGCAGTTCACCGTCTGCAGAAGGAACGGGTAGCAGTGGCGAGGAGCCCGAAGGCATGCCTTCTTCGGCCTCGCATGACCTGTCTCCCGGGGTCGACGCCAACCGTCACCGCCATCACCACCACCGCCGGAGCGAACACGACGATGACGCCCAGGCCTTCCTCCTCGCGGGCCTGAACAGCTGCGAGGAGAGGGTAGCGGGTCTGCAGCGGCGGCTGGCGGAGCAGGACGCGCGACACAGTCTGATGCTAGTGAACGAAGTCATACCACTACAGGAACAGCTCACGGAGCTCCGCAGCGCGTTCACGGGTATAGCTATGGACATGCGCTACGTCATTGCCCGGCAGAAGTCCCTGCTCAATGGCGGGGGCGGGGGCGCAGGCACAGGCACAGGCAGCAGCTCACTCAGCATTGGCGCCGCGTCGGGAAGCGGCCGTTCGACAACACCCGGACCCAGCGGGCAGAGGATCGCGGACAGTCGGGCAAGAGATTCCGAACCTAGGGAAACGGCCCCGCCGGCCATTACGCCCCCACGACTATGAACGAATTACCACGATCGATGTCTTTTCCAGACGGACAGAAGGACGATTGAAGCCGCACAAAATGAGTCAAGTTATTCTGCAAATGTTTACGATATCTTCTGTCCGGTCCAGTTTCCTGGCCACTTACACCGGCTTCGTTTCTTTTTCCCTTCTTCTTCTTCTTCTTTGATCAAGCTACCTATTGGAACAGAATGGAGTTCTCGGCGCTGTGTTACGAGGCGCAAGGAATCGAGATGTGGGCGTCAGGATACCCAGTCGCAACAATACTACCACCTAAATGGATCTTCAGGTGCAGAAAAAGGAGGTCTCGAGTTTCATATGTCGAGAGTATGAGCTTGCTAGGAGGTTGAATATTTAACTCCAACCTATGCAGGATGTTGAGTCTCCCGATTTGGAAGAAAGTACTGAAGCGCCACTTCGGGGTTATTAATACAGGCACAGATGACCCAACGGCGCATCTCGGAGCACTGCCTCAGGCGTCCACCTCGCGGAAACTGTAGCTGAACATCTGGTTCGACTCCACCGAGTTTTCGTCCGCAAGCTTCCTCGCAGTCTCGACTCCACCGACAGGGACACGATACTCGAACTTCTTGCCCGGTGCAGGGTCCTTTCCATCAATCTGATATGGGAACGGCAGATACTGCAAACGGAGACGTGTGAGCTTGAGTAGTCAACTTCCCGGCCGAGCGGAGTTGGATGTAAAGAACAAACGCACCTCTGGAAGCAGTCCAAGCTGCCTGAGCAAAGTAGCTTGATCCCACGCAATGTGTTCGTGGTAAAGGCGGTCACCTCTGATGTTGACGACCGAGGTGAATGGTATCTCGAGCGGCTTTCCCGTGGGCGGTATGCCTGGCGCGCTATCCACAAATATCATTGTCAGATACGCACCGAGTCTTTGAAAGGAAGAAAAGCCTCTTACAGCCAGTCCACCATCCGGTCATGTGTGAGCTTGACAATAAACTCGTCGATGACGCGATCCACGCCCACCGTCCGGCTGACAAGCTCCAGGGCTATGTCGTTCGGGTTGTTGTGGATGAAATGGTTGCGGTAGAAGGTGGTCAGGCGGTCACGACCAATGCCTCCAGTTATCGTAGGAATGCTTTAGGAAGAGAAATGTTCAGCAAATTACGAAGCTTAGCATGAGACACATTGACTTATGTAGGAAATGCTTCTGCCACTAGGTAATTATCAACATTAATTACGTACTGGTTGACATATGGTTCAGCTACCATTGTGCCCATGGTCTTGGCTACGGCACGATCTCCGAACTCAAAGAAGCAGTGCTCCTCCCAGATCGCCTCAAGATCAAAGAAGGGGCCCCCGACCAGCGGCCGGAGGAAGGTCAGGGTGCGCGTGTGCGCCACCGCCGCCGGGGAGCCGCGATAGTTTGCGTGAGCGGGGAGCGCGAAGTTTGGCAGCGCCTCGCGGTACGCGTGGACGGTCGTGGAGCCGTGCTGGGAGGCTGGATCCGACTTGGCGACATCTCCCGCGGCGTGCCAGAGGACGGGCGCGGACACTCCCACTGGTGGCGTGCTGACAGACGCCGCCGAGTAATTGACGAAAGCAACGATGCTCGGGCCGGCCGTCTCGGACGCGGAGGGCAGGAGGGGCGACGACGGCAGCGGCACGTACGTGATGACGCCGTAGCGGCCCCGTCCGCCTTCGCCGTTCTTCTCGCACTCGTCCAGCGCCGCCAGGGCGCCAAGCGCCGTGCGCAAATCGGCATGGAACGCATCTGGGCTGGCAGCGGCAGCGTTGGCGTCGTTGTCTCCTCGCAGCGTGATCTGTGCCACGGCGTAACCTTCCTCTGCCCACTTGAGCAGAGGCGGTGGGTCGAGGGTCTTGTCGCTGTGGCCCAACGGCAGGGTGGCGTCCACGACGAGCACAAGTCCAGGCCCCTTGCCACGGCGCGACAGGGGCGGCTGCAACAAGATGTTTGGAGCAATGTTCTGTAGGGGCGCAGAAGGGAGCGCAACTGGAGTTTCCTCGGCTGCCATTTTTTATTCTTCTTTTTTCCCTCTTTCGGTGGTAGACGAGATCCCTTTCTCCTGTTTTTTCTTCTTATTGTTTTTGGGAGCTGTGGTAGTTTTATCGAGCAGAGGGCAGCGAAACCCCGCGCGTGCTGTCCGACCTTCCTCGCACTCCGGGCATTTATACCGGTACATAGTCCCCCTTCATTGCCAAGGGGCAGCCCGAGTGTCCCCACGTAGGGTCTGGCTATCCCCCCGCAGTATCTCGAAGGTGAGGGGTGGGGATCACTCTCTTGACCCGAGAAGCATCGCGTTTGTTTATTATAGCACCGTGGAGATGCGCCCTGGCAAGTAAGCCGCGGCGACTGATCGGTCTTGGTTGAGCGATCTCACCCAGACTCATTCAGAGCTTCCATGCCAGACCACTCTAGAACATCTGCGTTGAAGGCCTAATTATATAAATCCCAGAGGTGCTACCCTGAAACAGAAGCAGGCAACCGAGTACTGGCAGAAAGAACGAACAGAAAAGAAGATGACGGGAAGGAGGTCGATCAACATGATATACCAAAGATTGGTTAGGTTCTATCCATTTCTTTTTGAAGATGCGTGGAATACTAGGGAGATCGGAAGCACGCTGCAGACACGGCGTCCCAAGCTCCAGGTCGGTGGGGCAAATATGGGCCTGGGTACCCCCGCCACTTGCCGTTCTGGGAGTGCTTGGGGTGGGGCAGTGACGGCCGCCTGCCACAGGCCGTGGCGCTGCCTTTAACCCAGCGCTCAGCTCGACGTGCTTGTCGCTCTCACAGCCTCGTCAAATATCCAACGTGCCAGGTCCAAGCGAGAGCCTGGTTGCCGACATTTGATAGCCATTTGAGCTGGCTGGTCATTCGCCACCATGGATCCCGACGAGCAGCAACAGAGGCAGCCGCCAGACGAGCCGACGCTGCCGAGCGCCGAGCAGGTGAGTATGGCTTGCTCCGTCTGTAATCTAGCCCGGAGCCCCGGAGCCGGAGCTATGCTTAGGAATCCGTCTGACTCCGCTTGACTTGTTGCAGATGCGGGCGCGCCGGCTTGCTAAGCTCGGTGGCTCTCTTGCCCCCGCCGGCTCGTCTTCAGCAGAAACCAAGCCAGCAGGGAACGAGAAGAATGCCGCAGAATCGTCAGGTGCCAACACACCCCCAGCCTCGTCCTCCGTCACCGCCGCCGCGAGTCCCGTGCCCGCCAAGAACCCTTCCCTATCCTCTGCCCCTCAGCCGTCGCCCGCCCAAAGTCCAATTCCCTCGCGACCACAACCAGGCAAGGGCCCGTCAGTCGAAGCTTCGGCAGCACAGACGATGGCCCAGGATTCAGGTACAACCCACAGCGATGGGGGCACTCTCAAGAGATCAAGAGTCGATATTGATACACGACCATCAGGCATGCGGCCGCAGAAAATCCAGAAGCCGGACACGTTTGAGGACTGGGCCGACAGGACCATCTCGCACTTCTTCAGGGCCACTCTGGACCCAGACCACCGAGCTGACGCCCTTGGCCACCCGCTCACGTACCTGCCCAACCTCAGAAGCGAGCTCGAGGAGTCCTTGGGGAAGCTAAAGGATGGAGACAGGCTCCGGCTGTCGCAGGACAGTCTGGATGCCACAATCCTCGAGGCCGCCACCGAGTTCACGCACCAAAAACCGCTGCTCGACTATATCCTTCCATGCTGGAAGCGCATCATCAGGTTCAGCAAGTCCGCTGCCATGGTGCGCAACCCGCCGCCGGAGAAGCTTGCGCTTGTCAGCGAGGCCAAACGGCTCTGCATGAGCAACGCACTCTTCGCGCTCACGGTCCCCGATCTGTTTGGGTTCGTCGCTCCGCGCCCGACGCGTGCAAGGATCGTCTGTTGTGAAAGAGGAGTTTTTTGAGCGCTGACTGTTGGTGGGCGCTATGGTGTGTAGTCGCGAGGCGAACCCGAAGCATGACAGCTTGGCGCCCTACCTGCTCAGAGGCTTGGATAACGAGTCCGGAATCTGCCTGGATTTCTTGGAAGAAGCCGTCAAGAGACTCGATGAAGATGAGTCCTTCACCGACGTCTTCGTCAATGCAATGATTGAAATCAGTGCGAGGCTCTCCAAGATGAGTTTGGCAGACAACTTCAGGCCACACGTCGATGTAAGGCCTCTACTTCGGTATTATCCCTCCCGTGTCTCCAAGGCGATTAACTCTCTTCCCATATAGGTTCTGAAGCTGTATTCCAAGCACAAAGATCTCATGGTGGCACTGGCTCGGCATGACTCCTTCCTGCTCCCGACGACCACGACACCACCCTTGATTGAGAAGGACACCATTCTGGGCCCTTTCTTCCGGCTTTCTCCCCTTCAACAACTAGTGTCTAAGTCCTACTTCCCGAACCCGACATCTCTCGATGAGAATGCGATCCGAAGCGCGCAGAATGCCCTGCGCATCACGCTTTCCGCTCACCAGATGGATCTTGCCGGCATTACTAACAGCTTTGTGCGCGCCAACGAAGAGGTGAGGAACCGGATGCTGGACTGGCTCGCCCTGGTCGTCAACTCGAATCACAAACGGCGGGCCATGCAGGTTGATCCCAAGGAGGTGTCGTCGGACGGCTTCATGGTAAACGTCACCTACGTTGTCAACGACCTGTGCCAGCCCTTTATGGACCCGACATTCTCCAAGGTCGGCAGGATCGACACCGACTACTTGCGGCGCGACCCCCGCGTGTCTATCAAGGACGAAACCAAGTTGAACGCGGACCAGCAGCAGGCCGACGAGTTCTACTTGAAAAAGGCCGACGGGACCACCAACTTCATCACAGAAGTCTTTTTCCTGGGTCTTGCCGCCCACAACTACGGCAACCAGTCCATCGCCGAGCGGCTAAAGGCTTTGGACAGAACAAACGACAGCTTCAGGAGAAATCTAGAAGCCTTCGAGGCGGAGCGCCATCGCCATCTCAACGTAAGGCCACCGTCCTGGAAGGATGCAAGGGCGAAATCTCTCCAGGAAGAAACATGGGTTCTCAAGCTAATATGTTCTTATTCATAATAGAATCCCGCACGACTCCAGCTTTTCGACGCCCGGACCGCTCAGTATCGCGAGGCTCTTGACCTGAGTCTCGCCAACAAGCACGCGGTTGTCGGCGTGCTCACGGACGAGAAGATGCAGTCTAGGTCTCTCCAATTCATGCGATATGTCACTGTGTGGCTTCTGCGCGTTGCCAGCCAGACACCTTATGCCCCTGACACGTCGTTGAAGTTAGTATCCGCCACATCCATCCATCTCGGGACGCGCCCATTTCTAACATGAGCCTTATAGGATTCCATTGGCGTCCCCTCCCACGGACGTCTTCGGCTGTCTTCCCGAGTATGCTTTGCAGATTGTTCTTGACAACTTCAAATTCGTATACAAGTATGTAATCTCCCCTCTTACTCGAACCTATCGGATTGCGTGTGGGAGGCTGACCCAAAATAGTGCGATGCCACAAATACTCATGTCGTCGGTCGGTGACGAGCTCATGGTACTTTGCATCACGCTGCTCGAATCGTCAGACTACATCCGCAACCCGTACATGAAGGCGGCACTGGTCACCCTCCTCTACTTTGGCGTTACACAGTTCTACCGGCATTGGAAGAATGGTGTCATGTCGGACGTGCTTACCAATTCCAAGTTTGCCAACGACCATCTCCTTCACGCTCTGATGAAGTTCTATATCGAGTGCGAATCGACCGGAGCCAATTCGGCGTTCTATGACAAATTCAACATCCGCTTCGAGATATCGTACATTATCCAGCGGGTGTGGCCTAACACACACTACCATCAGCAGTTGACGCAGCAGAGTAAGACCAACAGGGCCTTCTTCATCCGCTTTGTCAACATGCTGCTGAACGATGCCACGTACGTTCTGGACGAGGCGCTGGGCAAATTCCACAAGATCCACGAGCTTCAGGTGGAGCTCAGGGATACCGGGACCCTCACGGAGGAGGAGAAACGGCAGAAACAGGACGAGCTGCAGACGGTAGAGGGCCACGCAACGTCATACATGCACCTCACGAACCAGACGGTAGCTATGATGAAGCTCTTCACCGAGGCCTTGGGGGATGCCTTTACGATGCCCGAGATCGTGCAGCGGCTGGCGGGCATGCTGGACTACAACCTGGAGACGTTGGTGGGGCCCAAGTCCAGCAAGCTAAGGGTTGAGAACCCGCAGAAGTACCGTTTCGAGCCCAAGACGCTGCTGGCAGAGATCACGGACATCTATCTGAACCTGAGCAAGAAGCCCGCCTTCATCGAGGCAGTCGCGGCGGACGGGCGGTCGTACAAGCCCGAGACGTTCGATGCGGCGGCACGCATCATGTCGAGCAAGGGGCTGGCAGACCCTGCCAAGGTGCATGCATGGGCGCGGCTGGCAGCCAAGGTGGTGGCGGCTAAGGGACTGGCGGAGCAGGCGGAGCAAGACTTTGGCGAGATCCCGACCGAGTTCGAGGACCCGCTCATGAGCGACCTGATGAAGGACCCGGTGCGACTGCCGTCGGGCAACGTGGTGGACCGGTCAACCATCACACAGCACCTGCTCTCGGACGCCAAGGATCCGTTCACTCGGCAGCCCATGAGCATTGATGACGTGGTGCCTTGCGACGAGCTGCGGGCCCAGATCGAGGCGTGGAAGGCAGGGCGGATGGCGGTGGCCAAGGAGAAGCTAGCGGCCATCGCAGATGGCAGCGCGCCAGAGGTGAGCAGTGGTGGCTACAGCTCGAGTTTGCAGAAGGCAGACTCCATGGACACCTCATAGATCTCCTCTATGGGCATCCCTTTTGCAAGCGTTTATTATAATTGGCATCATTTTATCATTTTATTTTCAGCGGGGGACCATCCCTATCATCTCGTGTTCACCGGCGCTGTTTGCGGTCTCGCGTCGTTGCCGGCACCGGCTTGCCGCTTCACTGTTTGCCCGAAACATTTGCCTCGCCAGCGCTTGGCAAACGACCTAAATAGGTCTTGACTTTTGCGCCTGAAATGTTGGCTGCTCAACCCTTCTTGTCACTTCGGTTTGCTGATTGATTTTTCATTTTTACTTTTTCTTCCTATTTTTTCTGTCACTTGTGTCCAGTAGTCGTAAGCTTGGGAGATGCGTAAGCAGTCCCTGAACACACAGAGACATGAGCCGAGCCGGGTTCACCTGCGGCTGGTGTCCCTTCCTGGGCGGCCATCCTCTTCTCCCTGTCAACAAGATTCTGGATATCTTTGCCCGTTATTGCCGTGCCTGGGTGTTCTTTGCGAACAAGCTCGGCAACGGCTCGGAAGGATAAATATGGCTTGTTTTTGAGGAGCGTGGTGACAGTCTCGCGGGCGGCTTTGAGAGCAGCTCGCCGGTGCACCGGGATGGTGGCCGGGTCGGTCATTTCATGGGTGTGAGCGCCATACTTCAGCGTGAAAAACCAGCCTACTAGGGGCTGTCCCCTCGGCTTGATTTGCGCGATTGACGCCCTCCACCTGCAGCCATTCCGCAGGGTGGCTCTGACGCCCTTGTGAGTTTTTGTGTTGTGTGAGGCGGCCGAGGTGCACTCGAGGTCGTAACGACAGATGTCGACAGGCGTATTTTCAGCCCTCTCGACTTTGTTCCGCTTGCGGTAGCTCGACCGCGCTACGACGACGCCAAACCCCGTGGCATAAGCGGTGCGCTGGACGGCCTGCAGCGCGGCATCGTAGTTTGCAAAGGGGGCGCCCTCGAGCGAAGCAAAGCTAGGCGGGTTGCGCGAGGGAGACCACGCGCTCACAGCAGTGGGGGGTGCGCCGCCGCCGCCATCATGAGGGGGCGGCGCGGGGCGGGGGGCCGAGGGCGGAAAGGGGCTGGCCGACGAGAAGGGCGTGTCGGACTGGGGCTGCAGAAAGACGGAAAAGTCAAGATAGTCGTCTGCCATGGCAATTTTTGAGTTGCGGTGCTTTACTCGTTGCGGACAGCACAGTTTCGTTTTGAGGTCGTCTGTCCAGTTGTGGGGTGTCCGCGAAGTGAGGCTGTCCGTCCGTCCATCCAGTGAGGTTTGATGTGGGCCTGGGTTGGATGCCCAATGTAGGAATGGATGCCCTGACGAGCGGTGATGCGTTGTTGGTGACGACCGGGGTAGAACTCACATGAGTCTTGACGGGTAGGGAGTGCTAATTGGAGGGTGCTGAAGGGCAGCCCAGTCGGATAAGTGTCGGGTTAGAATGCGCGCAATCGCCACCAATCAAGGCCTGGGGAGGTGCCTGGGAAGTATTGAGGTGCCATCAATCAATCAATGCCTGCACTATCGGTCTGCTAGGTGTCCGCCGGGTCTCAGTCCAGCGCAGTGGGTGCCGCTAAACAGCCGCCTGCAGCGCCCCGGTTGCCGGGTGCTGAGGTCAATCAATCGAATTGGGATCCCCAGCGTCATGTGCGTCACTGCATGTAACAGCACGCCCGAACCTGTTCCACAGCCATCGACATCCATGCTCACCCGTACCTCAAACCTGCTACTTCGGACCCATCGACAGCCTCCCGCGAACTTCAGCAAACCTTCCCACCGCCCTCCCATACCGCTGCTGTGCGAGACCAGCCAATAACGACGACGCTCACCCAGGCCCGATCCATGGCATTGCTGAGCAGGCCTCGAGATGGACGGCGTCTCTCCCATAGTGCCGCTTGAGCGCTCCGTCTCCGAGCTCTCAGCCACCTCCTCGAAGAGCCATCGTTCCACCGTCCGCGGCACCCGCCGGAAGCTCTTGTCCACCCAGTCCTCCAGCTCTGCCTCTTCCATCAACGACAAGTCCCTGACCTCCTTCCCCTCCTTTTCGCCCGGCTCGCCCAAGCATGAGGGGGACGAGTCCCCGGTCATAGTCGACGGCATCGATGCCGTCGCCTCCGTCCTGATCAAGCAGCCACCCTCGGCCAAGCCGCGGACCCCGACGTCGGCAGCCCAAACGCCCGCTTCAGCCACCTCCGCCTCCGCAGCCGCATCCATAGTCGAGAGCCTGACGGCCGCGTCACCGGGCTTACTGCAGACCCGACGGTCCTCTTCCTCCGGCCCAAATGGCGCCCGGAGCGCCCTCTTCGACGATGCCACCGGCACACCGACACGCAGGCTCCCCGGCGCCCTCCACCTGGCCGACGACGAGCACATCAACCGGCTCGTGGCCAAGCATGGCGCCGTGGGCCTGGTGCGCCAGGTCGCCGAGGACCTGGCGCAGCGCGACGCCCAGATCTCCGCCCTGCGGACCCGCGCCGGCGAGCGCGAGCGTGCCCTGCGCCGAATTATCCTCGAGTGCGGCCTCTCCAACCTCGACCTCGAGACGAAGCTGCGCGCCGTCGAGAACGAGGCTAGGACCATGGGCGCCGCACGCCGTGGCGGGCTGGACCGTGGCGTCTCGGATCTCGTCAGCGACGCTATGGCCGATAGTGTCTCCGGGGAAGCGCCTTCCTCGCCCCTCTACGGCCATGCAACGCCGTTCGACGGCCAGGCGACCATTCGCGCGGTCAGCGGCTCGGTGCCGCCACCTGCAACGGATTCGGATGGCAATAATAACAGTAGCAAGGGTACCATGAAGTTCATTAAAGATTACATATGGGGCGGGGGCGGAAGCGGGAGGAACAGTCGCTCCAGTAGTATAAACGGAGACACTGCTAAACAGGCACGGGCAGTCATCCGCGCCCCTGTCTCGAGCGACCGGCGGCCGATGCTGCAGGACGACCTCTTCACGCCCCCAGATACGCAGTCTGTGAGGAGCTCGAGCAGGGCCTCCAGCATTAACAACGGTGTTACGGGTAGAAAGACGTCAACACCATTCTCTACGCTGGTCAGGATGGTTGCCGGCGGGGGCTCTCTAGCTCCCAAGGACGGGGACTTCAGGGGCAGGGCTGGCAGCTCCTCGGTGGCGGGCGGCTCGTTGAGAACGTCATCAGTCTCGAGCCAGAGGACGACAGGGTCGAATCGCGCCGTGTCCACGCAGGCGGGCGGGCCCAAGGCGCTCATGTCGATGCGCAGGGTCGTCACCGGCGTGCCGAACCTTCCCGCGTCGGGCGTCGGCCGCTCCAAGCCCGAGGAACGGTGGGACTCGATGGTGAGCAGTCCCATCACCGACTCCATGTCGCAGCAGGAGAGCTACGGGCCGGTTGAGATGGACAAGATCCTCCCCCTCGAGGGACAGCCGCCGACTCTGTCGCAGTTCTACAACAACAACTACGGCGGGTCCGGCGATCTCACAGACCGGTTCGGCTTCATCTACGACCAACGGAGGAAGAAGCGCCAGAGAGCGACGCAGCTGGCTAGCCAGGTCCTAGCCGTGGCTGCTGGAGGCAAGGCGGACGGTACCGGCAGACCCATTCTACCACCCATCATCACGGACGACAGCGCGAGCCACAAGTGGGACGTTGTAAGCGAGGGAAGGCCGGGTTCGCCGTCATCGACGGAGGAGGTGCGGGAAGAGGGCAAGCCGAGCAGCAGGTGGTACGACTACCTCAAGGTTGTCACCTTCCAGGCCGGGACCGAACGCACGACCGAGCTTCTGTCGGACACACCGGCCATGAACGCGCCCGGGATCGAAGTCACTGAAGGCCAGGAGCCGCCCAAGTCCCCCGTCATTGTCCAGTCCGAAGACGGCGGCTTTGTGCCGCATGCCAGCACGCCAACGTCGGCTGTCGACACGCTAGGCAGCGCCAGCGTCGGGCCCGAGAGCGAGCCTGCAGCGGCGACGTTCGTCAAGGACGACGTCGAGCCCGTCAAGCAGCTCCTTGACCAGCTAAACAGTCTGCACGACGCGCTGCAGCGGAAGCGCATGGACCGGTGGAATGAGTTCCAGCGCAAGGTGCGGGCTGAGCGCAGGAAGCACGGCGGCGACTCGTCAGGCGCGGACAACCGATTCCACAGCATGCCCGAGACCAGGCTGGCTGACGGCGAGCTGATCGGGATCGCGGACCTCGGCAACAAGGGCAAGGTAGGACGGGCCAAGTGGAGCGAGTTCCGGACGCTGGTCCTGGGCGGCATCCCCGTCGTCCTGCGGGCCAAGGTTTGGGCCGAGTGCTCGGGGGCCATCGACCTCCGGGTGCCGGGCTACTATGACGATCTGATCAGGCGGCCGGCGAGCGAGGACAACCCGGACGTGGTGACACAGATCCGCGCCGACATCAACCGGACCCTCACCGACAACATCTTCTTCCGCAATGGCGTGGGCGTCGAGCGGCTGCACGAGGTGCTGCTGGCATACTCGCGACGCAACGCCGAGGTTGGCTACTGCCAGGGCATGAACCTGATCGCCGCGAACCTGCTGCTAGTGACGCCGTCGGCCGAAGACGCGTTCTGGCTGCTCGCCGCCGTGGTCGAGCGGATCCTGCCGGTGGGCTATTACGACCACTCGCTCCTGGCCAGCCGGGCGGACCAGCAGGTGCTGCGGCAATACGTGTCGGAGCTGCTGCCGCGGCTGTCGGCGCACTTTGAATCCCTGGGCATCGACCTCGAGACCATGACGTTCCAGTGGTTCCTCTCCGTCTTCACCGACTGCCTCTCGGCCGAGGCGCTGTTCCGGGTCTGGGACGTGGTGCTCTGCCTGGCCGACGGGTCGACGTTCCTGTTCCAGGTGGCGCTGGCGCTGCTCAAGCTCAACGAGCAGCAGCTGCTGACGCAGTGCCCGACCCCGGCGGCCGTCTACACGTACATCAACCACCAGATGACAGACCACGCCATCAGCATCGACGGCCTCATCCAGGCCTCTGAGGGACTCAGGAGGCTAGTCCGCCGCGAGGACGTGTCGGCCCGCCGCGAGGCCGCCATCGAGGCGGAGCGGGGGCTCGCCCGCCTGCGTGAGGAGGAGCGTGCGGCCAGGGCTGCGGCCGCCCTGAACGTCCGGAACTCGCGCAAGGCGGCCGCCGCCGCCGCTGTCGTGGTCATGGACGAGGTGGTCAGTGCCACGTCGTCCAAGGCCCCCAGCATCATCTCCAGGACCGCGTCCCCCGCCCCCTCGGCCGTCGTGTCGCCCGCGATCGAGGTTGGCGGTGGCGTCGCTGGCAGCGCCTGAGCGTTCAGCTCCGGCCGTGGCCTAAAGTGAACCGACCATGCCTACTTATCTCGATATTCGCCACACAGAGCGAGCATAGCGTTACGGGAAT
>JNVV01000011.1:561581-582016 GCA_000733355.1 Falciphora oryzae
CTTGGGTTGGCTTGGCCTTTCTTCTCACCCTGCTATCTCGAACATGAAGTCCCCGGGTTTAGATATCCCGTCGATAAGTTGGATGGCTACCTACACAAGTTGGAGCATGGCCAGAGCGCAGCCGGGGAGATGTCTCCATCTTACCCTGTGCTTTGGAGGGGAAAGAACAGTGCCCTGGGGTCCTTGTCGGCCAACCGAGCCAACATATCGTCATATCTTGGCTTCTCTCATTTGTCCATGTTTTGTATGGTGCTTGCCTAGAGTTTTTTTTTTTTTTTTTTTTTTCTATTGTTTTTCTCCCTGTGCCATTTCATAGATTGGGAAGCTCATGATACCCCCTCCCTTCTTCGATGCCCTCTAGCTTTCCTCAGGCATCAAAGCAATAAATCAAGATTCGTATTATGCTAGGCACGGGTTTAGTGCTCAGGAATGACAAGCAGTGGTGAGTGAGGTCCATGGTTGTCGTGTTTCCCCGTTAAACCACTATGCGATGGCAGGTGAAGCAGAGAATCGAGGGCGTGTATAGCCTCGAAAAGAGAGCGTTCTGTCCGCGCCCGGCATGGATTGTTCGGCCGACGGCGTGGCTACCCGGATGGGATGGCATCAAGAAGGAAAGTTGCGGCTGGCCCGGTAATTGCCTCGAAGAGGAACCTCCCAGATCCGTACCAGCCTTGTCACCTCCCCGCCATCCCATGGCCTCCCAGGCTTTGATAGAAGAACCAAGCCGCCCTCTGCAGCGGCATGGGCGCCAGCAGCCACTCCCCAAGCCTTGTATGAGCGCTCAGCGGACGAAGCCTGCCAAGATCGAATCCGGGCGCCAAGATGGCGCAGCGGGATGAAGATGGGCCGACTCGACAACCGGGGCTTCCGATTTTGTCCACCGGGGATAAGATCCGTTGCTTAGCACTGCCCGCCGAAGAAAACTCGCCCGGAGAGTTTCGTAGCTGCCTACCCCTAGAGAAAGGTTAGGCGGCAGCGGGCTTTGCTTTTTTTTTTTTTTTTTTCTTATTGTCAGCATCTAGATTTATACAAAGCGGTTGGTTCGGTCCAAGCAGTGGAATAGACAGATCATGGCATGTTATTTTTGCTGCCAGCATAAACGGAACTACCATAAGGGCTAACGTTACGTTTTATATGTTTCAAATAAGTTCTTAGGTATTTACAAATATTGTGCTCGCCGCTGATAATAAGAAATGAGAAAGCAGGGACTGCGACCTACCGACTTCTTCTGCTCCTTTAAAAACACGTACATGGCTTGCCACAAATAATGACGAGTGTGTGCCTTTACAATGGGATGGGTGCTCTGCCACACTGACGGCAGCAATCCCGCTCAACGCCCTCGAGTCCTCCCCGGATCCCGCCGGTAGGGAGTAGAATGCCCTTCTCGGCCCCTGGCCGCTTGGGTCAGATTACAGCACGGCTTTATCCATCTCCCTCCCTCCTCCGGGGGAACCGGCTGTTGGGATGGCGGTTCTGTTAGCTCCTTCTCTTCTACTTACTTCCGCGAACTGCATCTTTCTTTCTTCCTCTCTTTCTTTCCTCGTTCCTTCATATCTGGCAGGTAGGTATCTAATGTGTATCTCTCACATCTCCAAAACCTCACTTGATCTTGCTCATGATAGTCTCGGGCCCCCTCTCGACAAAGATCTGGGCGGCGCGGGCCTTGACGGCGTTGAGGGTGGCGCGCTCAAAGTCGTCGCGCGACCGCAGCACGGCCTCAACCCAGGTGATCTGCAGGTCCCAGTAGGCCGTCTTGAACTGCTCAAAGACGTCGGGGACCTGCTCCTTGGGGCTGCTGAGCAGGCTGTCGAACAGCTGGATGACCTTCCAGCGCTCCTTGAGCTGCATGCCCAGGTCCGAGTCGAACGAGTCGAAGAAGGCGAAGACGGTGCCGACGTCGTCAAAGATCTTGTCCTGGTACTGGTCGGTGCGGCGGAACTTGACGCCCTTGTTGCGCACGCTGCCCAGGTAGCGCGCCAGCAGCTCGTCGGCGAAGAGCTCGATGAAGATGTCGACAAGCGAGTGGTGCAGCACCTGGCGGTAGTCGCCCACGTACTCCTCGAGCGTCACCACCATCTGCCGCATCGCCGTCGACGTGTACCACTTGGGCGTGAATATGTCGGGCAGCACGGGCGTGAAGTCGACGGCGAAGACGAGCTGGACAAACTTTGTGATGCACCACGTGCTGAAGTCGACGTAGCCGTCGCGCAGCGCCTCCATCTCGGCGTCGGCGCGCTCCATGTAGGGCTGCGACACCATGGGCTCGAACTTTTGCCGGAAGCTGCTCAGGTAGCCAAACCGGCCCTCGTCCTCGTTGTCGTCGATGCACGCGATCTGGTCGTTGGCCGTGGCCACGAGCCAGTCCTGCAGCGCCTGGAAGCCCTCGAGCTCGGGCACCTTGCCGGCCTCGTACAGCTGCGCTTCCTCGTCCAGCAGCTTCTGCCACGACTGCTGTCGCGCCCGCAGCCGCAGGAACATGGCGTCCACCACGCCTTCGGCCACGTCGGCCCGCTTCGAGTTGGCCGCCGCGTCCATCTGCTCGCGCAGCATGCGCCAGAGGTCCACCAGGTTGCGCGTGCGGAAGTAGCCGAACTCGTCCGCGTCCAGGTTGGACGCCTCGGCGCCCGCGCGCTCGGCAAAGTCGCGCTTCTCCTGCGCAAAGATGCGGTCGATCCACTCGTCGAGGAACTTGATGATGAGGTTGCGGAAGTCACGCACCAGCTCGGCCTCACGGTTGTCCACCACGTGCGGCGTCAGCTCGTCCTGGCGGAACCCCAGCTTGTTCATCTTCTTGTAGTACTTGTCGGGCCAGCCGACGATCTCGAGCGCGTGCGACGAGCTGCTCTCCGGGTCGTCGACCATGCCCACCAGGAAGTCGTGCATCAGCTCGTGATAGATGCCGCCGTACGTCTTGAATATCTTCCACTTCTTGGGCATCAGCGGCACCATGCCCAGGCGCACGGCGTTGAGGTCGTTGAAGAACCAGCGCAGGATCTTGTCGAGCTTGGAGGGGTCGTCGAGGAAGTCCTCGCGGCTGGCCTTGAACTGGGCCTCGCAGTAGCCGCGGATAGCCAGCAGGAACTTGTCCTTGTAGCCGCGCACCGTCTTGGCGCCGTCGGTGATGCTCTGGAACCGGGCGGCCATCTCCTTGTGGTCCTTGAGCGCGTCCTGCAGCGCCAGCACGCGCTGGTCGCTCTTCTCCTCGGCCTCGATGATGAGGGCGAAGCGCACGACGAGCCCGTTGTTCTCCGACGTTACCAGGTTGATGAGGTTCATCGACACCATGCCGACGTGCTCGTCGAACCAGTCTATGATGCCCTCGAGGCGCTCAAAGTAGTCCTCGAGAGTCGACTGCAGGCTGGTATCCTCGGCGCGCTGGATCTGCTCGATGGCGTCGTCACGGATGTTGCGCAGCTGCGTGAGCTCGTAGTGGATGGACAGCAAGTTGGGCATCTGGTCCTGCTCGGCCTCGTCCTGGCGCAGCATCTTCTCGACGGCGTTCAGGCGGTCGTTGAAGGTCTCGAGGTTGCGGCGCATGGCCTCGACGGCGCCAAAGTTGCGGTGCGCCTGCGAGACCAGGTTGATGGTGGCAAAGTCCTTGATCATGTTCTGGCTCTCGGAGCACAGCTTGTCGATCTTGATCATCTCGTCCTTGATCTGCTGCACCGCCTTCTGGCCCTCCGACAGGCCCGTCATGCCGCCCTGCGTCGTCTCGAGCTGCTCGCGGAGGCCGCCCCGCAGCTGCGAGTCGACGGCCTCCTTCTTGCGCGTGAACTCCTGCTTCAGCACCGCGATCTTGTCCAGGTCGTCGGGGTGCCGGAGCAGCTCCGAGAGCTTGACCTGCGGCGCGTCCATTGCGCCGTGCCGTGCCGTCCCGGCCCACGGTCTTGTTGTTTCGGTTGGGCGGGTGCGCAGGGGATAGATAATACGTCGGTCCGAGGTCGTCTATCGTCGGGCGGCGCCGCCAATCGGGTCCGTCTGGTCTGCTCCTGCCGGCTACTCCAGGGGCACGGCGAGCGCGGGCTTCATGACTTCGGGGAGAGGTCTATTCTTGACTTTGTTCGTCGCTCTCTGCGAGGCCGAGCGTGGCGGGAGGGTGGATGGTCGGCTTCATGGGCGTCCTGGCCATGCATGTAGTCGTCGATGCTCTGTGGGCTCACATTCCTTCTGTCAATTAGGCCTGGACCGCCTATGTAACAGCGGCATTGGGCGGCGGAGGTCCCGTGCGCGTGCTGCAACTCCACTCATATGCAAGGGTTTCCCCACCTTCAATCAATTGACGTCTTCTGTGCAGCTCTCAGCCCTCAACTTGCACCGAGGCTGGCCCAGCAAAGAATGACTCCATGGGTAGTGTTGTTATTCATCTTACATGTATGGACTTGCATTCAGGAACCCCGCTTCCGTTACGCCAACCTCACCACATAGTATCATCCCCCCGCCTTATCCCTTTCGGCTGAACTTCCGAGAGCCAAATAATAGCCCAACAAGGTATTCCACGGCAGGTCGCTGCTGGTTCCTCGCCGCCGTGGGCCAGGTGACATAAATCTCTACAGCATGAGGGAGAAACAGGTTGGACGGAAGGAAACGGCAGGACAAAAGAGGCAAGAGCATAGCAGAAAACTATAATGTGGTGAGGTGAATAGGGAGATGCTTGGCCTTGGAAGGAAGGTTCCATTCTTTCCTGCTGTTGGAAAACCATCCACGTCTGACGGAACGTGCAGTCTCTATCAGATGGGCTCCAGCGGCTCCAGGGGTTTTGCCCCCAGCGACAGTGACGATGCGTCTGGTCGATGGCTGCCACGCCAGTCCGGCATGTCGTCGTCGTCATCTACCTCTGCGTAGTCATCGTCCTCATCCTCCTCTTCGTCGTTTGCGCCGTCGTTCACCTCGATGCCGATCTCAATGTCGCGCGTCACCATGATGGACCCGTGCGCCGGCTCCGGCGGCTCGCCGCCCTGCCCCGTGATGATCCGCGCCGACGACTGGCCGATGCCGCTGTCGTTCTCCGACCGCCTCGTCGCCGACACCAGGCTCGTGACCCCGAACCTGCTGCCGCGCGACGACCCGGACGACCCGCCAGTGCCGGTATACTTGGAGTTGTTGCGGCTTCCCCGGTGGCTGCGCCACTTGCTGCTCCGGCGCTTCCGTCGCGACGTGTTGTCGCTCGCGCCTCCTAGTGGCTGGCCGTCGCTGTCCGCGACTGTCGGCTTGCTCGCCGCCGTCACGAAAACAAGCGCTGCCACTGTCGGCCCCATTCTCTTTCCGAGCGTCCGCAGCGAAGGGACGCACTCGCACACAATAAGGCTGAATATCTCAATTTCCGACCAGAGCATGGCGTCGACGATGGTATCTATCCCACGGCGCTTTCTTAGCATCTCTTTATAAAGGGAGAATGGGGAAAGGGGAAAATGGATATCAGTCCCGGCCAAGCTCTTACATGTTGGGTCACCGCCCTTGTATAGCGATGGGATGAGCCTAATACGGACGACTGAGAAGATACACACGCTGATTCGTGTGGGTGCGTCCCAGGTCAGCCATTGCCAGCCCGGCTTCCAAAGGTATTACGATCAGATGTAAGACACGATATCAAATAGTCAGACACTTACAATATGCCGACTGATACCAGAAGAAACATGAGTGTCTTCTTGCCGGCGGATAACTTCAGTCCCCATAGCACCGGAATGGGCTGGATGAAGAGAACGAGGTCGCTGAAGAGTTTTATACCAAACTGTCGCCCTCCGAAGGAATCTAAAAGTCAGCCTTCTCCGATAAATCCCGGAAACAAACAAGATAAAATGTGAAGGCGAGCGAGGCCTGTTCCCCTCTCGAGAAGGTCGGTCACTCACAAAAGACAGATAGAAAGCTCCCAGGTTGACGCACGTGCCGGGTATCGTCGGGACGAGGGCTTTGGAAAATGGGGTGCACATGAGATGTGACGTGATGCCCTCGGCTATTCCCTGGAGGATGAGAAACACGATGATTGCCTTGTTCAACAGAGCATGCCGCCGGTCCGAGAATAGTCGAAGATAGTAAAAGGCGTATGCGAGCTTGGCCGCAACGGAGCCTAAGACGTAGAGGGAGAATGTCGGAAGGCCGTACTAAAAACCACCCGCAGGTACGCCCAGTCTTCGTCGTTAGCACACCACGCTGCCAGCGAACCCGAGGGTGGGAAGGGCGGTGCTTGTCCCTAACTAACCCGGATGTACTTCTCGAGCGTTTCCGGGCTGATTGTGTCGAAATGGGAGCCGAATCCGACCGTGGTCACTATCACCGGCAAGGTCAGCCTTGTGGTGTCTCGCGCGACGATTATATATCAACACCGGTACGTACTTAGAATTACAAGAATAAGTAGCGCCGTTAGGCACAGCTTAGGGGTAGGCACTGTTGTTAGCATGCCCACTACCTGTAAAGGGCTCGGAGCCCAAAACCAGCGCCGACCACGTCTAGTCACCCACCCAGCTAATGATCGACATTGCTGGAATTTGCGTTGCGCAGTGTCAGCGACTTGACCGAGACGCAGCAGACAGAGCTCCCCAGAGGACGGCGGAGCGGCGGGCTTGGGAGCTGTGTTACCGACCGTCGTCGATCCAGAAGTTCCTCATCGTCACAGCGCTCACCGTCACCCGGCCTGCGATGGCCAGCGATGACACAACCATCATGGCGATGTTGGCACCCACGATACGGGGCGCTAGTAAACCGTCGCTTGCCATCATTGTGCCGTTGATGCCGTCATTATAGTCGGCCTGACGTCTAACCACTTCCCTAGAGGGGAAGAAGCCTGCTTGCCTAGAAGCTCCGGAGCAAGGTTGGGATGTGAGTAAAATATGGCTCCCCCGAGCACATGCCGCTGGAGAGTCGAGCGGCCCACCCCGCTTATACCCAATCGGAGGCAAAGAAGAAATATGCCATTTCTCAGCCAGGAAGAAGATATGGATGTGGTGGACAAGGGGGAACAAGGCGGGGAAGGGGGAGAGAGTATGTACATAGAGGGATGGAGGGGAGGGGGTGAGAGGGGGCATCCCGGCCCCTCTCCGCATCATTCAGGCTTGCTCTTGAAACGCTAAGGCGAAGGCTGAGTTGCGATATTTGGGAAGCAACCGTAAAAGTTCGGACGAGTTGGCCTGGTATGCGACCTGCCCGCTACATGGGAGTGCATTTCCCCCACACTTCTGAAATTGATGACTTTCCCCAAGGGATTTACCCTTAAGCGGGGAGATATATGGCGGATGCTGATCCAATGAAGGGGGAAATATTGGAGATGGCGGACACTCTCTGGTCCGACACGGCAAGCCTGTGCAGGAAAATGCACCCGGTGGCGTCGTGGTTATCCTCACCGGTCATCATGTTCGTCGGCAACGTGGCGTTATTCGGGGATACGTCGTGACTTTCGGGAGAATATCGTGATTTTCGAGTTAACGGACAGAGGCAGTAGATCTTGCTGTGAGGAGCTCTCACACTGGGCTGTCCTTTGACCGGCGGAAGGAAACACCGGGTGTTGTCTTCGTGTCAGGGCCGGCCAGTGCACTACCCATCGTATCGCATCGCGAGGACCAACACGCCATCATGTGACAATCCCACAACCCAGGACAAACCTAAGGCTCCGCTGATTAGTGGCACTTGAAGAGCGGCAATCAGTAGTCGACACCAGGAAACCGATTGCCTTCGGGTCCAGGGCCAGCACCAGGGAATGTCGGCTAGACAAGACGTGGGAGCCGTAGAACTTGTCATGTCCAGGGGTTCAGCCAACGGGGTAAAAGCTTGAATGGAATGCTTGGCAAGGGACGTGAGTAATCTAATGCCGGTTGGGCTCAAACCTTAAAATCCTCCTTGCGAGCCTAGGCCTCGGCAAGGTGTGTCAAACAGCGGGAAAGCAAACCACGGGCCGGTGGCTGTGACAAGGAAAACGACCCTTCCCTCTGATAAAGACCAAAAGCCGTTACTCTCGGGTTGGGACATGATGACGACCATGGGGCTGAAGTGCAGCCAAAGCAGGCAACCTGGTTGATCCAGGTTTAGTTAGTATGGTCATCGGCCTCGATGGCATCAAGGCGAGAAGCCAGGGACCAAAACACCAAGCTCGGAAATTTCACGCGGTATGATTTAAGTTGCATATCCAGATACCTCGATGACACGTCAGAATTCATCTATAGATGCCTGTGTTGGTCTATCGGCTCGATAATGCCGAAACTGCGTGAAGACGGGGTAGATGTGCATGCCAGATACCCAATATAGACAATATGAGGTGATATATAGGTTGGTCCCGTCCGTACAGTACGGCACTCTATCTATGTATCCTCGGGGATCGCAAGAGAGCGAGCATCCAGCACGGACTTGGATGCGAGGGGGTATCAGGAAAGCTTGGTGTGTCTTGGCGGGGTGGTTCGGAATGCGGCCCTTGCTCCTTATTTCAGCGTGACCAGCTCTTCGGCACTGGTTGGGTGGATGGCGACACAATTGTCGAAGTCCTTCTTGGTGGCGCCCATTTTGACGGCAACGCCGAAGCCCTGCAGCATCTCTCCGCTGCCCGTGCCGACGATGTGCAACCCAACCACCTTCTCCTCGGGTCCCGCGCAGACGAGCTTGTACGCCGTCGGGCCCTTCTCCTCGGGCTCCATCATGGCATAGTACATTGCCGTGAAGCTCGTCTTGTACACTTTGATGTTCTCGGCCCCGTGCTTCTCGACTGCCTGTGGCTCCGTCAGCCCGATCGAGCCGACCTCGGGGTGCGCGAACACGACCGAGGGGATGTTGGAGTAGTCGAGCTTAAGGGCGCTGAACTGCTCGCCGCCGAACAGCCGATGCGACAGCCTGCGGCCTGCCGCGATGGCCACGGGCGTCAGCTCGACCTGGCCAGTGACATCGCCGAGCGCGTAGATGTTGTCTACGGATGTGTTCTGGAACTCATCCACAACTATGTGGCCTTTCTCGTCCAGCTTGACGCCCGCCTCTTCCAACCCAATTTTCTTGGTCAGCGGAGTCCGGCCGATGGCCCAGATGAGATGGTCCAGGCCCTCAACCCGGTTGTACCCGTCAACATCCTTGTAGTGCAGCGTCAGTTTGCCCGTCGCCTCGTCGCGTTCGACTCTGGTCTGGGATGACTGCCTGTGCAAGTGCACGCCCAGGCGCTGGTACTCCTTGGTCACGACCTCCTGAATCATTGGGTCGAAGTGGCGCAGGAAGGTGTCGTGGCGGATGAAGAGATGCGTCTCAACACCGAGCGCGTTGAACATGCCCGCGAATTCTACCGCGATGTAGCCTGCACCCACGAGTGCGACCTTCTTTGGCAGGTCCTTGATATCGAAGAAGCCATCGCTGTTGATTCCGAACTCGGCACCGGGGATGGGCGGGAAAGCTGTCGGCTCGCCGCCCACGGCAACCAGGATCTTCTTGGCCTTGACTACAGCCTTGGTTCCGTCATCCAGAGTCACCTCGGCCTCGTTGCGGTTTAGGAGCCTGGCGTGGCCGTGGAGGTACTCGACCTTGTCGTTGGCAAGGTTGCGGTCGTAGATGCCGTTGAGGCGCTTGATGTAGGCGTCGCGCTTCTCCTTGAACGCCCGCCAGTTGAAGGGCGCCGTCTCCTGGACCGAGAAGCCGTAGCTCTTGGCCTGGTGAATAGTCTCGGCTATGGCGGCGGCGTTGAAGGTGACCTTCTTGGGCACGCATCTGCAAGGCGGCGAAGGCACGGCGGGGCGGGTCAGTTTCTTGCGAGGCCGCGAGAAGGCAGATGCGTCCAGGGAGAGCCTACCCGACGTTGACACAGGTTCCTCCTATCCTTCCGGCCTCGACAATCATGGCCTTGACACCAAACTTGGAGCTCGCCATGCGGGCCGAGGCAAGGCCGCCGCTGCCGCCGCCGATGACCAGGTAGTCGGTCTCTTTCGTCATGGGCGCCATCCTGGGAAAGCTTGCGGAGAGGTGTGTGGAGAGGTGTCTGGAGAGGTGGCCGAGCCTGGCGGATGCGGTCCTTGAGGCGCGGGCAGCCAAAGATGCTGTTCTGAAGGGGTGGAGAGCTTGCATGTGGGATGGCAGGAGGGAGCTGAATCCAAGAGGAAGTGATGCGCCTGCGTGCTGGCCTATATAAGCGACCCGCTGTGTGGTTGTGCGGAGGGCCCGAAGTGTCTCAATGACGCAGGGCGCGGGGTACTGGGTTGGCTCGCTGTGCGCTAACGCAGCGGAACGCCACCCTCGGGATCCCCAGATTAACTTTGGCGAGCCTGTGCCAGCTCTGGAGCTTTCACTGAGTGCCAGGCAATGAGTAAGCGGCGCAGGGACTTTGCCCAAAGAGAGAGACTAACTAAACAACACAAGAGCCCAGTAGTCTGCGTTGTTATCAATCAAGAAGAAGGCGAGTTTGGGATTATTCATCCACACCGGTGCCGACCAAACCACTGACGCAATAGGGATCTAGAATGAAGCCATTTACCTTGGGATAGTGTGCGGGTTTTTGTCAGCAACAACTTTTTTTTTTTGGCGGTTCACGGGATTTGCGATTTGGAATCGGGCTGAAAGCCACCTCGTTTGGAGACTCGGGCTGACTGGACCCAGAGTCCCTGCCAGCCCCGCTGCTTGACAAATCCGACATTCGATGGATCCGGCGCCGATCGGCGAGAGCCAGGGCTGTCGGTGAATTACCTACATATGCAGTTCTCGTCTTGTCCTGTGCGGTCGGCGACGATGACAGTCCTCTCGGGTAGTCCCGAAAAGCACTCACGCATGTTAGCATGTGCCCAAGACGTGCAGCGCAGGTGACGCTTGTGCGCTGATTCGATGATCCGGAAGATGAACCGCGCGAGCGGGCTGTCATGGAATTCTTCTCGAACAAAGAAGTGGGGAGCAAAACTGTGCACGGTCTCTTGGCTGAAAAGAAGCCGCAGGGCCGGGAGTCTCGAAGCTTGATCTCATCCTAACTCGACGGGAGCTGATCGATCTAGCAAACCAGATCGCGACAGCGTAAACACGGAATAGGGGGTGGTTTGGATAACACAAGCGATGCTGCCCCAAAAATGACACCGGCTTCTACTCTATCGGGCTAAGCCGACCGCCGCCAGCACTCACGAAAGGCCTGGCGACGAGGCCTCAGGGGCGTGCGTGGAGGTTCCGTAGCTTGACCATCATGCCTCGCCCATTACTCGCCCGTGCCTTGCCGGCCCCCAACAAGCCGCTGTCGCTTGTCCAGCTTCAACAGCTCGCCCAGGCCTGCGGCCTCGCAAAGTCGGGCACCAAAAGCTACCTCGCCGCCCGCCTCGTTTCCGCCCTGTCAGCTCACAAGCCGGTCCCGCCGGGCGAACGCGTTCTCAGCATCGATATGGGCCTGCGTAATTTCGCCTTCTGCCACTTTGCCCTAGGGGGTGGCTCCGGAGATGCGCCCGCCACAACGGCACCGAAACGCCAGGGGACTCGAGCGGGCGCCAAGAAACCCACCGCTTCCGGTGTATCAGCACCAACGCCATCGTCAAGCCTCACGGGCGGCTCCATGGAAAAACCCCCTGGCCCTGCGCTCACTCTCTACACGTGGGAGGTCCTCGACCTGACAGCGGTCGGCGCCAACGCCGACGTGCTGGACTACGGCTCCAAGGCGGGCCTGAGCGCCGTCGCAGTGGACATCGTGCAGCGACACCTCCTACTGCCGCCGCCACTACGGCCGACCCGCATATTGATCGAGCAGCAGCGCTACCGGTCCAACAGAGGCTCCTCAGTTCAAGAGTGGACGCTGCGCGTCAACGCGCTCGAGGCCATGCTGCACGCCGCCCTGGCCACCCTGCGCTGGCACGGGCTCTGGGACGGCGTCGTCGAGGCTGTCAACCCGCTCCGCTCGTCCGGCCACTTCTTCGGTTCTGCTGCTGCAGCCGGTGGCGAGGAAAAGGAGGGAAGTGCAGACGAGGGGAAGGCGCCCAAAGGGGGCAAGCGGATTCCAGCAAGGATGCTCAAGAAGATGAAGATTGACCTCCTGGGCGGCTGGATCTGTGGAGGCGGCGAGGGTGCGACTGGCGCGAGCGTAACTATAGGAAGCCGAGAGGCTGAGCGCACAGCGGCCGTATTCCGTCGAAAGTGGCGGCCAGTCAAAGAAGAAAAGAAGAGAAGGAGGACCAAGAACAGTCTTGATGATGATGGCACAAAAGAGCCCGAGGTGCAAGCCAAGAAGCTGGACGACCTCACGGATTGCGTCATACAAGGCGCTGCGTGGTCTAGCTGGCAGGACATGAGAACAAAGCTTGCTCAAGACGGAACAAAGGAAATTCTTGAACAGCTCGTGTGAAATCAAAGACCACAGCGAGCGTTTTTACGGATATTGGTAGATGGCGCGTTTACATCATTTATGATACCCGAACCTTTCGCCATAAGCTCAGCCGCGTTAAATAGTTCACTGCCTGATAGATAGGCCTAACATAGATTTGTATGGTATTCGACTATATTCTCCGTATACATCGCATCGAATAAAGTCACGCCGCCGCATCGGAAAGAGTAAATATCAGGTAGCGTTTCAGCTAATAGTATCTGGTAAAGCCGGAGAGTGGTAAGATATGAGACGGACAATTTATCAACACAAATGATAGGTAGTAATATCTTCTATGAACGGATATCCGCTCAGCTGAACATGCCTCCCACAAAACATAATCCGTTCAGTCATATTCGTCCTGGTATCCGTCATACCTGCCCTCCTCCCGCTGCGTGCTCACGTACTCCTCACTCGCGAGCCCAAGTCTCATCCTCTCCCTCAAGCCTTGAGGATCCTTGTGCCAATCGCAGGCAAAGTCGCATGCCGGCGGCGTGTCCTCTCCGAAATACCTACACAGCGCCGCGTGCCGACATCCGCTGGTACCCTCGCAGTAGGCTACGAGGCTCTGGAAGCTCTGGATGCGGGCCGCCCTGTTCCCAGCGGATGACGAACCAGAGCCGTCGCCACGAGCCAGAAGACTCAAGGTGCGGTCGCGGTCCTCGCGGCTATAGTATAGGAAACAGTACGAGGCCCTGCCGTCGCGGCCCGCCCGACCCGCCTCCTGGTAGTAGCCCTCAAAGGACTTTGGAAGGCGCCAGTGGACGACGAAGCGCACGTTGTCCTTGTCGATGCCCATTCCGAACGCCGTCGTGGCCACGATGACGTCGTAGCCGGGCTTGCCAGCGATCCAGCGAGCCAACGTCGCCTCCTTAGTCTCCTTGGTTAACTTTGCGTGGAAGGGCTGCGCGCCTATCCCTTCCTCGCGCAATGCCGCGGCCAGCGACTCGCACTCACCCCGGCTGATGGTGTAGATAATGCCAGAAACACCATCGAAGCGCTCGCCGAGCGCGTCCAACTCCTGCCGCCGCTCACCCTCCTTCCTGCGCTCATGCACGTCCCGAAGCCAGGTGACGAAGTTGTCGAAGCGGTCGTTCGCCTCGTCACTGGTAAAACGGACCTCGATGTGGAGGTTTGGGCGATGCGCTGTGGTGGAAAAGGTCTTCAGCCTGTCCGGATCGCTGCCCCCCAGAAGACCCAGTGTAGCCAAGACGTCGCGGCGGACTTGCTCGTTAGCGGTTGCCGTAAGGCACATGATGGGTACATCCGGGAACGCCTCGCGGAACCAAGAAAGGCGCTTAAAATCCTTTCGGAAGTCATGACCCCACTCAGAAATGCAATGAGCCTCATCGACGGCGACGCGGGCCAACTCTTTCTGTTCGTCCACTAACTGGAGCTTCTTGCGGAAGTTCTCGGTTGAGCAGAGCTCCGGCGTTACGTAGAGCAACCTGGTCCGGGGATGGCCGGATGCGAGGTCCCGGTAGATATGGTCCTTCTCCTCCTGGGGAGTGTTGCTGTTCAGCGTCCTAGCATCTACGTTGGCGGCCTTGAGTGCCTCGACCTGGTTCATCTGTAGGTAGTTGGTTGGTTCAGCGGCGCTGCCACCAAATCGAACCATACAAGTAGGGGTACGTTGCGGCGGGTTTTAACTTCAGGGCACATACCATAAGACTGAGTAGCGGAGATACCACAATAGTGACTATCATATCACGCGGGAAGGGCTGTCAGTTGCAATTGTCAAGCGACAGCTGTGATCGCTCTGTTCCGAAACCAGGACGCGGAGCGGTACTTACTCCCCTGGTCTATCACCGCCGGAAGCTGGAAGCACAGGCTTTTCCCGAAGGAGGTGGCGGCCTGGACAAAGACATCATGCCTCTCTAGTGCGGCCACTATGATTTCTCTCTGAAAGGGTCTTCAGCGTCACATGCACCAGATGTCAACATCCGCATGGCCCACAAAGACGCCATGGCAGGCAGGTAGGCAGACAGAGAGGCGGGCGGCGATTCCGTCGGGTACCTGAAGGCTTGTTTGTTGAATTGACGCTTTAGCGTGAAATCAATATCGGTGCAAGAGCCCGTCCTTGCGAGGGGAGCCATGGCGGGAGTCTGCCGACGAATGCGCCTCTCACATCCGCCCAAACCATCAGATGCACAGGCGGCCGTGTTCGTGTGCTCGCTGTGCTTGACTCCAAGGGAGCGGAGTGCAGAGACTCGGGTTCGTCGCAGTGGTGCTCGGGCCAGATGACGCATGCATATTGTTCGGATGCAAGCAGACGGTCCCTTGGTGGGGAGGTTGCCTGGAGGCTCTCGTGAGTTCTTCGGCCCCAAGTATCGAAGGCGGATGGAAGGCGCGACTGGGCCCGTCCCATCAACTGTCGTCCTCGTGCCCTCCCAACTCGGCTGTCTCCATGATCTGCCTCAAGTCTCCGAGACTCCACACCACTCACGCAGCCGATCCACATACATCCTGCGGTGCTTAGTCAAGTGCATGGGGGACTCAGTCCACGTGATAGGCCCGCTCAGATAAATCCGGGTGCTTGGAGCAGCAGCGAGAAACAGAAACGAGAGAAACAAAACATGGGCGGCAGGGTCCTTGTTTCGCCAGCCTGTTTCAGAGCCGCCCTTTGGCGATGGATTGGTCTCTGCATGTTTGTCTGCGTGGATTGTTCGAGCAGTCGCGCAAATTGCTCGAAATTGTCACGGCGGCTTTTTGGCGGCCTGGCTAACAGCTTAGGGATCTCCTCTGAACTCGTCGGCCGCTCTAGAGCGATCCGTCTCTCCGACTCTCCATCGACGATGCGCAGCGGTTTCGTTGACATCACAGATTGGGGGGCGCTGCACGCATTGAGGCTCTGTGGCCCGGGAACCCTTGCGCCGTCGGCTGCTGACAACGAGCGTGTAATAAAAGCCATCAAAAACGGCAATGTCGATGTGATTCGACCACGGGCGACACGCCTACTCGTGCGCTGTTTGGTGTATATTTTCTGTACCAACAACATCGACAAGCTTCCGAGTTCCGGTGTTGGCCTAAGTGTCCGACTGGTTTCCCCGCACAGGGAGGCTGAAGGATAAGGGGAATGCTTGTTCGCGCCGTCACGCCCATCGTGCGAGCAAATCAACAGCGGCAGACCCGAGCATGGTCGACTGGGCATTCTGGGAGTGCAAGGGCCGTCCATGGCGCTCGACCCGCGACGCGACACCTAGCTGCAAGGCTTGACGTTGCGAGGCCAGAGACGACAACGGCCCCCAGGCGACCAACAGAAACAGGCGAGCTTGCGAGGGGCTTCTCTCCTGGCCAGGGGCAACACATGTCCAGACGTGCCAGAGCACGGATCTGTCCTACGTAGGACAGACAGCTGTTAGTCGGTGTGCAGCAACAGCCTGCCCGGGAGCGGCGGAGCGAGCGCCGTGCAGGCGGTGATGGCATCAGACTTGGTCCACCGCGCGGCACGTCGTTGCCAGTTCTCGGTTCCTTGCAGGTGTGCGGCACGCTAAGGGGTCCAGGAGTCGTCCAGTCGCCGAACTGCAGCAGCACCTAGTCTAGTCTGGTGGCGACAGCGGCATCCCCACTTTTGCAGTCGAGCGGCGTTGCCGCATACCCACGCTGGCCGGACGTGCTTCGCCCGCCCATTTGGGGTTCCCTGTTGCACATACCGCTCGCTGCCCGCCGGGGTCTGGCATACAGCGTCGAATCATGGACCGGCGCTGGCCAGGCGGGCCCAGACGGCTGGAGCGTCCACCAAAAAGGAGGGAGGCCGACTAACCCCTTTTTTCGCTTGGCGCCCTAGCTTCAGCACCGCTCGCGCAGCTCCCCTGCGACCGCCAGTTCCCAGACGGATTTGATCACAAGAGGCGAGAAGGGGAAGGATGGAGAATAATAAAATAGAAAAAAGAAAAGAAATGATAATAACGGGGGGTTAGCTAAAACGGTTACGACAAAGCGCACAGGAGATTTTCCTGGCTTGCGAGGCTGCAGAGTTTTGTTTGTTTCAATATTCCTTCCTTTTTTGCTGCCCATCTTTATTTTTCATTCTTTGATTTTACAACCCGCCTTTCTTGGCGAGCCCAAGTACTGTGTAGCATCGTGACCGTTGCTTCTTTTCTTTTTGGCATTCTACATTTTGAGTTGGCCGCCTTGGCGAGCCTGTTGGATTTCAATCTCGCTCCAGTTCAGCACACCCACTGTGATGCAGCAAGACGTCCACTGCAGAGCCTGCCGCAGCCACCGCTGACCCCATCCACCATTGCCTTGGTGCACGCCGGGCGGACGCTCCGACCCGCACATTTCAACGCTCAAGCAGGTGCTTGGAACTGAGCGGGCGCCCAGTGAACCCGACACTGCATTCGAGGTCGGCTGCACCAGACATTCACCGTCCTCAACTCCGTCCCGGCCCAGGCAAACAACAAAGCCAATTCCTGACCCGACATCGTCTGCCCGCCTGGTGCAGCCCTCCAGTCCCTACTGCCACCCGCTCGCCCTCCTCCATGCCATGACGATCTCGCGAGTTTTATCCAGCGTCAGACCGCACACGGTTCAATTGTCCTAAATCCACCGGCTCGCCGGCTTTTTGGCAATACCACATAATTCCTATTCCTGCTCCCCGCCGCGCCTCCGTTCGAAAACGGCAGAGCTTCAGAAAACCTCATCACCGAAACAAACCCTCTCTACTCGTCTCGGCTTCGCGTCATCGTCCTCCCTACCCCCCAACACCCATCAAGGGCTCGCCCATCCAGCGCCCGGGAGTTGGCCATAGACAGACCCGACCTCACGATCCTCAGACATGGAACGCGAAAGGCCCATCGCGCCCGGAAGGGGCCTTCCGGAAAACCCAGCCCAAGGACGAAGAGCCGCCGCAGCCTCGGGCGGCTCGCTGAACAACGTCCCAGGGGTGCCGCCCATTCCAGCCTCAATAGCGGGCATTCGCGCCGTGCCTTCCAGCTCGTCTCTCTCGACCACAGCCCCTGTCTCCGCCGCCCAGGTCATCACCATGGCACGCAAGGCCATGGCTGAGGCCCTCAAGGACCACGAATCCCAGGCCGCCGAGGCAAGTGGCGTTAGCAACGAGCTGAAGCCTGGCATTACCATCAACCTCAGTCACAAGAACATCCAGGACCTCCCCGACGAGGTTGTCGATGTGATAAAGCACGAGCTGGAGAGGTATTTTTGCCCTTCTCTTCTTCTACTCGTCCGCCCGGCCGTTGGGATGCCCTGCTGATCTTGCAACTTCCTCCTTTCCAGACTCGCCCTCTCCCACAACAAGATCCAGTCGTTTCCCGCCAGGTTCTCCGAGTGCTCGACGCTACGATACCTCAACGTCAGGAACAACGAGTTGAGAGAGTTCCCACTACCGGTAAATTACCAGCTCAGTTTCGCCCTGAATCCTGCGTTGGCGCTTGGCCTAGTGCTAATTTTAACGTCCGCCTCTTCGACAACAGCTTTGCGACCTCAAGAGCCTCGAAATCCTGGATTTGGGCCGGAACAAGCTTCAGTCCCTACCCTCCAAAATAGTCAAACTCACGTCCCTAAAGGTGTTCGCGGTACAGAAGAACCGTATCAAGGAGCTGCCGCTCTGCCTCGCCGACATGAACTCCCTGCAAATGATAAAACTAGAGGGCAATCCGATCGAGTTCCCCCCCAGAGAGATCCTGCAGGTGCAGGCGAGCAGTCCACCAAACGAGCAACTGAAGGAAAGCGAGGTGACTGAAGTAACGGTGACGCTGCACATCAAGAAGTACATGAAGCAAAAGGCTTTGTCGATAAACACGAACATGCGCGCCGAGTCCGACACCGGCGGTGACGAGTCGAGCGAGGGCACCGAGACGCCTCGAGTCCCCATCAAACGGGTTGTCAGCGGCCGTTTCCCAGTCAGGGTCAACGGTGCCGGCCTTCCTGACCTAAGGTCACCCGCTCTTGGACGCCCACCCCCGATTCCGACACGGTCACACTACAGGGGGCTTTCGCAGCAAAATACTGCGCCGCGAAAGCCCGGCGTCATGCCCCTCACGATTGGAAACGTTAACGAGCGCGTGCGAAGCAACTCGGAGACTCTCCTCCAGGCGTCAAGGGCCGAGAGACCCGGTGATCGGTCACGACGGATGGGGATTGTGCAAAAGGCCAGCCAGCTTGGGACGCTTGACGAGACGCAGGCCAACAACCGCTTCTCGCACTACCGTGGTCTTAGCCACGGCTCGGCCATGCAGCAGACCAACGGGCCCATTACCAACGGCAAGACCCCGGTGAGCCCCGCCGAGTCGATCCTCCAGCGGCCGATTTACGTGCGGCGCTTGTCGGTTCTGCCCGAGCGCAGGCGCGAGTCGCAGTTTATCGATCCGGTATTGGAAGCTGCCAAGGGGATACTCTACTCGATATTCCAGATCCACCCCATGATCCAGATGCTCATGGGCCTGACGAGCGACGGGACAGCTAAGCGCTCGAGCCTCGAGATCGTCTTCTACAACACCAACTCTCATGTGGAGGAACTGGAGCAGGAGATCCAGAGGCATGAGGCCGACGAGTATAGCACCCACCTCGACAACGAGAACGTGCAAAGAGCCTGCATCACGCTCGTCAATGCCTACGCGCATGTGTGCTCCCTGCTGGCGAGCAATGTCGACCTCTTTATCGACAACGGCGACCCGCGGTACATTCGGACGCTGATGATGCAGCTCTATAATAGCATCACGGAGCTGCGAGTCACGACGTCACAGGTGGGCTCTGACGAGGGTCATCGCAGGGTCACTAGCAGGGGCTCTGTGAACACAAACACGATCCGAGCGCGGTCCGGCTCGACCTCGGCGACGCCGACCGTCGACAGGCCAGGCGGCATTCCGCGTAATGCCGCACGCGCCAACCTGGCCCCGACCAACCTAAGGGTTGCCACCGATATGCCCTTTGCCTTTATCAATGGGAGCGGTCGCACGGCGACCATTGTCACGTCCGCTACGCCGCGATCCGGCGAGTCCTTCTCGTCGACGGGCAGCCGTGGGCTCATGGGCGAGTTTAGCGAGGAGGATCGCACATTCGAGAGCATCTTCCTGGCGCTGCAGAAGTCCTCGGATCTTGTTATGCGTCTCCTGCCCGCCTTCAACAACCAGTGCGGCAGCTGGCTCCAGACGGCGGCGGCACAGCGTAACACGCGTGATCTGCAGCTCTGGAGGATCCTAATTGCTAAGTGCACCACGGTTATTAACCAGACTGAGATGCTAAAGGAGCGTCTTTCGGCTATCAAGCTAAAGGAGCCTGGGATCCGGACCCAGGGCGACTTCTGGTCCATGTGCCGCAACTTCGTCGACTCGTGGACCGAGTTCGGGACACGAATCAAGGAGTTTGAAAAGCCCCTCTCGCTTCCCGCCGATACCAAGGTGCGGCTGCGGCCGATTCAGAAAAGCATACAGGAGACGACAGATCTCATCATACGCTCACCATGGGGCTACTCGCTCCGGTCGTCATCTGGCGGCACGATGAATTCGCAGTCCAACGGCATGCTCTTCAGCCCTGTGGACGGCCCCAGCAGCCACGGACGAGGCGGCACGAACGGCGACATGCACCACCTCCACAGCCACCACATGCAGCTCCCCATGACCCCGCAGAGCGCGGCTCTGGGCCCGGCTGTTCAGGCAACGGTGCCGGCGACGCCGCAAAGCGGCTCGTTCTCTGCGGCGCTGACTGGGAACGTGTTTGAACGTGCGGATGCGCTCATGTCTCAGGGAGGACCGTCCATGTCACGGCACGGCACGTTCGCATCATCGGCATCGGGCTCGACCGCGAGCATGAACTCGATTCTCTCTTCGTCGAGCAGTGGTTTCGGCTACGGCTACGGCAGCGGTTATGGGGGAGACGGCGGTATGAACGTCATCAGCCCCAGCAGTTCCGGGTCGCCGATGGTATCCTTCCCGATGCGGATGCAAAACGGGAGCAAGGTGGTCATGTAGTTGTGTGTATGACACATCTACGCGATCAATCATTTCCCTATGTCACCTTCTGAACACACGAACCTCATAGCATACCCGTTGGTCTTGCTTTACTGCTCACAGATGGCTGCATCCTCAAGATATCGTCTGGACGCGTCTCGCCTCCAGCTTATCTTGCTTGCTTTTATTTCTCCTATTCCCGACTTTTCTCTTGAGTTCTCGCTTGCTTTTTTTTTTTTTTTTTTCGTTTT
>JNVV01000011.1:582090-696369 GCA_000733355.1 Falciphora oryzae
TTTTTTTTTCGTTTTGGACAATGCCAGCCAGGCAGTGGGAAGAGAAACAGGACGAAGGCAGGCGCCTCATCCATGGCGAAAACGGTGCCTTGTCTATTTCTCAAATCTAATGCGTGCGTACCTACATATTTTTGTTTCCTGTCAGATGGACTTGCATACCTTTTTTTTTTTTTTTTTCTAGCATTTTTTCTACTTCGGAGCTACATGTCAACATCATTGCTGAGGGATCGCATTGCGGCGGCGTTTGGAAACATCAAAAATATTAAAGAAGGGGAACGGGATATGGACTCGCAGTATCTACAGTGGGCATTGGGAGCATTCCATCGAAGTAACTAGATAATTCCCATACGTTTTTCACGTGTCAATTTCACTTTCCTGGGTTCACCTTCTGCGGTTCTGGCGTGCCTGGGGCATGTTATTATCTGGGGAGATATTTAAACGATTTCAAGCCTCCGCGTGCACACCATACAACATCGACTCCGAGAGAAGTTTGCAAAGGTCAAACGAAAGAGTATTAAAAGCCTGATGGCCAAAGCAGTTTTCTCGGGGAAAGAAAGGGAATTTGGAAGGGGAAAGGGAACAAGGTTGGGAAGGAAAATAGAATAGGAGAAGCAGAAAACTGGAAGTCAATGACGAGTCTCAGGGGCGATACTGGCAGTAAGAGCCCGTTCACCACCTATCACAGATCGAGCCTTCATCATATACGCATTGTCAATAGGTACCCATCGGTGAAGTCTTTACACTGAAAGCTGAGGGGCGGACCTGTTGGATAGGATCCATAACGGCTGTGTAAGAGGAAAGTAATAGGTTTGACCTCAAAAAGGCGCATGTAAAAGCGACAGAGCAAATAAGTGACGTAACTCGAGCCTCCTCCCAGAAAGAGGGGAAAAAAACCATCAGAAAGCAGACTCCATTTCCATACCTAGAGGCGTCGCCAAACCAGGACGGCCACGTCGACGGATCGACGCAAAGCATTTTACGATTTCAAAATCGAAACCAGCTCGCCCAAGCTAGAAAGGTGTCCCACGTGGGCGGCGTAGCCATCAGGCCGGCCGAGGACGTAGCCGGGCTTCTTGGCAAATCCGAAGCGGCCGTGGAGCGACCCGTCCGGATCGCGGTAGGTGTTCATGGGCTGGTCCTGCGCCTCGGCCTTGAAGACGCCGTCACTACTGCTGTCACCGTCACGGACGATGACGATAGTGACCACGTCACTCCTGACCGCGGCCACCTCGGCTGCGGCCAGGGCCAGCTCCCGCATCGAGGCCGCGCCGGCGCCCGCGCCGGAGAAGAGCAGCAGGTGGTGCGCCGTGCCGCCGCAGAGCCGCTGCAGCGTGGCCTCGCGCGGAAGCACGACACCGCTGTCCCTTTTGTCGCCATCGCCGTCACCCTTGGAGCCCGCGATGGAGATCTCCGTGAGCCTCCCGTCCGGGAGGCGGTCGCCGCCCCGCACGGGGCCTCGGAAGCCACGGGCCGTGCCGACGATGCTGCTGCGGCGGTAGTTGACGCCGAACTCGGTGATGAAAAGCAGAAAGCGGCGGCGGCGCTCAGGCGTGGATAGGATAAGCCTGCGGATCCAGGGGAGCAGGAGCTTGCGCAGCCAGACGAGGACAGGGTTCCGGACGGTGACGAAGCGGAACATGCGGTCCGTCGTGCGGATTAGGTGCTCGCCGACCGGCCGGCGCTCCTCGTCGTACGTGTCCAGCAGCGCGTCGGCGGCGGCGGCGTCCATACGGGAGGCGGTAGTGGCGGCAGCGAGCTTCCAGCCCAGGTTGACGGCGTCCTGGATGCCCGTGTTCATGCCCTGGCCGCCGAGGGGGCTGTGGATGTGGGCGGCGTCGCCGGCGACGAAGAGGCGGCCCTCGCGGTAGCGGCTCGCGCAGCGCCAGTGGAGGCGGTAGGCGGTCAGCCACGTCGGGTCGCTGAGCGTGCCGGGGGATTCGTACGTCTCGTCCAGGAGCGTCTGGAACTCGGCGAGGGAGGGAGTGACGTGGCGCTCAAAGCCGGGGCCCAGGTCGCGGGCGCACGCTATGCGGACGACGCCGTCGGCCAGGGGCATCGCGACGACGAAGCGGCCGGCCAGCCCGATTTCGAAGTCGCCCTTGAGCAGCGAGCCGCCAGTAAGTATGGCATCGCAAAGGATGAAATCGTGTTGGTAGGTGCCGCCCTCGTACTCGATCGAGGCGGCGGCCTTGCGCACGGCGCTGCGGGCTCCATCGCAGCCGACGACGTACTTGCACCTGACGGTCTGCTGTTCCGAGGTTGTGCCGCTGCTTCCACCGTTGCTGTCTTCACCAGAGTTGGTGACCTTGGATAGGGTCACAGTTACGCCGCCGTGGTCCTGAACGATGGCTGCCGCTTCGAGGCCCCGCTCAACCACGTAGCGACTGCCGCCAGGGACCGCGGCTTTTTCCAGACTGGACTCTAGGAAACTCTCAGTCTCGACTTGAGAGACGTTGACGATGGATGGGAAATCCGTGTCGACAAGCCCCGTGTTAGTGAAGTCGGCGTAGGCCTGGCGAGTCTTGCTCAGGTGCCAGCGGACACCCCTCATGATGCTGGACTTGGCCAGCAGCTCCTCGCGGAAGTCGGCGTGGCGGTTCAGGAGCTCCTGGGTCCGGGGCTGGATGACGAGGGCGCGGCTGGTCGAGTGCCTCTCTGGCTCCTTGTCTACTATGCGGAACGATGCGCCGTGCTTGGCTAGTTCCAGCGCGAGGGTCAGTCCTGTAGGACCAGCCCCAACAATGAGGATGTCGGTCGTTTCTTGCATGGCCGGTGCTTTGGGTTGTGAGGTAGTAGGTGATGGTTTGCTGTGAGGCTAGAGCTGAGGACCCCGTCCGTTTTAAACGCTCCGTCCGCCTGTTATATGCCGCGAGACGAGCTGAAGGAGAACCGGCCAGGCCATGAAGACGTAGTATACAAGGTTCGCTGCCAGCTCAACGCCGAGAACCCGGATGCTGGAGTGTTGGTACAGCGTAGCGCGTACTAGTGCCGATAGCTACCTAACGTCGAACCCTGAAGGTTTAGCCCGGCCTGATCTCGGCCAAGGTAGCTTCGAAGAAGCTCATGCTAGCAGACTAGCTATTGACTACCTAGGCAGGCAACGTGGGTTCGGAGCGAAGCGCAAGACGCCCCTCACATGGTGCTAGAATAGAAAGACGCCGGTAGACCACACGCGAGAAGCCGCCAGTACTGGCCAGGCGGGTTTCGACGGCTACCCGGGGACCCGTGATGCTCGCGGCTTCGCGACTTCGCGACGGGCCGCTGCTCAGTGCAAGTCGGCAGCAAATGCCCGACGCGAGTGTGAGCCCCGTGCCTGCTCCTCCCGTTCAGCCAACCATGTGGCAGCACCTGTGGGCTGGGCTGGACAAGCCGGTAGGCGGACGGAGCCTCCGATCTGGCGTGACCATGCAGGTTGAGTTGCCGAGCTGAGTCTGGCCCCTCCTGCGCGCTCCATGCAGGACAGCGGCCAACCACGCGCCTCAATGCCTCCTGCATGGAATCATGCAAAAAAAAAAAAACCGAGCCCCGTGCCGTTGGCCTCGATGCAATCGTGCGTCCAATAGAGGGAAGCGCAACGACTTGATTGAGTGATTGACGGGCCCAGCACGTGGATGGAATCGTCCGCTGCCAGGTTGGATTACCCAACACCTGCTTCGGGACGATAGCTCAAAACGCTGCCACATCTAGCCGCGAGCTTGTCTCACCACATCCCGTCGCTGCCACCCGAGAGCACGAAACCCCGCACCGGGACGCGGTCCCATCAATCCTGGCTCGCTCTGCCGTCTGTGCCGCCATTGGCTGGCTGCTTCTTCACAACCCGAGCCGAGATCCCAGCAACTGAACTATCCCCCGCCGGGTCGGGCCTGCCTGGCACCCATCGGCCAGACTCACCTATATCTTGTACATACTGCGCAAGATATTTCTGGTCCGCGCAATGTCTTCAGCTGCAGCACCGCCTCCCGCGCCATTCCCTTCGTCGTCGTCAGTGGCAACGGCGGCGGGTGCTGCGCCGGCCACCATGACAGGAACTACGACCTCCTCGGCAACCTCGTCGCGCGGCACGGCCGGCGCCTCTTCGCCGCCCGCGCCGTCGACCGCATCGTCCGCCTTCTCCGCCCCGACCTGGTGGCCCCCGTTCGGCGGACGCACCGCGGCTCCCGCGACCGTGACCCCAGGTGGAGCGACGGCAACCATGATTGCGCCTCGGGGCGGCGGCGGCGCTTCAGGGGCACCAACCAGGCAACAGACGGAGCCGTCAGGGGCAATAGGGGGTGGCGACGCCGGCGGCATGCCAAGAAGGCAACTGAATCCGACCCTCCCATCGCTGCGGCAAAACAATGCCAACAACGCCAACAACGCCAACAACGCCAACAACGCCAACAACGCCAACAACGCCAACAGCAACAATAGGAACGGCCGAGACGGCGGCGGCGGCGGCGGTGAGGGCGACCGCAGCAACGTCGCCGAGGCGCGCGCGGCGCTCGAGGCGTCCATGGCCAACATCCTGGACCGGGAGCTGGTGCCGCGCGCGCAGGCGCTGCACGCGGGCGAGCGCGTCATCACGCGGCAGCAGGCCGACGTAGCGCGCGCCACGGAGTCGCTGCGCCAGACCAACCAGCAGCTCGCCCGAGTGGTCGAGGACACCAGCTGGAAGCTGCGCGAGCTCGGCCATCTGCAGAACTGGACCGAGATGATGGAGCGCCGCTTCCTCACCGTCGAGGAGACCCTGCGCCTGGTCAGGGAGGGGGACGGCAGCGGCGACGAGAAGGAGAGCTGCAGCAGCTGCAGGTGCTCAGAGTGCTGCTCCGACTGCGGCAGGGGCTCCTGGGACGGCAGCGACGCCGGCGGCGAGCGCGCCAGTGGTCCAGCTGACGGCCCAGGTGCTGACGCCGAAGGGGACACTAGCATGGGCGAAGCTGGAGGATCTTCTGCTGGCGTCCGTACTGACACTGTTCCCAGCGATGGATCCGCCTCTAGTCAGGCTGGACCTTCATCCTCGAGCACCGTCCCTGAGCCGTCTATACATGCGAGCAAGAAAGCCGGCGTGCTGCCGCTGACCCAGGCAAGCATGCCAGCTGATGTCTGCCCAGTACCTTCCCCTGATGATGCCGGAGCATCTTCCCCGTCGGCCAACGTCCTTGGCGTAGGCCCGTCTCGGGTCCCGCTGCCTGCGGAAACCGGCAGTCTTTTCGAACACGACGGCATTGCCGCAACAGACAGGCCCGTTTGAGCTAGGCCTTGCGGGGGGCCGGTGTGAAGGCCCTAGTCTCAAACACGGCTCCGATTTTCTTCTTGTACTGTACCTATTTCTCGCACGACTGATGACGTATGAGCAGACATGATATACCAGGGTATTGACGAGTTGGCTTGCTTTGCTTGCGTTTTTCAAGAAGTGTAATTATGTCATAAATAGTCATGTACTTTGAGATATTGGCATGTTCCTTGCTGCCCATCCTATCGCTGTTGATAATGAGAGCAGAGCGATCGCCATTCACAAGGGAAAGCGACCAACCTAAGTGGTGACCGGTTTTCTGGAGTGACTGCGAGATCATAAAATGGCCGCACAGAACGACAGCAGTCAGACGGAAGCCCCTAAGTACGGGCTAGAAGGCTTAGACCAGGCCAGGAAGCATGGTGTAGCGCTTCTTCTTGTACTTGTCAGGGAAGAGCTGCCTCAGCTCCTTCTCCTTGCCCCGCGACCACATGCGCATGTACAAGGACCCCAAAAAGATGGTCAGGGCAACAGCCCAGCTGCGGGACACAATGATGATTCCAACCCAAGCAACGATCTCGAACATGTAGTTGGGACAGGTGACGAGGCTGCTGCCCACGCACGACGGAATGCCCTTGCCCGTAGTGCCCGGGGCGCGCAGGCTCGCCAGGTGGAGGTGGACGAGGCCGTTGAGGACCTCGCCGTAGGTGAATACGGCGATGCCGAGGTAGTCCAGCGGGATCAGGTCCTCACGGACGATGTTGAAGATGGGCACGAAGCCTAGAAGCTGGTAGCCGGCGGGGGCGTAGATGACGAGGCTACACAAAAGGCCGCCGCCCAGCCAGTAGAGCGCGCTGTTGCGGAACAGGTTCCAGGCCGGCATCGTGTTGGCGGCGAACCTGTGGACGAAGATGGTCTCGACCTCGCGCTTGAAGAAGTGCAGCAGGAAGAGAGCAAAGCAGGCCCACTGTGTTGTCGTCATGGGCGTGATGTCCCCAACCCTGGCGCCGGGGTATGTGCCCGTCAAAGGGTAGATGTACTGGCGGGCCGCCGCGAACAGGACGTGGAACAGGATCGGCCCGAGGTACTCAATCACGAAGACGGTGCGCCAGGCGATTTGCGGGCCTGTTGTGTGTAGGGGCCGGGTGCCCTGGTCAGTGTCGGTGCGCCCACGGCTGGCCAGCTGCCTGCGGTAAGGGGGAGAACAGGCGGTTGTGGAGGCGAGCTTACCGAGATCCTTGACCAACATCTCGCCGGCGGACACGACATTTTTGCAGTCCTTGATCAGTGCCTTCCGGTCCTTCAGCGTCTTGTTGGTCGTGGGGTCGTAGAGACCAAGGCGGTTGAAGTCCGAGACCTTGGCCTGCTTCGCAATGGCCTTCTTGGCATCCTCGACGGTGGCATTGAGCGAAAGCTCGATCGACTCGGGCAATCGTTTGATACCCTGCTTCTTGGACCGGCTCCGTAGCCGGACCGAGATTGTGCCTGCCATCCTCTTTCTTCTTCACGCGGACAAGGCGGTTCCGAGTTTCCTCGAGGCGGAAGAGGGTGAGCCAGAGGTATTCAACTCTATCTTCCAGGAGACACGAGCCGGGTTGGGAATCGCTTCCAAAAAGTGGCGGGTGGAAGCTGTAGTGGGTTGAAAGAAGAGGAAAAGCGTACATCGAAAATTGCGCCGCAGAAGCCAGCCTGTCAACCCCAACGGATTTGATGGGGCTCGAATTTGCCGCGGGCGCCCAATTACAGCGCCGAGGACCCTGTAAGTGGAACGGTTGGCCGCAAAACCTTATCCCAACTGCTTGCATAGCACACGCCAACCAGACCCTCTACCTAGCCTAGGGGATGAGACTGCAAGATCTTCACCGACAGTCGCCCACCAAGGGCCAGATACACGGGGGCAGATTGAAAGACTCCCAGTTAGATTGGCAGCCAAAGGAATACACCCAGACAGGTCGGGAGATAGCTACAGAGCTCCAAGCCTTAGGCCCGGTCTTCGAGTCTCTTAGAGGTTCTCAACGGTCCCGAACTTGATGCGTACCTAAGCTAAGATCTTTCCTCTCCGGAGACCAAGATCGGTCCGTCTTGTCCACGCCTCCGGAGCAGAACACTTGGAGTTGGAGGTTGTGCGCTGTGTTGCTCCGCGCGATCTCAAGTTTCCCCGGTTGCGACGCAGGTTGTCATGTGTGGTGAAATATACCATTGGCATACACATATAATCCTTCAGTTCTATCAAGGGGATTTGCGTATCCCTATCCCGGCGTGTATCCCACGGGGAACATGCAAACTGTTTATCTCTTGATCGCGTTTGTCAGGCAGGTAGTGAGACTAACAACTGATGACTAAGGAATGTTACATGAGTCCGTTGATATGGCATCGTGACCTCCACATTGGGCCTGGAGATACCTGTTCGCTATACCTTGGACAAGGAGGCAGGTACATTATTGTTAGTGTTTGGGATTAAGGTCGGACTATCCCCTGCGGCATGACTGGCAGTATTTAAGCGACTCCATGCGATAGAGAAAAGAACCGATTAATACCTTGAGCATGCTTCACTTGAATAGGCAGCCGTACCGGAGAGACATGGCAGCGAATACCTAAGCAATCTGTGTACTTTTGACAAGGGAAGATGTGAAATATATGCTGCACTCCACCTGGGTAGCGTCCCCTGGGGCCAGCGTTCAGCCCCACTACCCCATCATGCTGAACCAGAAGCCCTTTATCCCGGGAAAAAAAGGAGGCCGCCGCCGACACACCGACGGCGTCGTGATCTGGGACGATGTTTGTGCTCTGATGGAGGAGAGATGGCACCAGAGCGTGGGAGCGGCGGATAGGGGGTGCCGTGATGCGTTGGCCATCGTATCGTTGTGGAATGCCGCCTTGTAACGCCGCACGCCCATTGAGCTGCAACAGTGGCGGCAGCGGAGGAGCGTCGTGAAAGCTACCCGTATCCCACAAAAGAGTCCAACTGCCGATCCCACGTCCCCTCAAAGCAACCCCGTAGAGCGCTCGCGGACGCTGGTGAGACCGGGGGGCTTAAGACGACGCTGTACATATAGACTCATTTTGGAAGCATGAGCACACAATTGCAATAAAAAAAAAGGGTTTATCCGTGCACTTGCCCACATGTTAACACTTTAATCCTCTTCTTCAGAAGTCTTCTGGTACGTGTATCGCCTTTTTTGGCTGGTGGCTCCCCCACCCCAAAGACGAGCACCGCCTCACCAGCACACCAATTATCTATCAAACATCACAAGATACCCAAATAAGGTGTTGGCTGCAAGAGGTTCTCGCTGTGCGGATGCAACGATAACAATGCCGGGCCGTCACCGGGGCCGCACCACGTAAATAAAAACGCACTGCGGTCCAACTGCGAGGTTGGGGTCGAACCTGGAGTCAAGCGGCGCTCCAGCTTACGTAATACACACGACGGCTGGTCTGTGCGCCATCCCTTAGGGCTTGCTAGCCGGCAGGCGCCCAGCCCACCTCCCATAATTCCACACAAATCCGTCCAGCGAACTTTTCAGGCTCCTCCCCACCAATTTTTCGCGATATCGACGACCACCTAGCCCACGTTTTTTGATTGCAGATTCTGGTGAACGTCTACATCATCAGGGTACGTGTTTTTGGATTTGCATCGATTGGAGTTATCGGCGTTGGAACGACTCGGTGCTGGATGGACTTCTGCCCTCCCAATCTCCCGCACCTTGAGCCGCCGAACCAATCGACCCTCCGCTAAACAATCTGTTGGCCGAAAAAAAAAACCACACGCGACCGACAACTTGCTGGATAGCCGGGCTAACAAACCTTTTGATTTCTTTCTTTGCGTAGGAACCGCAATCATGGGTATCTCACGAGACTCTCGCCACAAGCGCTCCGCCACCGGTGCGAAGCGCGCCCACTACCGTGCGTTAACCCTCCGAATCGAAGACGATTTCCCCCCGTGTGCAGGGGGGAACCCTCGCGGAATCTTGCAGGCTCTGACCTAGGGGACTTCGCATTATACAGGTCAGAAGCGCGCCTGGGAGGCCGGCCGCCAGCCCGCCAACACCCGTATCGGCGCCAAGCGAATTCACACCGTCCGTGTTCGTGGCGGCAACACCAAGTACCGGGCGCTCCGCCTGGACTCTGGCAACTTCTCGTGGGGCTCCGAGGGCACCACCCGCAAGACCCGTGTCATCGGTGTCGCCTACCACCCGTCGAACAACGAGCTGGTCCGCACCAACACCCTGACCAAGAGCGCCGTCATCCAGATCGATGCGGCCCCCTTCCGCCAATGGTACGAGGCTTACTACGGCCAGGCCATCGGCCGCAGACGGCAGCAGAAGCAGGGCAAGGAGGCTGCTGAGGAGGTGAAGAAGAGCAAGAGCGTCGAGGCAAAGCAGGCCGCCCGTTTTGCCGCCCGCGGCAAGGTCGACCCGGCACTGGAGAAGCAGTTTGAGGCCGGTCGCCTGTTCGCCGTTGTGTCGTCGAGGCCCGGCCAGTCCGGACGGTGCGACGGCTACATCCTGGAGGGCGAGGAGCTGGCTTTCTACCAGAGGAAGCTGCACAAGTAAACGAAACGAAACGAAATGATGGGCAGGGGGAGCTTGTGTGTGCGGAGGTAGAGAAATGGATGGCTTTTTTTCTGCTTGCTTTGGTCTCTGGTGGGTGTTCAGGTCTTGATGCGCCCCATGGTGGATTTTCAAACGGTTTTACGAGAGGGAGCGTCTTCTAGTCTGGGTCGTCCCTCCGTAGCGACCGCTGCCACCTTAGGTATTGGCCGCTTCCACACTGCATTGCAACCGGGTGGTTTTTAGGGTCGGTCAATAAAATCCAACAGTGATTCTGCGCTGGTTTCCATGTCCCTGTCATCCCCAAGACTCCTTCCAAGGATGGATCCATAAGTTTGCCGAGAGTGTGTGCCACCGACAAAGCTCCATGTCGTGCGGTACGTACCTTCCTGGCAAGGCTGGCTGGTGTCTGCGTGCGCGCCCGCCTGGCTCACACTGCTGGAGTGACAGCCCTTTGCCCGCGCCTTTGTCCCCGTGCGCAGAACCCATCCCATCCCTCCGGGCCACGCACCGTGCACTGTGTGTGCGGGCGGCGGGCGGAAGTGCTCTCGTAACACACCCAGTACCTGACCCACACCAGGCCGGGACCTTAGCTTTGCCGTCATCCACATTACGCAAATGTTGGGTTGACTGACGGAGGAGGCCTTCAGTTCTGCCTTTCCTAACTTTTTCCCCTTCTCCCGCCGCCACACGCTCTTTTTCTTCTTCTTTCTGGCAGCTTCCATCTCGACGAACTTGGAGAGCGTGCCTATTCTAATATTGCCATTCTCGCGTATCCTCGCCTTCGTCTTGCGGGGATCGCTGTAGCGCTGGCGACTTTGGCACTCAATCCTGGCAATCTGCGCTGTCCGGATCTTTTTTCCCACTGCTCCGAGGCCGCCACCAAACCCCCCCCAGACCCTTCCGTCAACCACCACCATTTACGCACCACCTCGCGAACCCCACCTTTGCTCAAGACAGCAACAAAAAAACAAGACGATTTCGACGCGTCTTTTTGCAGGTAGCGACGAGAGCACCCAACCTCTCACCCCGCTATCCAGCCTGGGACACAGCTTCTCACCGCTCGTGCCGGATTCCGTCGACGGTCCTAGGCGGCACTTTTCTCGCGCCACCGAGCTACCTGTCGGCGCCGATAGATCACCTCAGCCTCACTGGATTGCACTCACACATAGCCCAGGAGTGTCTAATCCTCGGGACACTCCGAAAACCGAGGCAACGCTGTCGTCACGACAGTGACCTGCGGGTAGTGGTGGGGGAGTTTCGATTTTCTTTTCCGCGGCTCGGCCGCCCCACCTTCAACATGGGAAAGATAGTGAAGCCCCTGCAGCCAAAACACAGGGAGACGCTGGTAAGTTGGCATTCCGACCGACCCTGGCCTCACCTCTTGCTCAACCCCCCACTAACCCGTCTCCCCTCATCGCACAGTCTCCCTGGTTGAAGGAGTTCGTCGCCAAGGTGGCAGATGCGCCGCTGCCCAAAATCCCCCAGCTTCTGGCCGACTTCCCGACGACATGGCCCTTCTCACGCGGCGACTTGTACCACTGGATCCCCCTCCTGAACCGGCTCGACAGTATCCTGGAGTGCTTCTGCGCGACCTATCATCTTGCTGATGGGCCACAAGGCAGGGACTTCACCTGCGAGGTTCTGCTCAACAAGGGAGCTCCGGTCGAGTACTGCGATGACAGGACGTGGACGCAGGCGGATCTGCAGGCTCTTGGCTACGGCCAGGATGGAGACAGCGCCTTGATCGTGACCATACTAAAGTTCAGTGGCAAGCTTCTGGAACACTGCGGCAACCGCAGCGTCTACTCATCTAGCGCGCACCTGAACGACCTGCTCAACTCCACATCCTTGGCTGTGCTCCGAGCCACGCTAGAGGTTGGCATGGAGCTGGCCCAGCGCTACCATGCCTCGGTCAAACGCATGGCCCACCCTTCCCGCCAGATCGGGGCTGCTCTGCTAGCGAGCCACTATAATATTGACCTGGACAGGGTACAGCAACTATCGCAGCCATTCGCCAAGACGCCCATCATCAACTTCTCTGCCGACACCACCTCAGTCACTCCGGCATCGGCTGGCAAGGGGAAGGAGAAGGAGAAGGCACAGTTCCCCGCTGCTAAGAACGCGGCATCGATGTATGCGAATGACCTTGTCTCCCTAGCCACGTCTGAGCCACAGGACGAGGGTCGGTGGAATGGTTGGGGTGACATCAAGGTCGTTTACTACCCGAAGCCAGGCACTCAGCCCCCTCCTCCCGCTCCTGCCCAGCAACCTGTGGCCGAGAGGGGTCACTCAACTTTGCCCTCCACCCCGACTCCACTACGTCGGAGCAGCACCATGGGCTCCGTCCAGCACAGAAGTCCACGCGTTGAGCGCACGTCTGGCGAGGATGCCTCGTCTCCGGTGACCCCGCACATCTCGGGCTTTGGTAACGAAGAAGCCGCGAAATCCCCACAGAAGACGTTTGAGATTCCTCAGTCGGCAGTCCTCAAGACGCCCATATACGAGCTACTCTCGCGTTTCCCTGACGATATGCCTCAGTCAGCCCGTTACGAGGTTCTCAACCGACTCAGGGTTGCCAAGGCCCTCCTAGACTCCCCCTCTACGCGGCAGGATGCTCTGGCCGTCCGGCTTTTGGCCATCGCAAATCTTTCGTATATCCACCAAGAAGTTTACTTCCTGGAGAAGGTGCTGAAACAAGACAACGATGAGCCGCGGCGGTATCAGCTCGTGTATCAGCTGGCTGAGCTCATCCACCCTGTCCAAGACGGCCGCCCAGGCGTTCCTTTATGGCTGCAGACCATCACCTTCCAGCTGCTGGAGGCCATCTCACACTTCACATCCAAGCAGTCGGACGTCTTGTCGGCGCTAAACGCCAACGTCAACCACGGCATCCTTCTCTACGTCATTAGGAAGGCTGTCGCCGGCATGCGCGAGGGCACCGAGGACGAGAACAACACCCAGAGGACGGAGGCTGACGACTGGCGCAACAGTCTCTTCTCCCTCACTCTGCACATGTCCGTGTCGGCTCGCCTCGGAACCGAGATGATTGGTGCTGGCATAATGGAGAACTTGGTGGAGATCCTCAACATCCGCACACGGGTTGCTGATAGGAACCATTCCATGTCGCTTGCTTTCCTCGACGGACTAATCTACAGCTACCAAGGGGCATTCCAGTCGTTCGTCGACGCCAAAGGTCTCGACCGGATCTCAGAGCTGACTGTCGATATCGTCAAGAAAGCGACCGAGATGACCAAGGCCGGCAAGGGCACGCCACCCAGCCTGCGCTCCAGTGTTGTCGACTACGAGATCCCCTTCTACCAGCAGCAAACTCTCAAGTGGCTGCTCAAGTTCATCCACCACATCATGACGAGCTGGTACTCATTCGGCTCAAACACCGACCGTCTTTTGCGGAACTTGGTCGACAACAGCGAGCTTCTCGGCAGTCTAAGCCATGTAATCGAGAATATGAGCTGCTTTGGGTCGGTTGTATGGACGAATGCCATGATCATCATCGGCGACTTCATCAACAACGATCCCACAAGCTTTGCTGCTCTGATGGAAGCTGGCCTGATCAAGAGTTTCCTAGAGAGCATCACGGGGCGTGAGGTGAAAGCTGAGCACCCGAACGAGCGGATGAATGCCACTCCCCAAGGTGCAGATGGAGGCGCGGACGAGGAGGCCGGATCTGCCGAGCCTGACGACTCGATCTTGTTTGAGCCCGACGACAGGCCTCACCCACCAGCGCCAGAGATGCTTGAGGCACCACGGGGCGGGCCTCTGGCACGGGGTATCCTCCCCTCGTCCGAAGCCATGCTCGTCATCCCCACCGTTGTCAACTCCATTTCTCTAAATAACGCGGGTATGAAGATGGTGGTCTCCTCTCGCGTAATCGAGAGCTACTTCGAAATATTTGAGAGTGCCAAGCATGTTCGCTGCCTGGATACCGATCTAGATCATGCCGCGAACATCGGAAGTAGCTTCGACGAGCTTGCGCGCCACCACCCGTCTCTTCGCCCAGCCATCTCCAATGCCGTTTTGGATATGGTTGCGCGCGTGGTTCACCTGGGGAAGGAGAAGGCAGCCAAGCAGTCATGGGGTGCATCTCTGTCCGTGCCAAACCCTGCGGGCGGATCTCTAGTTGCGGATACTTCGCTGCTGGACAAGTCTGGTCCGATCGAAACCCAGGGGCAGGATACGGTCATGGCCACCAGTGGGCCAGACTCGCACGACAATGGCCTGGGCGATTCTGAGCAATCAGCAAAGACTTTCACTCCCTACGTGACCGCGGTTGCCAATTTCCTTTCAACGTTTACCGGCAACACTAGTCTCAAGACTACATTCATTCACAAGGGCGGAATCGAGCTGCTGCTGGACATGTCAGAGCTGCCCAGCCTGCCTCATGACTTTGCAGACTCCAAAGGTGCCAAGGTGCTGCAGCATGTCGTCTCGAGCCTAGCGGAGAACTGTCCGATCCTTGGTCTGCCATCTCTTCTCAAGCGCACTCAGGCGGCGGTTGACGCCCTCCAGCCACTGGTGCAGCACAAGGGGCCACAGCCGTTCTTTGCGCCTTTCGTGCGGCCAGACCTGTCTCTGTCCACCGAATCAGGAGAGTGGGATCAGCAGGTTATCCAGCAGATTGCCCACGGAACGCAAGCTGTAAAAGCGCTGCTCACCACGCAGTGCCTGGTCAAGACCCTCTACAACAGTCTCCCCCAGTCTAACAGGCAGGCAATTTCATTCCCGGCTGTAAACGTGTTCGACTACTACGCTCGTCTAATAGAGACCCTGGGCCCTCTGCTCCGTGCTGTCCTAGCTCAGGAGATGGATATTGCTAAAATTGTCCCATCGCACTGGCCAAACAGCACTGCGCTCGGGGAGGAGCAGCCTGCCGCCAGTCTGGACGCCACCGCGGCTACCGCTGCAAACGCTGCGCTGGACAACCAGAGTGCCCCCGCGGCTGAGTCGGCCGAGACCCCCGGCGGCGCGCGGCCCAGCGAGCCGGCTGTTGCGTCCACTAGTGGCAAGTCTGTCTCGCCTGACGAGGCCAAGTCTGTCAGCTACAAGAACTACGAGGTCCTCAGGGTTCTCCTGCACTCCATGATGCCAACCTCGTACCCATTCTTCCAGGGCTTGGGCAAGGCGCTTCTTCCTCGGCGTGAGAGGGACCCTTGGACCCGGTCGCAGCATCTCTGGATCGCCGAGATGCTCGCAAAGACCATCCAGGCGAAGTGGGAGAGCAACAAGGAACTCACCGTCAAGGACATCCATTACTCGGTGGTCATGCTGCACAGTGTCGACGAGATGCTGACCGACACGCCGCGCCAGACCGATCGCGGCTCGGCCACGGTTATTATTCCTGTTCTCGTAGCCTTCAAGGAACATGGTGGCTTCGACACACTTCACGCCATGCTCCGCCAGTTTGCCGAGGTGGCTGCCAAGGAGTCAGATGCGGCGCCGTCTGACTCGAGGCCGCGGCTGGCAAAGATCGGCATGAAGAAGATTTTGGAGCTCTACCTGACCGTGGTGTCGGGGAAGAACGTCTGGGACTCCGTGCAGCAAGTGAATCTTGCACAGCGCCCAGACCAGCGTCGTGATACCAACCCTATCGGCGCCCAGCTGCTGGTCGAGCTCCGCATGTCTATTCTTCCTGTTGTGCGGGAACTATGGGACTCCCCGCTGATCGAGAAGGCCGACGTCGGAGTTCTGAACAGAGTTGTCAATATTCTCAAGGCCATCGCGGACGTCGGCTGCGAGGCCAACGCGTACAAGAAAACCGACAAGCAGCCCCCTGCCTTGTTCAAGCGCGAAGCCGTCCCCTTCCCGTGGAACGACCACAGCCGGATTATGATGCCGCTTATAGACAGGGGAGAAGACGTCAATCTCGTAAGGGAGGCCGTCTATCGCGCCTTTGGATCGCCCGAGTGGGCCGAGGAGTACATCAAGGCCCAGAAGGCCGGTATTGCAGGAACACGTAACCCGGTCCCACCACAGGACGCGTATCAAGAGGACGGTCCGTCAGAGCCTGTAGCCTCAGAGGTTCAGGCGCCTGCCCTCACCGGGCCCGTTGTCGTGGGCGGCGACCCCATGGCTGTTGACCCGATCCCGGAGCTAGATCGGCTCATTGCAGTTTCTGACACGCTGAGCGAGCGACCTGCTCCGAGTGCTCCAAGCGACGACGCTGCGGAGGCTTCCGGTCGTGCTTCAGAGATCCAAGAAGCTAGTGGAGCCTCGTCAAGCTCCGCACGCCCCTCGCAAACACCATCCAAGACTCCATCAACGCCTCAGCCTCCCGCTGTCACAAAGGAGGACCTAGACGTGGAGCGGGCAAAGCTGCGAAAAGATCTGATCGATCGCTGCCTCGACGTCATTAGGGCGCATCCGACCTCAGTCTACGATGTTGCCGACCTCATCAGCATTACAGTGCCACTCAAGTCAGATACGAACGAGGAGGCACGCCAAGAAGTCGGAGAAACTCTGGCAAATGCCCTGATATCGTTCGACACGGAGGATAAATCGAGCGCTTCTAGCATCGCTGCCTACGCTCACCTTCTCTCCATTCTGCTGCAAGACTCAAAGCCGTTCTTCCGGGCCTGTGTGGACACTCTCAAGATGAACGTCGGCCAATACCTCGGGTTCCTGAAGACTTCGGAAGAATTTTCCATTCCTCCGTGGATTCCTTACATCTTGCTCATCTTTGAGATTGCCCTGACAGACGACGAACAGCCGGTCGAGGCAAAGTGGCCCGTTCCCAGTGCTGATGCCGAGACGATGCCGAAGCTGGAGCTCGTGGAGAAGGAGCCCATCGTCAACCAAGAAGAGCGCGCAGAGCTGTTCCAGGCTGTTATGGAAATCCTGCCGCGAGCCGGCGTGAATGACATGCTAGCCATAGCTATCCTGAGGATCTTGCTGATTCTCACACGAGACCGGGAGTTCGCCAAGGCTGCGGGCGAGAAGAAGCAGCTTCATCGTATCTTTGCGATGGCAAAGCAGCTCTCAGGGCTCGGCTCCACACGGTTCAAAGAGACTAAGATCGGCTTTTATGTCATGTCAATACTGCGCCACGTTGTGGAGGACGACGACACTCTCCGTCAAATATTCCGCTTCGAGATCCGTGCCTTCTTCGACGCTTCTCAGCGACATTCTCGGAGTCTCGAGCTCCACAGCTACCTTCGAAGCCTCTCCCCTTTTGCCATGCGGTCTCCGAGACTGTTCATCGAGGTCACCGAGGAGCTGATCAAGATACCAAAGTGGCCCCCCAATGCCGAAGATGGGCAGCCAAAGCAGTTCCTGGTGGCACTCAAAGAGCCCCTGGCTGCGGCGTCGGCCAATGAGGCCCAGGTTTCCAAGGATAAGGATGCTCCCAAGGACGATTCGGTTGAGCCTGCCGTCCAGCAGGCCACGCAGGATCTGAACATCAACGATGTGAAGCCTACGACCGAGTCGGGCGACAAGGAGATGATCGACGCGCCCAAAACACCGGGGGCGGAGGCCAAGCGTCCAATCGTGGAGAATCCGGACGGTGTCATCAACTTTCTTCTGGATCAACTTCTCAGCTTCCAGAAGGTGGATGCAGAGCCAGTGAACGTTGCGGCACCCTCAAAAGACAAGTCGAAAGAGACCGCGTCCCCCACGGCCACCGGTGCAGGCAGCCCTTCGCTATCGTCCTCGACGTTATCGCAGCCCATACCCGCTTCTGAGCAGGGCCTTGATGATGCCAAGGACAAAAAACAGCCAAAGCCCCAATTCAAGGCAGAGGAGCACCCCATCTTCGTTTACCGATGCTTCCTGCTGCACTGTCTTTCGGAGCTGCTATACAGCTACAACCGGGCCAAGATCGAGTTCATCAACTTCAAGCGGGGAGCTCCACTCCTGACAAACACTCCCGTGAAGCCCAGGTCGAGCGTTTTGAACTACCTCCTGAACGATCTCCTTTGCGTCAACAGCCTCCAGGCGCCCTCGGACAGCCTTCCATACAAGAAAAAGGTCAGCACTGCGGACCAAGCTCGCATGGTCCTGGTTGCCCTCGTGGCGAAGACTGGCGAGAAGCCGATCAACCGTCATGCCCGCCGGTTCGACCCCAGCGACGAAGTAGACCTGAACTTTGTGCGCAAATTCGTCCTTGACACCGTACTTCGAGCCTACCGCGAGGCTGCCAGCTCTGGCGAGTCTTTTGATGTCCGATACGGGAAGATGCAGTCCCTTGCCGAGCTAATGTATCACATGATTGACGACAAAGAGGCCAAGGAGCCCATCCGCGCCAGCCCTGACGCCCCCCGGTCGCAAGCGCAGATCAAGCGCCTCATGTACGAAAAGGGCTATATCGCAGCGCTGACGTCTTCCATTGCCGATGTCGACCTTACCTATCCTGGAGTCAAGCGAACCATCAAGTACATTCTTCGCGTCTTGCGCTTCCTTACCAACACAGCAATTCTTCTCAGTGCCGACGGGGTTCTGCCACCGTCCTCTACTGATAGTGTCGAGGACGAGATTCTCTCGGCCTCCTCTCTTTCTGACCTGGACGAGGAGCGCGAGGAGACTCCTGATCTCTACAGGAACTCGGCCCTCGGCATGCTGGAGCCTCGAGAGGATGACGACTTCACCGATGACGAGTCCGAGGATGGTAAGTGGAACCTCACTGCGTTTAATTTTGGGTACCGAAGCTCCGTTGCTGACACAACTCATGCAGATGACGAAGAGATGTATGACGATGGGTACGCCGACGAGATGGAATATGACGAGGAAATGTCCGAGGACGACGATGAGAACGTTAGTGATGAGGACGAGGAACTCGGCGAGATGGGCCATATCGAAGGCTTGCCCGGCGAGCCAGCGGTCATGGAAGTTATCATGGGCGACCAGGATGACGAGGATGAGTCCATGGATGGGGACGACGACGAGGGCGATTCGAGCGAAGACGACGACGACGAAATCTCGGATGCTCTGGAAGAGGTGGAAGACCACCACGAAGTCGTGAACGAGAACGGAAGCCTGGTCGAAGACGATGGAGCGTCCGAGTGGGAGAGCGATAGTGACAACGGGAACGACGAGGGAGAAGAGGAGATCGACTTCGAGGCCGAGGCCCAAGATCTCGACGAACGTACACAGCTGGGACACTTTGGCAACATCAACTACGCCGAGCCCCGCTTCTCGCATGACTTCCTCGGTGACTTCCCGCCTATGGATGATCGCTTCGTGGAGGAAGACGAGGCGGACGATGGTTGGTTCACCTCTGGTACTATGCTTACACTTATCCCACTGGTGAAAGATGTGCTGATTGATATCACTCCCTACTAGATGAAGAGGACGAGGAGGACGAGATGGACGAGGACGTCTTCATCTTTGATCGGGACAACATGGGTAAGGCTTTCAGCTGTGCCTTGTTCGCTTTTGCTCTCACCACAAGCTAACTGGCTCTTTTTCCTAGGCGACGACCAACCGCAACCAAACATCGCCCCGGGTCTTGGATGGGACTCGCTTGTCGTAGACCAGCCGGCTGGAGGCCACCGTCACCGACATGGCGGGATGAGAAGCCCCTTCCCTGTTGCTCCTCAAGCTGTGGTGATCGGCGGTCCACATGGAGATCGCCTCAGCGGTATGTCAGCCCCTTTCGACCCTAGTCGCCCTCGAGCACTCACGCCACGCCGTGAACGTGAGCTAGCAATGCGAGAGGGGATTCAGGCGCTGCTGCGCGAGCAGTTACGTGGTATGGTGAACATGGGACCAGTTGGACGACTAACGTCACAAGACACAGAGTTCCGGAACTTCTTCCGGCCGCGGAATGGCCCTCCGACAAACAGCCACGATGACGGGGTCAATCCGCTTCTCCGTCGGCACCGCAATGGCGGACGCGACGCCTCACCCCGCCCAGGAATGGGCCCTACCTTCCGTTTCCCTCCATCTTTCTTCTCTGCCGGTCACGATAATCCAATGACCCTCATCAATGACTTGATCACCTCGATTCCCCAAACCATGAGCGGTCGGGGCGGCGTCTTCCCCTCTTTCCAGCTTCACATCTCGCAGGAGGGCCCCCATGGCGAAGTCCACGAGTTCCATATTCCCGTGCCCGCAGGCGCAGCTCAGATGCGAGACTCGCGAAACGATACCAGCCGATCGCGAGATGTCTACCATGAGCCACAGCACGCCGTGTCCTTCATGCCTGGGTCCACCGCCGAGCGGTGGCTAGAGGAGGCCAAGATATTATTTGGGCCTGCTCACCACGAGAAAGCGCTGAAGCTCTTCCTGGCGGTCCTATCCAAGCTCGCGCCGCAGGCCATCGCAGATGACAAGGAGGCCAAGCGCAAGGAGGCGGAGCGCAAGCGCGAGCTCGAGGAAGCGCGGAGGCGACAGGAAGAGGAAGAGCGGCGGAAGAAGGCCGAAGCCGAGGCCGAGGCAAAAGCCGCTCGTGAAAAGGAGGAGGCCGAGAGAAAGGCCAAGGAGGAGCGAGAGGCTGCTGAGGCGGCCGAGGCTGCCCTGCTGCAAGCATCCCAGTCCGAAGCCCATTCTGCCAACACGGCAAATGACAACCAGGCGTCAGAGCCCCAAGCCATGGAAGGCGTCGAGACAGCTGAGGCTGCTCCGTCTGGTTCCAGTGCCCAGCAAGCCGGCGACGGCGACTCTCAGGAACGCTTGATGACCAGCATCCGCGGGGAGCAGATTGACATCACCGGGCTTGGAATTGATCCCGAGTACCTCGCCGCGCTACCTGAGGAATTCAGGGAGGAGGTGATCGCCCAAACCCTCACCACGAGGCGGTCTGAAGCTCGGCAACAAGCCGAGAACACTGGCCAAGAAACCGAGGCCTTCAACGAGTTCCTCGACGCGCTCCCAGAGGAACTGCGCCAGGAGATCATCCAACAGGAAGCCCAGGAACGGAGACGACGTCAGCGGGAGGAGCGCCAGCGTGACAGCAATGCCAACAACAACGCGAGCGTTCCGCAGGAGATGGATGCAGCCAGCATTCTCTTGACGTTCGACGCTACCCTACGCGAGGAGATTCTTATGGACCAGCACGAGGAGCTCGCCGAACATCTGCCGGCCGACATGGTGGCTCAGGCCCGCGCCGCAGCCGAGCGGCGGTCTGCCACAGCGGCATCTGCAGTGTACCGCAACCGTGAGGCTGTTCAGCGCGAGGGGCAGCGGTCTGACCACTCGCGCCAGGTCGCCGAGGCGGTCGCGCAGGCTGAAGTCAAGCCCACGCGACAGCCGGTGCCACAGATGCTCGACAAGGCCGGCGTGGCAACACTCCTCCGCCTCATGTTCATTTCTCAGCCTGCGGCCATAAGGACTCACCACTTCGGCATCCTCTCGGACGTATGTGAGAACCGCCAAAACCGACTGGAGGTGATCAGCACTCTCCTCCAGATCCTTCAGGATGGTAGCACGGACATGGACGCCGTCGAGCGGAGCTTCGGCCAGCTCTCGCTCAAGGCCAGGCAGCCCAAGGAGAAGGACCTGCAGAAAACACCCAACAGTCTTAAGAGGAGTCTGACCAGCATCAACCCAGGCATCGTAATCCAGCACAACTCAGACGTCTCCCCGTTGATGATCGTGCAGCAGTGCCTCGACCTGCTGGGGGAGCTCTGCCGTAACCTTCACATCCCCTCGCTCTTCCTGACGGAGCATGAGATCCTCGGTTCGTCGCTGAAGCGAACCCTCAGTCGCAAAGGCAAGGGCAAGGACCTCAAGGCGAACAAGTACGCCATCAACTCGCTTCTCAGCCTCCTAGGCCGCAGCCTCGTGATGGACAGCTCCGCAGTCATGCAACTGCTCGCGGATCTGCTGAACAAGGTCACATATCCCCTCCAAGCCTTGGAGCGACGGCGCCGGGAGGCCGAGGAGGAGGCAAAGAAGGCGACAGTTACCGAGTCAGCCACCAACTCCACCGAGACCGCCGGGGCATCAACAGCCGAGTCTCAGGCTGGCCAGTCCTCGTCCACAGCCACGGAAAACAACACTGAGGCAGCGCCCGCGGCCACAGCCGGTTCCGCCCCCGCTGCCGAGCAAGCCGACGCGGACGCTGATAAATCAAAGACAGAAGAGGCCAAAGCAGCGGAAGCCAAGAAGTCCAAGCAACTGCAGCCTCCCGTCATCCCTTTCCACAATCTCACCCTCGTGGTGAATATCTTTGTGGCTCGGGAGTGCAGCTCCAAGACGTTCCAGAACACCATTTCGACCATCAAGAACTTGTCCAACATCCCGGGCGCCAAGGTCGTCTTCGGCCAAGAGCTGGTGCGGCAGGCCCGGCTCCTGAGTGAGAACATTGTGCGCGATCTGGACGACCTTCTGCCGCATATCCTGAAGGCAGAGTCGGGCACAGAGATACAGGGCGTTGCCCTCGCTAAATTCTCACCCGGCGCATCAGAGCAGAACAAGCTCCTTCGCGTGCTCACCGCGCTTGACCATCTGTTTGACTCCAAGGCCAAGAAGACAGATGACGAGTCGGCGGGCAAGGACTCGGAGAAGCAGGAGTTTATCAGCTCGCTGTACCACAACTCTACCTTCGGCACAATGTGGGAGAAGCTCAGCGCCTGCCTCAGCGCCATCCACCAGCGGGAGAACATGGTCAACGTCGCGACTATCCTGCTGCCGCTCATTGAGTCGCTGATGGTTGTCTGCAAGAACACTACGCTGAGCGACGCGCCGGCGTCGCAGAGCCAAATGTCCAAGGAAATGCTACTCTCCAGCCCTCCACCCGAGAACCGCATGGCCGGTCTCTTCTTCAACTTCACCGAGGACCATCGGCGTGTCCTGAACGAGCTCGTGCGCAACAACCCCAAGCTCATGTCGGGCACTTTCTCGCTTCTGGTTAAGAACCCCAAGGTACTTGAGTTCGACAACAAGCGCAACTACTTCAACCGGAGCGTCCACGCCAAGTCAACCAACCAGACGCGGCCGTCATACGCGCCGTTGCAGCTGTCGGTGCGCCGAGACCACGTCTTCCACGACTCGTTCAAGTCGCTCTACTTCAAGAAGGGCGAGGAGATGAAGTATGGGAAGCTTAACATCCGCTTCCACGGCGAGGAGGGAGTAGACGCCGGCGGCGTCACACGAGAGTGGTTCCAGGTGCTCTCGCGGCAGATGTTCGACCCCAACTACGTGCTGTTTATCCCGGTATCATCGGATCGCACAACGTTCCACCCCAACAAGCTGAGCAGCATCAACGATGAGCACCTGATGTTCTTCAAGTTCATCGGGCGCGTCATTGGCAAGGCGCTCTACGAGGGGCGCGTGCTCGACTGTTACTTCAGCCGCGCGGTCTACAAGCGAATCCTCGGCAAACCCGTATCAGTCAAGGACATGGAGTCGTTCGACCCGGAATACTACAAGTCGCTGGTCTGGATGCTAGAGAACGACATCACTGATATTATCACGGAGACATTCGCTGTTGAGGATGACGCCTTTGGCATGACCAAGACGGTAGATCTCTGCGAGAACGGACGCAACATCCCCGTCACGGAGGACAACAAGCACGACTATGTACGGCTGGTGGTGGAGCACAAGCTCCTCGCGTCGGTCAAAGACCAGATGGCCGAGTTCCTCACGGGCTTCCACGACATCATCCCGGCGGAGCTGATCGCCATCTTCAACGAGCAGGAGCTGGAGCTGCTCATTTCGGGCTTGCCCGACATCGACGTGGACGACTGGAAGAGCCACACCGAGTATCACAACTACACACCGTCCTCACAGCAGATCCAGTGGTTCTGGCGCGCGGTGCGTTCCTTCGACAAGGAGGAGCGGGCCAAGCTGCTCCAGTTCGTCACGGGCACGTCCAAGGTGCCACTCAACGGGTTCAAGGAGCTTGAAGGCATGAACGGCGTGAGCCGGTTCAACATCCACCGCGACTACGGCAACAAGGAGCGGCTGCCGAGCTCGCACACATGCTTTAACCGTAAGTTCCCGGCCCGCCACGTCCTAACACATGCATGCATGATGCAGACATACCCGGATGATCCGATACTAATGACGCGGCACTGTCCCCCCTTGTTTAGAACTCGATCTCCCCGAGTATGAAAGCTACGAGATTCTCCGCGCGCAGATTATGAAAGCCATCACTGCCGGAAGCGACTACTTCGGATTTGCATAAATGGATGGATGGATGCAGCACTCACGGACCACTAGCAGACGCAGGAGCTGGGTCTGACAGAAATTTCGAAAGATGTGTTTTTTGAGGGGGAGCCGGAACATACAAGGAAATGGCTGGCATTTTCTCAGGCGTCTGGAGGTTGTGAGGTTATTTCTACCAATTATTCTTTCCGACCGCCTTTTACGACTCTCTTCATCTTTTGTTCTTATTTCTTCTCTTGTTCTTACTCTTTGATTCTTCTTTTACTTCACCATCGATGTTACCTCGGTCTCTGGCAGGGAGATGATGATTCTTTTTTTGCGACATGTCCATTTCTTTCTCAACCCCGGGGACATACCTACAGGCTCTGATGGCTGTCGGCCTCTTCTCACTCGTGGGCAGACGGAGGGAGCGATGGCCTCGACTGGAGGAGGTGGACACCCCTTCCTTCTTGGGGCGACGATCTTTGATGATCAGGAACATACCATTAGCTTGACGCTTGCTGGATCTCTGATGGGACGCGGAGCGCAGACCGGGTCTCGTCCTTGAGGCAGTGAGAAGAAAACAAAAGAGTGGCTTCTGGGTGTGGTGTCTATTGTTTAGAATAGCCCATAATATGTCGTTGCTTCACTCGAGCCCGTGATGTCTTGGTCCGGTAGGCCAATACAAGAAGGCTTTCGGCCAGCCCCTTTTTTTGCTGCGTGGAGAAAGAGCCGCCGGGAGGGCCACTGAAGCGGTGTAGCGGGCCCGCCTGGGAAAAGGGGTCGGGGAGGCAGGGCAGTAAATTAGTTGGTCCGTGGCAAGGCCAAGCTGTCATTTGGCAGAGATTATTGGTGCTCAAGCAAGCGAAGGCACGCAGGGCGGGTTTGGGTGCGCAAGCTCAAACGGCGAGCCGCCGGGTCGCTGAAATCGATATGCGCTGATGCTCACATTAGCAGTGGGCCATGATGGCGGGCTCTACGGTCGACCTCTACGGTGCGTCAAGAAGGAAAAGGGAAAATTTGTCCGCGATTCTTCGTCTCCCCACTTCTTTGAGGTTGTCCGCTCGATCCAGGAGGTGGGGTCACTGGAATACCTAAAGGTCAGTTGACGTTTTTCGTTTCGTTTGTTGGCCTAATTCTACATGTGGCCCACGAGGGACCCTGGACGTCCTTTTTTGCATCTTGTCAAATTGTTTCAATGGGCAAGAAACAACTAGCATGGAGTGCATGAAGGGGGAGGGGGGGACTGAAAGGATTGTTGATAGCAGTGATGATTGGATTGACTGGGAGGCCTAGACTCCAGCCACCTCCGCTGTCGAGGGACATTGATGGCCTCCCCACCTCGCAATGCAGGTACTGTATCTCAACTCAGTGCGAGGCACGCAAGACGCCCTCTAGCCCAGCAAGAAAGGCCAGGCCAGACCATGACGTGGGCTGACCGAGACCACAACCACAACGATGTTCCATTCCCGGAGAGCTAATGGCTATTGCGCTGCTAGCAGTTGCTGTTTGAGTGTGCCTGCCTGTGATATCCCGTGTGGGCTCTATGTGCACAGTACCTGGCGTGTCCCACAATTTACTGGGTCCCGGATTGGTTGATTTGATCGGCGCAGCAGAGCGGGCACGGCACAGCGCAGCGCAGCGCTTGCACGACCCTAAAGGCAGCCCGCCCGCAGCCAGCCTCACAGCCCGCCCGCCCACTCCTGCAGCCCGCCTGCGCTAGTCCCTGAATTTAAGCAACAGGACGCTTGGGAAAGCGACGGCTGGCCACAGGAAAGGAGCCGGATCTGCCACGGACGTGCTGCCCACTACTGCTGCTTGCTGCTGCTGCTGCTGCTGCCGTAAAGAGTTGTCTGCCTATGCAGCGCAGCTGTCCAAACCTCCCGTCTCATCCAACGTCCTGCCTCGACTGAGAGAGACCCCGACGCCGGGACCGACAATATACAGCACCTGCCTGCCTAATCGATAACACAGTGGCACGACCTGACCTGCTGCACCCACACCGCCCACGCCCGCCCGCCCATCTGCACCGCTAATCCCATCCATGCTGTCGACGACGGGCAGAATCGACCACCAGCGATAGCGGCTGGCAGCACCCCCTTGGCTAGCCCTGCATTCGGCCACGCTCCTCTGCTGCAGCACGCCCAGCCACCGCAACGAGACGGCTGAGACAGGCCTAGGAAGACAGAGAGCCCATTGAAGGAGAGAATACATTCCAGCCGGCAACTATGTTGGTCGAAGCGGAAAAGCCAGCCGCCACCGCCGCCGAGTCGGCAGTGACGCACGAACAGAGACCACTCTCGCCCTCGAGTGACTCGGAAAGAGAGGTATGCACCTTTATTTTATTTTATTTTTTTGGGCCAATCTTCGGCCTCTTCACCTCAACACACCAAAACCTTGTTCGAGTCGGCGCATGGACTGGCCGCCCTTTCCCTTCCCCCTCCTCAGCGCCTGCAACCTCACCTCAGCCTCCCCTCAACCCACGCGGGCGCTGCAGCTCTCGCCCTGCGCTATTCTCTCTCTCCAGATCGTCGGAGCAGCACCATGACCCCGGCAGGCTGCCACACATGACTGCATTCCAGCAGCACCACACCGACACACCGCACCTCGCCTTTGCTAACCCGCGCCGACCATGCCCTCTCGACAGGACACCTTCGAGGACGCGCCCGATACCGCCTCGGTTCGCTCATTAACCAAGAGAAAGCCCTCTGTCCCGCGACCCGAGAGCCAGCAGTCGGAGCTGGCAGCAGCGTTCCAGAAGATCAAGGAGAAGAAGACGGCCAAGGGGCAGGACATCACCTCGCCCACCTCCGGCGCCACCCCCGTCACGAAGCCAAAGCAGCCAGACGAGCCCGAGACCAAGGCCCCGGCCCCAGCCCCCGACCAACCTGCCGTCCCACCCAAGGACTCGGAAAACAACACCGACGACAGGCCCGAGTCGCCCTCGGGCGCCGCCGCCAACCGCCTATCCGAGGCATCCAACGGAGCTTTAGACAATGTCAACCTCCACGAGGACGCACCGGTGGCTGAAGGTACGCCGCCCAGGCCCTTTCGTGCCCCTCCCACCCTTCCCCGCTGACGCCCCTTATTTTCAGGCTCCCGAGAGGGTAGTGAGAGCACGCCCAGCCCGACTGAGCGTGCAGCCCCCAAGACATTGTCGTTGAGCAGCATCACGCACGCCCTCCCTGCCATGCCTTGGTCCCCTCCGGCCACCGAGTCCCCTACGAAGACTGTGCCCCGCGTCACCACCGCCCCCAGCCATGTTCCGTCCCCCGTCATGGTCCCACCGGCCCCGGAGCCACTAAGCCGGAAGCTCACAAGCCCTTTCTCTTGGCTGTCGAGGAACACGTCCAAAGACAAGGACGCCTCCACGTCCCCACCCGTGCCGTCTCCTCGCAGGAACACGGCCAGCTCTGTCGCCACACTCACGAGCAACCCCGAGATGATTCTCGGTAGACTGGAGGAGGAGAAGGGTGGCGCAAGGAATAGCCTGAAGGACCGCTTCAAACTCGTGCGCATGCGCGAGGAAGCTGGCATCACGTCGCTGCCCGAGGAAGACGAGGGCGAGAGCCCGGCTACAACCGCCAAGTCTACCGCCAACGCGCTCAGCCCAGCGGCCACCACACCGGGCGGCGCAGGGGCTGATGGCGTCGATAACGGCATACAACCCCCGCCTTCTCCCCTACCCAAAAGCCCGAACCCAAGCCTGGCACCAGGCACTGTATCTGGGGTAGATGCTGGGCCGTCAGCCATTGCCGACGGAGCGCCCGTAGATTGGGACCTGTGGCAATCGGTGGTGTACGAGGGCCCCTCGGCCGTGGCCCGGACGAGTTCCGAGGAGCTCAACAAGGCTATCGCAGTCGGCATCCCCAATGTCATCCGAGGCGTGGTGTGGCAGGTTCTCGCGCAGAGCAAAAACGAAGGCCTCGAGCTCGTTTACCGCGAACTCGTGGCCCGGGGCACCGACAAGGAGAAAGATCGCCACAGCACCAGCTCCCTCGGGACGTCGAGCAACAGCAATCTCAGCATTAAGCAACGCGGAGAGACCGCCTCGTCCGCCTCGTCGGTTCACTCAGACGGCGAGAGCACCGGCAGCAATCCCATCAAAGACGCCGAGGCGGCGGCCGCCGCCGCCGCCGCAGCCGCCAAGAACCAGGCCATCGCACTGGCAGACCGGAAAAAGAGAGAGAAGGACGAGAAGGCTACGCTCCAGAAGCTGGAGAAGGTGATCCGCAAGGACCTCGGCATGCGCACCAGCTTCTCCAAGTTTGCCGCCTCACAGGGCCTCCAGGAGGCGCTCTTTGGTGTGTGCAAGGCGTACGCGCTATTCGACGAGGCGGTCGGGTATGCCCAGGGGATGAACTTCCTGGTGATGCCGCTGCTCTTCAACATGCCTGAGGAGGAGGCTTTTTGCCTGTTGGTCCGACTTATGAACCACTACAAGCTGCGTGACCTTTTCATTCACGACATGCCCGGGCTACACAAACATCTGTATCAGTTTGAGCGGCTGATCGAGGACCTGGAGCCGGCGCTCTACTGCCACCTACACCGCAAGGGCATCTCGTCGCACCTGTACGCGACCCAGTGGTTCCTGACGCTGTTCGCGTATAAGTTTCCGCTGCAGCTCGTGTTGCGCATCTACGACCTCATCCTGTCCGAGGGCCTGTCGGCCATTCTCAGGTTCAGCGTGGTGCTGATGCAGAAGAATGCTGCTGCGCTGCTTCAGATCTCCGACATTTCGGCCCTGACCGTCTTCCTGCGGGATCGGCTGTTCGACGTCTACATTGACGCGACACCCAGCGCGGGCGGCCTGCTTGAGAGCGGATTCTTCGGCTCCTCGTCGGCTAGTATCGACAAAGAGGTGTACCGGGCGGACCAGATGGTGCGGGACGCGTGCGACGTGCGCATCATGCCCGAGATGTTGGCGCTGTACACGCAGGAGTGGGAGGAGAAGACGGCGGCCGAGAAGGCCCGCGAGGCCGAGATCACCCGGCGCGACGCCGAGATTGAAGAACTCAAGGGATCCAACCACGCGGCCACCATCAAGATCCGCAAGTTCGAGGAGCAGCTCCAGGTCAACGACTTGGAGCAGACGACCCTGGCGACGCAGCTGGTGCACCTCAAGGTGGAAAACCAGGAGCTCAGGGACGAGACGGAGTCGCTGCGCGAGCAGGTCAAGACGCTCCGAGAACTGCTCCAGGACCAGCCGGCCGAGCTCGAGAAGGCTTGGCAGGAGGAGCGCGCGGGCTTGCTCGAGCGCAACGAGAAGGTGGCCAAGGAGAAGAGAAGGGTTGAGTGCGAGATGGCGGATCTCGAGGAGCAGCTGGTTAAGACCAAGATGGAGTACGCCGAGGTAAGAACTAACTCTCCCTTGTCCCGTTCTCCCTTGTCCCGTTGCCTGCCCCCTCCCATCACCACCAACCATCCTTTATTGTGAAAACCATACTGACTAGCTCTGTTTCTTGTCGGTAAAGATCAACTCACAGCACGAGACCCTCACCAGGAGGTGGACTGACCTAAAGAGACAATTTGCTTAATGACTGCCCTCAAGGGTGTCTTACGGCCGCGGTTTTAATCATGTTCACAAATGATGAGTTTAATCCTCCAAAGAAAAAAAAAAAAACAGCGATCATCGTCCTCTTTTTTTTTTTCTTCTTTCCCTTTGTTGTCTGTCACTACTCCGTTTCGAATTCCCGTCATGTCTTCCAGCTCCATCTTGTTTCCCATCCTATTCACTTTTTTTTTTTTTTTTTTTTTTTTTTAATATCCACGACACAGGAAAGGGATTGGCGTTTTTTTCCGTTTTCCAAGACATCGCATTCACATACCAGGGAGGACTAAGGGGGTCCGCGCGCATATTTTTTTGATGATGGAAAGAAAAAGAAGACTCAGGAAAAAGAAGAAATGCCCAAGAACGGACATGAAATGGATAGGCAGAAAGAGATTGAACATATGTGATCTGCTTGTTTGGGAATGTGAAAGCAGCCTGTCTTGTTTTCTCGTTGCCTCTCCTCACTGCCACTTGTTTTTCTATAATGCTCTTTTTGCTCGACGTCTTTTGTTGAACCCCTATTTTGTTTGTTTTTTTTCTTCGCTTAGCATTTTGTGTTCTCCATAACCACCGCCCTAGACGGGCCTTTAGACCATCGGAGACGATTTTTTTTTTTTTTTTTCATCTTAGTCTAGTGCCTCCAACACAGAATATCCAGCTAGCCGACTCCAGCCATCCTCCCGCGGCGGGTTCCTTGGTGGGGAAGGACACCAAGGTTGCCTGCCTTGGATACCTCAGCAAGCCATCATGTCACAGCGCAAAGTGCAGTCACATGAACAAATCGAACCGAGCCGCAAAGAATTATCGCCTTCCAAATGCAAGCATGAAAACGTGAGAGGCATGAACCATCTCCCACACTGTATCCCATGATGTGATAACAAAAGCCTAAAGGATGCCCATGGGCAAGCAAGCCGAAAAAGTCGCCATACCATTCCTGCACCTTGAGCCGATTGTTTTTCTTTTCCCAGAAATGCAAACACGCGAACCCGGTTCCTATTCATAAGACCACAAAAAACGCCGCCAACACATGCTTACTTGCGCATGGAGCTGGCCCTCCGCTTGCGGGCCTCCGACTTGACGGCCTTGGCCTCGGCCACACGCTTGGCGAGGATCTGGGCGTACTCGTTCTGTAGTCGCGAAGCATCGCGTTGGGTTAGCGGACTGTGAATGTGCTGGCCAGATGCCTGTCAAGGGAGAGGGGTTACACGTACGGCAGCGTCCTTGACCTTCTCGGACTGGCGCTTCTTGAGTGCGATGCGGTGGCGCTTGTGCTGCAGGCGCTGGGGGGTGACCAGGCGCTGGATCTTGGGGGCCTTGGTGTAAGGCTTCTTGCCCTCGCCCTTGGGCTGGACCTCGCGGCGGATGACGTACTTCCGCACCTGTTGTGGAAAGGAACAAAAACGTATCCCGTATTAGTCTCTCTCATGATGTTTGTTTTCCCGGATAAGTGTGTCTCGTCGTCGATCCGGCGTAACCAGCCTCCTCCTTTAACTCCTTGTTCCGTTCTCCAGTCTCGGTCCGCAGCGGCGGGGGGATGGGACGGCGAAAGGCGGACAAGAGGAGGCGGTTTTATACTCAGACTCTACCCGTCGAGGACCGCCACGCCGCGTTCAGTCGAACGGGCGGGCGGGCTCGACGAGCAGGCGAAGACGGGGACAGCAGCATAAGCAGCAAACACGTACATCGTCTTCCTTGCTGAGGTCGAAGAACTTGCGGATCTTGGTGGCACGCTTGGGGCCAAGGCGCTTGGGGTGGACGACATCGGTGAGGCCGGGGATGTCCTGCTCGCCGCGCTTGGCGATGGACAGAGCCAGGACGGACAGGTCCATGCCGACGATGCAGCCGCGGACCGACTTGCGCTTGCGCTCACCAGTGCGGCGGGCGCGGTAGCACGAGTGGCCATCAGACAGCAGGAGGCGGACACGGTTGGGCAGCAGGACACCCTGCTTCATGGGGAAACCCTGCTTGTCGTTGCCACCGGTGATCTTGAAGATGTAGCCCTTCCACTCATCGCCAAGGGCCTCGGCGGAGACCTCCTGGCCCATCTGCAGAGAGGAAGAAAATTCGTGTTAGCTTCTTTAATCTTTCCCCAGCTCCTCGGCCGTGCAGCGGAAGCAGGCGTTGACCAGAAACACCGCCAGTCGACCATTCTCCCATCCCGAACCGGCGGGCAGCCAGCAGCCAGCCAGCCCACTGCCCATCCAAAGCACGCGGGCCAGATATCCGATGAATAAACATAGCACCGGGTATGCTAGCGGCGGCGGACGGCTGGCGGCTGGCTAAGAGCAGGTCGATCGGTCGGCTGGTTTTGTCGAGGGACAACGTACGCGCTTCTCCATGAAGACCCTCAGCTTGCGCTCATCCTCGACCTCGATGAGCTTCTGGGCTCCGGTGCTCGGGTTGCTGATGTTCAACTTCATCTTGGCAAAGTTTCCTTGTCAATCGGCCTACTGGAGGGTGCGATTGAGGTCTTTGGGCGGGTGGTCGTCGGTGATGAAGTTCCGGCGATATTTTTTTTCGGCTGGGACAAGGAGAGAAAAGTTGCAAGGAGAGTCCGCCAGCCGCCAGGAAATTTGGCTTTGTGTGGGCTCCTAGGGCATGCGAGGGGAAAATGGGTGTGGTGGCCCGTGCCCGCGGGTTTTCTCGAGCCGCCACTCCCCACCTGCGACGTCCCCTGTCGACTTATGTAATCATATTGCTCTGCGTCAGGTGCTCTCACTCGAGGTGTGACGAAAGGGAATTGATGTCTGAAATCCCGCCCCTGGAACTCAAGGATGGCAACAACGCTCACAATTTCATGATGAGGCGACGGAAGCAAGGATAGCCATTCTTGACTATTTAGCTCATATACCAGGCCTGGCATGCAAAGCAAAGGCCATAAAAGGAGTTTTAAAAAAAGACACCGCGAAGAGCTGTTGCGCATCTACTCTGTAAGACACCCACCCCATCCTGTGCCAGGCGAAGTTCAAGCAGCCCCGCGGACACTGCTGAGGTGGGGCAGTAGAGTCAACGCCACTTAGAAAGACTCTATCAACTTGTTCCTCACACCCCTTACTCCCGTCTTGCACGTGAATTTGGGGCCTATATCAAAAGAGGCTGTTTTTGGCTTGTGCCCGAGCGGTCTGGCCCGCCTCCGAAAATGGAAGACGACCGCGCCCTAGTAGATGTTGGCATCGCCGCCGACATCGAGCAGAGCTACTCCCAGGCCAGCGCCCCAGAGCAGGTGGTCAAACAGCCCAAGAAGAGATTTGTGGGCAGGAGAACTGCGGCAGCAGCAGCGCAAACTTCAAACGCTGCTTCAGACTCTGGCGATGCAGGGAGCGCACAGAGCGGGGCGATTCAAGGCAAGCAAGTTGCAAGCTGGTGGGCCCCTGCCTGGTGAGCAGAGTCACTGTCTAACAATGCCTCCCTCCAACAGTGGCACAGCCAAAGAGGGCGCCGCGGCTGCTCAACCAGGTGCCGCCCGAGCTGCTGGCAGATGTCGAGCTCAAGGCGGCAATCGCGCTGCTGCCGGCCAACTACTCGTTCGAGATCCACAAGACCATCCACAGGATCCGGACGCTGGGAGCCAAGCGCGTGGCACTGCAGATGCCCGAGGGCCTGCTCCTGTTCGCCACCACCATCTCGGATATCCTGACCCAGTTCTGTCCTGGCGTCGAGACGCTCATCATGGGCGACGTGACCTATGGCGCCTGCTGCATCGACGACTACACGGCCCGCGCCCTGGGCTGCGACCTGCTGGTGCACTACGCCCACAGCTGTCTCATCCCCGTCGACGTGACCAAGATCAAGACCCTCTACGTCTTTGTCGACATCAGCATCGACACCTCGCACCTGCTGGCTACCCTCGAGCGCAACTTTTCCGCGGGGAGCACCATCGCCCTCGTCGGCACCATCCAGTTCAACGCCACCATCCACGGCGTCCGCTCCACGCTCGAGAAGGCCGGCTTCGGCGTCCTCGTGCCCCAGATCGCGCCGCTGTCGCGCGGCGAGATCCTGGGCTGCACGTCTCCCCACCTGTCCCGCGGCGCCGCCGCCGACAAGAAGGTCGACCTGATCCTGTACCTCGGCGACGGCCGCTTCCACCTCGAGAGTATCATGATCCACAACCCGGACGTGCCGGCGTACCGCTACGACCCCTACTCGCGCCGCCTGACGCGCGAGGAGTACGGCCACGCCGAGATGCAGGACCTGCGGCGCGCCGCCATCTCGGCCGCAAAGAAGGCGCGCAAGTGGGGGTTGATCCTGGGCTCGCTGGGCCGCCAGGGGAACCCGCACGCCCTCGCCCTCATCGAGCGCCGCCTGGCCGCCCTGGGCGTCCCCTGCGTCAACCTGTGCCTCAGCGAGATCTTTCCGGGCAAGCTGGCCGCCATGACCGACGTCGAGTGCTGGGTCCAGGTGGCGTGCCCGCGCCTGAGCATCGACTGGGGCTATGCGTTCCCGCGCCCGCTGCTGACGGCGTACGAGGCTCTCGTCGCCCTGGGCGAACGTGAGGATTGGGGGTCGGGGCCGTACCCCATGGACTACTACGGCAAGGAAGGGCTAGGGAGGACGAAGCCGCTCGCCGCTGTTGGGGCGGCGTAGCCGTTGTATCCATTATATCATCTGGTATAAGAAGAAGAAAAATTAAAGAAACTCTAGACACTATGCCATCTATGCTGTGTGAAGTGCCCTGCTTCCTCTCCCTCTCGGTGCCCATTCAACCGAAGGAGGAATGGAATTGCCATTACCCCAAGTGATATTTTTGGACGGGATCCATTCTCTGAAGGTCCCTTTTGCGCCTTTCGTTTATGCTCGAATTGCCTTGCTCCTTCAAAGATCACGATCACGCCCCGAAGTGCCAATGACGGCCGCAACAAATTAGGGTGAGAAGAAGAAAATACACGATAAAAGAAGAAGCCAAGGAATCTCACCCAGCCGGAACACCAATCGGCTCGGGCCGTTGCGAGAACATGAGCTTGTAGCGGACAATCTCGACCACCTCGAGCGCGCCGTCCCCTCCCACGCCATCGTCGCCCTCCTCCCCTTCCCCGCCCTCCTCCTGCGACGTCGCCCTCCTGCGGCGGCGGATCACGGCGACGGGCCTGGGCAGCTTCTTGATCTCGCCCGTGAGGCGCTGGTTGACGCCGACGTAGAGGTACACTCGCTTCATCCAGGCGCCGCCGTCCTCGGATCGGCCGGGGACGTACTCGGGGAAGTCGAGGCGGCCGACCCTGGTCAGCGCCGACGGCGACGGCGACGAGGCCTCCTCCTCGCCTGTGTTGATGGCGCCCTGCAGCTCGAGGAGCGCGAGCCCCGACGGGGTGTGCAGGAGCGGCGGTAAGGGGCTTTGGAGGGCCGTGTTGGATGAGGAGGGCTGACGCAGCGGTGGGTGAAGCGTTGCGGTCGACGCTGACATGGCGGAGACCCCGTTGGGCATGCTGGCTATGGAGGACACGGTGGGGAAGATGAGAGTTGCCGACCGCTCACTGAGGCGTTGAGGTGTGCCGGTGAAGTTGGTCGGGTGGGTTGCGGTCTTGTCTTCGGGAGTTCACAATTTGACATCAGATCCTAAGGATCGCTGACTGAGGGGAGTGAGAAATGCGGGACAGAGATTGAAGCTTGAAAAATGACTGATCAAAGACAGCGCAGCAACACCAGCACTCAATGTCAAAACAACAAGCAAGAAAGGCGCACGTTATATTTCAAGTGAATTTTCAATGATTAGTTACCCATTATGGGATATTTACAATCAAATGCAACCGCGATGCATCGACGCCATCTCCTTCGTGGTCGATTGATACAAGGCATTCCATTCGTTCGTTTATCATGTTCATTTTCATAAACCCCCCTTATTTTTCATTGAAGCCATTTCGTGTTCTGATCCAGCGTGGGAAACCCATGGGCTCCGCGACTTAGACGTGACTGAACCTGTAGCTGGCCTGGAGGACATAGGGGTCATCGCCGGGGCCGAAGATCTGCTTCTTGCTGCGCTGCCAGCTGGGCTGGTTGATGGCGTCGATGTAGTCCTGGACCTCGAGCACGATGCAGCCGTCCTTGGCGATGGTGCGCGGGAATTTGGGGTCGCCGTTGATGCCCTGCGTCTTCTTGAGCGGCATCGAGCCGTCCTGGCCGCCGCACGAGTACATCTGGAACGCATCCTGGTCCGAGAAGATGTCGAGCCTGATGCCGGACCAGTCCGACCACACCGACGCCACGGGGCCCGAGGTGCGCCAGTCGTACGGCCCGTCCTGCGCCCGGTTGACGAGCCAGCAGTTGTCGTAGCCGGTGCAGTTGAAGCCGCAGTTGCCGAGCATCTCCGGGCTGGAGAAGTTGGCGCCGATCTGCTTGGGCGCGCTCCAGAAGTCGTTGACCGAATACTTCTGGTTGGCGAGGATGTCGCCCGTCGGGATGAGGATGTTGTCGACGTCGACGCGCTGGCCGCCGTTGGGGATGTGGAACGTGTGGTTGTAGATCTTGTTGGTCTCGTTGTTGGAGAAGCCATCCAGGTTCCAGTACGCGTGGCTGGTCAGCATGATGGGCGTCTTCTTGGTGGTCGAGACGGCGATGATCTTGAAGTCCCACGTCATGTTGCCCAGCGTGTACGTCACGTACGAGACGACCTCGCCGGGGAACCCTTGCTCGCCGTCCGGGTCGACAATGGAGAAAGTGATGCTGTCTTTGCTGTGCGACACAACGGTGAAGTTGCGCCAGTCCCAGCCGTTGGGCCCGCCGTGGAGCGTGTTGAGACCATTCGGATGCTCGGGCGTCTTGTGCTCGTTGGGCAGGATGTGGAACCTCTCCCCGTCTATCTCAAAGGTGCTGTTCTTGATGCGGTTCGCATACCGGCCCGGCACGCCACCAAAATGGTCGTGCTTCTTGTCCTCGGTGAAGTGCGTGGCGTTGTCGAAGCCCGTTACGATGTCCCGACGGATGCCGTACCGGTCGTTGACGAACAGGTTGGCCACCGAGGCGCCGTAGGGAACAAAGGCGGCCGAGATGCCTTCGCCGTAGATCCAGTACTTGCCGTCGGCGTCGGGCTGCGGCTTTGTCGCGTTGCTACTGCCTCTCGTGGCCTGCGCCGAGCAGAAGGGCAGCAGGCATGCACCCAGTGAGAGCAGAGAATGCCTCATGGTTGCTTGGCGGGCAGATAGACAAGAGCGCACCGGATAGCAGCAGCAGCTGGGAAGAGGTATATATCTGGGGAGGCCTAGGGCCCGAAGGGGAGACAGAGAACGGACGACGACCAAGGCAAAAAAACCCAATCCTAGGAGAGTGAGGGAACCGAGGTTGGGACGGCATCTTTATACTCAGAGGTAGGCATGCAGGTACGGCAGCATATTACGTTCCCACACAGGCTGCGACTCGTTGTCCTCCCCCTTCTCCTCATCCTGCTCCTTATCCGGCCCAGGACGGGTGCGTCTCCCACAACCCACACCGACGTGGTAACCAGGTAGCAAGGTATGGGGCGGGGATTGCTTACGACCTCCAAACGATTTGAGCCGGACCGTTGGTAAAGACAGGGGTTGGGGTGAGGAGGTGGGAATGGGGTAGACGGGGAAGCAAGCAAGCTTTGAATTTACCCCAAGACCTAGGAAGGTATGGAAGGACGGACTTGGTTCTCCACTCCACCCGGGTCGTCCTGGCAGAGGGCTGGCAACAGTCGGAGACTCGGGGTATTAACCGAATGATGGACACAGGAAGGGTCAAGACGAGTGTGGCAAGGGAGCCCCTTTTTACCTTCTTTGCTCTTCAGTCCATTTTTACTGCTTGGTATCATCCAAGATGGAAATCCAGCCTCTGGGCGAGATCATCGAGACGGTAGTATGTGTGCCACGCGTCAAGGTTGCTTGCTGTCACTGCTCACCCGTGCTTACGGGCAGTTGGTTGTCCTAGACGTAGAACCTGGGACTTGCGGCGTTGGCAGAACGTTCTGTCCCCGTGGGGATAAGGAGAAGATGAGGGTAGCGGTCACGGTGGAGCATCATTCCAAGGGTGGCTGGGGAAACCCGGGGAGATCTCGTGATGGAGCAGGGAAGCATAGGGATTCCTGTAGAATGCGTGTGTCGGTGTTCGAGCTGGATTGGAGATGAATACGCGATCCACTCATCGCTCTGCCCGCACGGGCCCGCCGAATGCGCGTCTTGATGCATGAGTTGGCAAGGTATGGAGATATGAGGTGAGGTGGTGAACCCTTGGTTTTCGGGCCAAACAGTCTGGACTTGAACGAGCAGACGGACAGCGCAAGGGAGTGGAGAGAGCAGGAGAAAACACGCCCACCGGACGACCTTTGGGGCCAAGGTTGCACCGCGAACCACTTAGCCGAGCGTTGCAACAGGAGCCGTTGGGCCAGACCGCCATCTCGGCCGGGGATCGCGGACGAACAAAAGTCCGCCTATGCCGACCTGTCGGTTAAACACGAGACGGTATGACTAGGTAGTCTAGCCCAGCGGGTGATTAAAAAGATGAACAAGATATCTACAGCAGCGAAGCCGGTGCGCACGGCGAAGGAGCGTGAAAAATAAACGGTAAAATTAAAGAATGAACGAATGACGTCGGCAAAGGTTCGATCCATCTCGGCCGGAACTGCTGCAGCTGCGGGGGACCCGTCGGTGCAGCATGGCTGATGATTGGTGCGGTAGCAGCCACTGCGCGGGGCTTCCCCAATCTCTAGCCCCAACCACCAATGCTTCTTCTGGCAAATGATCTCCGCGTGCCGGTCCAAAATGCGGGGTTCTCATACTCCAAATCGGGGATCTTTTGCTTACGAGGATGGGGAAATTCCCTGGGAGCTTGTCGTTGATGCACTGTTCCTATCCCTTCTGTCTCGTCACCTGTGTTTCTTTTGCAAGTCCCAGACCAATAAACCCTCAGGGGTGTATAGCTTTTGCAGCCCAGCCGCCTGCGAGGGAGCTTCGGCCAATTCGCACCCCCAGCGGCTTCTCATCAGCGAACTCCAAGTGGCTGTAATGTTTCGTACGATTAGGCAAATATCTTGGACATCTCGTCGATAAACTTAATGCTGTCGTTCTGCATATTGCGAGAAGAACCCTTGAGGGTGCTGAGTAGCGGTGTTGGAGCTGGCAACGATCTTCTCAGGAACAAAACAACGAAAGGTGTGGAATGACACTCGGGTTGTTTTGTGGTTTAGGAATGATCATGGCTGGCGCTTTAGGAAGGATTCTAGAGGATGGAAAGGGTTCCCAGAGCCTTAAGAGTCCGGGAATTTGCTCATGCTTTTTTGAACCTTCGAGGCGATGGCGCCCAGAGATACCTGCCCTCTTTAGCTGCTCCTCCTGACCCCTGTTGAGCTTGCCCACCCATGGCTATCACGGCTGGCTGCCTCTTGTGAACACGGCAAAGCCACAGCCAAGGGAGGGCAGACATGACAGCCATACAGAAACCATTGATTCCAGCCGCAAGCCGAGGACATACCGTCCAAAACAAGATTCCTTCCCTTAATTGTCCTTTGTCCTATGCCCTCTCGGGGCATCATCCCCATGGTTAAACAATAGAGTTCCATTGCGCACAAGATACCAAAAGTGCCTACCTAGGTGCCTATCACCAACCTACTTAAATCACAGATAGAAGATTAAGAGACAGTCAGAACCGAAAAAAGACACAGCTTATGCGTCGATCAGTTTCTGCTCCTCAGCCGCCCTGTCCTCCGGGTGCGCCTTGCTCTTGCCCTTGCGGTCCGCCGTCCTCTGGTAGTACTCGTTGATGATCTTGGCGGGGATACGGTTGAGCATGTCCTTGCGGTAGATGCGCAGCAGAGACCAGGCCAGGTCCAGCGATTCGAAGATGGTCCGCGACTCGTACGGGCCCTGTGCCACAAAAGTACGCTCGAACTTGTCGAGGAACTCGAGAGAGAGCTTGTCTTCGGCCGACAGCGCCTCCTCACCCACAACGGCCTTCATGGCCGCCGCGTCGCGTCCGATGGCGTACTTGGCGTACAGCTGGTTCGACACGTCGCCGTGGTCCTTGCGCGTCATGCCCTCGCCGATGGCAGACTTCATCAGTCGGGACAGGGACGGCAGCACGTTGATCGGCGGGTAGATACCGCGGTTGTACAGGCCTCGGTCCACGAAGATCTGACCTTCTGTAATATACCCAGTCAGATCGGGAATCGGGTGCGTGATGTCGTCGTTGGGCATGGTAAGAATGGGGATCTGCGTGATGGAGCCGTTGCGGCCCTCGACACGACCGGCACGCTCGTAGATGGTGGACAGATCCGTGTACATGTAACCGGGGAAACCACGGCGACCTGGCACCTCCTCACGCGCCGCCGACACCTCACGCAGCGCATCGCAGTATGCTGACAGGTCGGTGAGAATGACCAGAACGTGCTTCTCGAGCTGGTAGGCATAGTATTCGGCCGTGGTGAGGGCCAGTCGGGGGGTGATAATACGCTCGATCCTGCAATGCCAAGGGGTTAGCGCAGTTTAGTCTCAGCTGGCGCGCATGGAGATCGTGATAGCCATCATCATCGGCGGTTCCAGAGCCTGTCCTTCACGTACGTTGGATCGTTGGCGAGGTTCAGGAACAGCGTTGTGCGCTCCAAACTGCCGTTCTCTTCGAAATCGCGCGTGAAGAATCGGGCGGTTTCCAGGTTGACACCCATGGCAGCAAAGACGATGGAGAAGTTCTCCTCATGGCCGTCGTGAACGCCCTTGTTGGTGACACCCTCCCGCTGGACCAGGCCGGCCTGTCGACAAATCTGGGCGGCGATCTCGTTGTGCGGTAGACCGGCTGCCGAGAAGATGGGGATCTTCTGTCCACGGGCGATAGAGTTCATCGTGTCGATGGTGGAGATACCGGTCGAGATCATCTCCTCGGGGTAGACCTAGGTAGCATCACATTCGCTATCAGAGCTGGGCACCGCAGAGCTGGAGGCAGTCGGAATGGGGCCGACTCACTCGAGAGTAGGGGTTGATGGGCTGGCCGTTGATATCCAGGTAGTCCTCGGCCAGCACCTTGGGGCCCTTGTCGATGGGGCGGCCGGAACCGTCGAAGATGCGACCCATCATGTCCTCGGAGACGCCAAGCTTCAGATTCTCGCCCGAAAACTCGACCCTTGTCTTCTTGACATCGATGCCGGGCGTGCCCTCGAAGACCTGCACAATGGCTCGGGTTCCTGACGGGAATTGCGTGTCAGCGAGACGGGGTTCGATGTCGACAAGCGTGGGAATGCGGCTCGGGCAGACGGTTCCTCACCTCGGGCCTCGAGCACCTGGCCCGACCTGACGGTGCCATCAGGCAGAGTGAGCGAGACAATCTCGTTGTAGCTGGGGTTTTTGACCTGCGACCGCTGTCAGTGACGGCCGGGAGATTCCACACGAGACAATGCGCTGCGGCGTACGTTGTCGAGGATGACCAGAGGGCCGTTGACACCACCAATGGTGTTGTACTTGATCCTCGGCAAAACCGAGTAAGACGACGACTCTCGCGGGTCCGCCATGGTGGCCAAAATGCGCGTGCGCGGCTTTGAAAACAAGGACGGAGTCCAGCCCAGTCGAGAGGATTGTGGAGAAGTTGCAGACGGCTTCGTGGGATATGAGATATGGAACAAGAGGATGGCTGAAGAGGTCGGTGATCGGTGTCGTCGAGCTGCCGCTTCCCGAGCTTGGCCCGCCGCGGTTGAGTCGTCGTCGATGGAGCTCCTCAGCTGTCCCGAGGGACGGACCAATCACATGACGTGACATCATCTGCGCCGCCCCACTAATTCAGCCAAGCAAACGGCCAGCCGCCTGTCTCAACTTGCCCGACGCGGCTGTGAATGCATCTCGAGCAGCCGACTTCGCGAATTGCATGAATTGACTCTGCGCCAGGAAAAAAAGAACGCCAGACGGGCGTCGCCTGCTCCACGCAGCCACCGCAAACCTCGGCCACCTCCTCTGCATTCCCACTCCCGTCTCAATCGCCGCTCGCCATCATGTCGGCCATCTACAATACGGAGCCGCAGCCGACGGCCTCGGTCATCCTCCACACCAGCCTCGGCGAGCTGTCTGTCGAGCTCTTCGCAAAGCAAACTCCTCTAACATCGAGGAATTTCCTCCAGCACTGCCTCGATGGCTACTACGACAACACCATCTTCCATCGCCTCGTTCCCGGCTTCATCATCCAGGGCGGCGACCCGACCGGCACCGGCAACGGCGGCGAGTCCATCTACGATGGCGGGGCCTTCTCGGGCGATCTCGAGCCCTGGCCCATGGACCAGCGGAGGGGGAAAAATGCTGGGGAGATGGGCGTCGGTTTCAAGGACGAATTTCATAGCCGGCTGAAGTTCAACAGACGCGGGTTGCTTGGGATGGCCAACGACGGCACCCCTGACTCCAACGGCAGTCAATTTTTCTTTACTTTCGACAAGTGTGATGAGCTTAACGGCAAAAACACCATCTTTGGACGGATAGCGTTAGTTTATAAGTTCCCCTTGTCCCCGGTCCCTCCTTTATCTTGGGTGCATTTTTCGAGCCCCCGTCTCCTCAATCCCCTCAACCTCCGGCCGGCATAAGGCTAACTCCAAGTCAGTGGCGATACGATCTACAATCTAGCAAAAATGGGCGAGGCTGAGCTTCTTGAGGGTGGCGAGCGCCCCCTCTACGCCATCAAGCTCCTCAAGACAGAGATACTCGTCAACCCCTTTGACGGCATGAAGAAGAGGGAACGCATTGCCCGGCGGACTGAGGCGGCCCCTGCCCCTGTCAAAAAGCCTAAGAAGAGAAAGGGTGCGAAACAGTTACTCAGTTTTGGCGACGAGGAAGGAGATGTCGAGGAGCTTCCACTCTCGAAGAAGCCAAAGTTCGACACCAGAATCGTCATGGATGCGGATCACGAGCAGTCTGCAGCTGTGCCGCCGAAGGGGGTAAAAAAACCAAAGGCCGTGGCTGAGAAGGTTGTGCTCCCGGAAAGGTCTTCGTCAGGTGACAAGTCGGCCTCAAAAGATGCCCAGAAGGAGCCAGAACAGGTTGAAGATTCTCGGCCTCAAGGACCACCCACAGCGCCGCGGGTGCAACCAAGGTATAAAAGTGAGTCACCTGAGCCGCAGGAGACCAAGAAGAAGACTGCTCTAGAAAAGGCAAACGAAGAGATTGCCGCATTGAAGGCTTCAATGCGGCGGACCGTGCACACCGAGCCGGTGCGAGAGGAAAAGAGATCGGCACTGGAGCAGATGATACCAGAGACTTCCACGAGGGGGAGGAAGAGGAGGCCAGGCGCGAACAACACGGACGCGGCCGAGGAGCAGAAGACGCTGGACTTGCTCAAAGCCTTCCAGTCAAAACTCGTCGAAGCTCCGGCGGCAAAAGGTTTGCAAAAGCATGAGACCAGCAGCGCTGGTGCAAACGGCAGCGGAGAGTCACAGGACAAGGAGCCCGCAGCAGATGAGGAGGGAGAAGTTTGCGACCTGCACTTCATTCTCAACTGCCAGAGCTGCATGGCCTGGGACAAAGTTGAGGGCGGCAAGCAGGACGACGACGACGACGACGGTGACGCAGGGTGGATGTCGCACGCACTGAGCTTCGCCGCCGACAAACTAGGCAAGGACCTGAGCTACCGGAAGAAGGCTGAAGAGGAGCTGGTTGTCATCGACCCCCGCGAGAAATCGCGGGACCTGAAGGAGGGGAGGAAACACGAGCGGGAGGCACGGGCGAAGAACTCGGGCGGGCGGGCTTGGGATCAAGCCCGCAACGCGCAGCTATCGAGGGCATCGGCGGCCGCGGGGAGAGGGGCTAAGTAGATGCTCGAGATGCCGTCGTTGGCATGTTGAAATAGATACCCAGGGACCCGGATTTGTGGAAAACGCAAAACCTAAACTAGCATTCAATCTCGTCGAGAGTCACGCCGCGCCAGCACGCGCTTGGCTGGCAGCTAGCTGTTCAGCACCGCCCTGCCCTGGCCCTTATTTAGGTGCCTTGGTGGCCATGTATTTACTAGGCATGTATGTCAAGTGGGCGGCTTGCAGCCGCGTCTGAACTGGCTGTTGTATCAGGAGGTGGAGCTACGGGGCAGCACGGTGACAACGCCACTAATGGGTTACCTAGCCTCGCGTTGCAGGTGCGGTGCAGCACCGGGAATGCCACGTGCGCCCGCGTCCTGTGGCTGTAGCGCCCGGAACAGTAGCTCCGGGAGAAGCTGGGGGCCCTGGGACTTTCCTCTGAGTGAGACTGGGGACTGCTGGTCTTGTGGGGGCGACGTGCGTGCCGGTTGAGCGGGCAGGGAGATGTGAGCACAACGGGGATGTAAAAAAGGGACTGTCGGACGTCGACAATCGGCGGGTTTGTTGACAACTGCGGCGGCCTTGTCGGGCGGCACGAGTCGTTGAAGCACGCTGCATTGCCATGCCGGTGGGACTGTCTGTGGCCGGGCCCCACCTGGGCCTGCGGTAGAAGCCGATCGCTTTCTCTTTCTGCGATCTTTGACTGACGGCGAGCTCCACCGGACTGCCCAATGCAATGCTGGCCGGCGCCGCAAATTGGCAGCTCTGCAGCTCTGGCGGGCGAGGGCCGTGGGTCCGGGGATCACCTCACTTTCTTGGGTGGCTCGTCTGCTTGCTTCCTGCGCGCAGATAAAGACAATCGCTTGTGCTTCGCGCCGGCTAGAAGAGCGTGGACTTCTCTCCGCAAGAACGGGACGGACAAGAAGGCCCGTTGGCAAAGGCTTATAAACACGAAGCACATACCCGACGCTGTTTCAAGATCTGAGAAAGACGGAGATTGCCCTCTGGCACCCGCGAGTGATTCCTTGATGCGCCGCCCAGAAGCTGCCTGTTGCTGCTGTTGAGGCGCAAGACGAGAGACCCGAGGCTGGCAGGCGGGCGCGAGAAAAGACAAAGGCAAAGAGAAGAGAGCAACAAAGGTTTACCTAGACAACAATTAAAGAATACCTCCTTTTTGATTTTATCTTTTATTATTATTAATTTTTTTTTTTTTTTTGTCTATTTTTTCATTTCATCACTCTTTTATCATTTTCTCGCATTCCCTCTCCCATTTACGGCTGCACCGACGCTCCATCCTATCATGGTCCTGTGTTTGGGATAATTTTTTATGCCCGGGCAGCCATTGAGCTCGAACGGGCCCAGGTAACCTCCAAGCAACCCCACTTCCAACCTCAATCAGCGCCTGGCGGCTTGGCTTGGCTCTGGTCGCAGCGGGCGGCAGAATCCGCTCGTCGTCTCCTCCTTCCCGCCGTATACCGTCCGCGGGTTGTGAGCGGCGGCCTCGTCCATCTCTGCGGCTCCAAGAGCCCAGCCAGACCCCATCATTGAGCACTACGCTCTCCCATTGTGCAGCTTTGTTTCCCACCAGGAGCGCCAGGGTCGCTGCGATCCCGACAATCCGGCGACGGTAGCATATAAATCGATAGAGCCCGTCGGCCCAACGTGGCGGACGCTTTCTCGGCTCGACATCACTTCTACATCACTCGCTCCCACTCGAGCCAGGCGTCTTCCATCTGAACAGTGTGTGCCCGCCCGCTTGCTCCCCCTCCTCCGCCGAGAAGACCGGTCGCTTCGCCGCGCAGTCGTCGCCTTCCCGCCGAATCCTGCCTAGTCCAGGGTGCGCGCACCAGCTGCTAGCCCGCCCGACTGCTTCGAGGCGCGACGCCGTTCCGCCAGCCTTGCCTGCGCTCTGGCGCCCGCAACCAGCGCTGCCCGCCAGCGACAACAACACCATCTCCTTCTACCTAGATACACGCACCTACACCGATACCTCGGAAGCCACCACCACTGCCGCCCACAACCACCCGGCACGACACACAGGAGCAACGAGCGGGTTGCTAGACCTCACCCTCCCCCTCGATTGCTTCGCGACTCCAGCGCGCCAGCGACCAGTTGAAGCCGCCCATAGTCGCTCCTCCGGCCTCCCAGCGGTCCGAGGCCCCCGGCTCGCATGTACCTCTCCATGTCTCCGCCGAACCCGAGGAAGCGGGCCCTTCCAGACTCCGGACCAGTCGCTGTCCCCGTGCAGCCGTACCAGCCGCCCTACGCCTCTCCCCCGGACCAGTTCTCGCGCTGGAACCCCGCAGGCTCTGATGCCGATTTCGTCGTCTCCGACTCGTCCAAGCCTACTACCCCCACCATTCCACCTTTCATCATGTCCGCCCCGAATCAGTTCCAGTCCGCCCAGGGTTTCCCCCAGCCCGCGCCGACTTCCTCCAACGTCATCGCCCGCCGCCCAGCCGCACGCGCCCTCGTGCCGACCGCCGGCCGGCCCCAGTATGATGGACTTCCTGACCCGTGGCCTAGCTTTGGGGACGACGGCGCCCTGATCCCACAGCCCGCCTCGGCGGCTCCGGTCGATGAGAATGATAACATCCAGCTTCTCGAGGAGAAGGCCGCTAGGGCAAAGAGGGATGCCCAGGCGAATCGGAAACAAATTCCTCCCTTCGTGCAGAAGCTGAGCAGGTAAGCACTTACCCCATGTTCTGCTCCAAATATCCCTTGGCTGTAAACGCAACCCTTTCGCTAACCAGATATTCCTTTGACCTTCGCAGCTTCCTCGAGGAGGCCAAGAACACGGAGCTGATCCGGTGGTCGCAAAAAGGCGACTCGTTCATAGTGCTGGACGAGGATGAATTCGCCAAGACGTTGATCCCGGAGCTCTTCAAGCACAACAACTATGCCTCTTTTGTGAGGCAACTGAATATGTACGGCTTCCACAAGAGGGTGGGGCTGTCGGACAACTCGATGAAGGCTAGCGAGCGGAAGAACAAGAGCCCGAGCGAGTACTACAACCCCTACTTCAAGCGGGGCCACCCGAACCTGCTGTGGCTGATCAACAAGCCTAAGAGTGGTGGCAGTAAGAAGAAGGGGAAGAAGGACGATGGCGACGGCGACAGTGAGGAGGAGGTAGCCACCGAGGACGCACACGCCCAGGGCTTCGTCGGCCCAGCACAGGCTGGCGCCGCGAGGCCAGCTGGCTCGGCAGCAGACACCTCAGCGGGCGCGCTCCAGAAGAAGGACCTGCAGCTAGTCAGGGACCAGGTCGGTCAGTTGCGCAACCAGCAGCGGGCCATCCACGATATGATACAGCGTCTGCGCTCGGACCACAACCAGCTGTACCAGCAAGCCGTAGCATTCCAGAACATGCATGAGCGCCACGAGAACTCTATAAACGCCATCCTCAACTTCCTCGCCAACGTGTTCCGCAAGTCGCTGGAGGAGCAGGGTGGGTCGCACAGTGTATCAGACCTCCTTGCCAGCATCATCCCCAGCGCCAACATGCCGCAAGGGAGCGTCGTCGACCTCGGCGACTTTGTCCACCGGCAGGCGGGCGATCACGCCAGTGCGGCAAGCCCTCCCAAGAGGCCTCAGCGGCTGCTGCCTCCTATCCCCCGCGCGGGGGCAGCCAGCATCGCAGCTTCGTCCCCAACTTCGACAGCGTCGCCAGCCTACGGCAGCGGCCCGCGCATGGGCCAGGTCACTGAGCTGTTGGACCCGCCCGCCGACGTACCTACGCCAGACTACCTCAAGCATGCTGTTGGGAGCCCCCAAGAGCAGATGATGAGGATAATCAATGACACCAACGCCGGCGCCGCGACGGGCATCGACCTGTCGGATGTGGCGGCCAAGACACCTGTCACCATGAACAGTGACCAGCGCAACCAGGTTATCAACATCATGGCCCGCCAGGCGTCGGTGCCCAAAACGACGGCCCCTTCGGTGCCGGGCACCACGGCCACCGCCGGCCTGACGTCGACCCCTGCTTCCTCAAAACCCCCGTCCATACCGATCCCGGCCCGCCAGGCGAAGGGGACCCCGCCACCTCCACAGCCACGGGCCCCCACCAGCGCGCCTCCTGGCTGCAACTCGCTGTCGCCCGTCATGTCGTCGCTGACACCGCCACCACCGCTGCTGGACGATCTGGCCATGTCGCAGACGGAGCTCGAGGTGCTTCACCGGCTCCAGGAGGACCAGGACCACAAGATCGACGAGTTGACACACATGCTCGGGCCGCTCTCGCCGTCGGGCCACATCCCGGGCATCGACGATAGTGGCAACCCGGCACATAACGCCGCAGGCAGCTACTTCCCCGAGAATATCGACATTGACCAGTTCCTCGACACCAGCGCCTTTGCGAACCAGCTCGGCGGCTTCGAGGGCACTGACTTTGGGGGCGTTAACCCGGCCGACGGCGATGAGTTCAACTTCAATCTCGACGCACCGTTCGACAATGGACCCGGAATCGCCGCCCAGCCTAGCAACATTGGTCCTGGGATGACCATGCACAATGGCACTCCCAGCCCGGCGGCAACAGAGGAGATCTTCCGGAACGACATTCGGGACAGTCCCGCTCCAGAACCGAAGCGTCGACGCGTCGGTTAGTAGCTGGCGGCTTTGTGTTCGAGGTGACCACCAGAATCAAGCGTGCGTCACATGGTGCGGCGTAGCTCCTGGCTAGAGGCTCAAGGCATGCGGCAGTGAGGCCTGGCTGATCGTTCGACCGCGCAAGGTCACCTGACCACCACTCCCGCGTCATGAGAGTCTCCGAGTCTTCCCCTTTTTCCTATCTGTCTATCGTCACAATCCATCCCCTTGTGTTCCCCACTTCTTCGGTGTAAAGCTACCACCCCCTTCGTCTCGTGAGTTTGGAAATCTCGGAGGATGGGATTCCTCCCATCTCCGCAGGGCAACAGACCATTCGCCCAATATCCCATACCATTTTAAACATATCAATCCTCGAATCGCGAACGAATTTCATTTGTCGGCTCTCTGGGTCGGGGACAGACTGGCGGGGATCATCGGTATTCTGTCCATATTTCATTTTCACGCCCTTTTCATTATCACTCCTCTCTGTCATTTTCTGTAAGAGTGCAAACGTGCTCTTCGTGTCTAGTGGGTGGTTGCTTTGACCTGCACTGGGATTCTAGCGGTCTTAAACATAAAATCTGGCGAAATCGTGTGGGTGTGAGTGTTGGTAAGGAGCGGGTTGAACGCCCATCTCTGTCTGCCGAAAAAAGAAAAAAAAAACGACGGGACGGGGCATTGCATATTGAAGGGGGTTCGTGGCTACCCCCACGGCGACAACGGGAGCTCTCACATCTGAACATGTTGCCGAATAGATACATGAGGGGCTAAATAAACGAAGGAAGAAGAAAAAAAAAAGTATAAAAACATTACACCTCCCAATGCCCTGAATCTAGTAACGCTCGAAAGGTACCACCGATACTTCCTAGATGCGCCAGAAGGCTGAATCTATGTATGTATTGTACATCATGATACGTATGATGGTAGTCGACATTGAATGTGTAATAAAATAAAGAATGCCGCCCGGAATCCACCGGTACTCCAAGCAGCCCCATATTGATAAAGAGGTGCTCTGGCCTCCTGACACAAAGAGCCACAGGGCACTCAAGAGGGCCTGAGATGAGATGCTCGGGTGTCGAGATTCTTAGTGAGCGGCCCGTCCACCGCGCCCTTCGCATACTGCCAGCAACATATTTAGACTCCTGAGTGTGCACAAATTTCTCCCCCGAGCCGGTGATATCTCGATCGGCTACCGGGTGGAGTCCTCTTTGGGTATGAAGGAGGTTGAAGATAAGTAGGGAAGAATAATAAAAGGTTTAGATGCCCAGTTGTCCAAAATGTAAAACAAGAAAGCTCGCTCTCGCTCCCGCTCCCAAACTAAATTATCAGAAGTCAACCGACGCCCCCAGCCAGATATCCGTGCCACCTATCCCAGGCCTCCAAGAAGCGAACAAATGGTACGTAGAAGGGAGAAGAGAATCAGGGTCGAAAAAAAATAAAGAAGTGGGAAACAAGAAGGACAGGCGGCCGGCACTGACTCCCGCACCGACCGACCAGTTAGTCCCCGTGCCAGAGTCCCAAGAACTCCACACCGTGAGCAAGATCGAGCCTAGGGGCATCGAAAGCCTGACTGACATCTGGGCTGATGCATCTGTGACCGTAAGCTGTAATATCGCCCTCGCCTTCTGGAGCGGATGCCTTCCTTGCCCATCTCGTTCACCAGCTGCGCTGTGATGCGTCTTCCTCTCTTGCTGCTGCTGATGGCTCGGCAGATCAGATACGTTAGACGAGCGCATATGAGAACCCGACGAGCGGCCCTTCTGCCCGCTCCCCTCGAAGCACCTCATAGGGACATGAGGTCGATGACATCACTCCCCAGCTCCGTCCCATTATTGGACCTGCAAGTCTCACGCCAGACACCAGACTAGAACAACACCCGGCGATGCAGTCAGACTATTGCTTACAATGGTTCTAGCGCGCGAGCCTTTTCTGCATGACCCGACATGCCCCTGAGCGGTGTCGACAAGCTCACAGGCGGAAGCGGAGAGCGTTTGGCGGCGCCCTGACGAGTCTCCGCGGGCCAGACAACGTCTCGAAACGGGAGAGGATGAGAGAGCGCTCGGTATTGCCCCTCATCTATTCATTAGTCGTGTACGCCTCGGGGCTCGTCATTCGATTAATGGCTTTTTCTTTCCGCCAACGAGACAGAGACCAAGGTGCCGTAGTGAGTCTGACTGGCTGGCGAGCACTATTGTCCTGGCAGGTAGGAAGGGGTTGTTGGGGTCGACCATGGACGCATCTCTCGCTGCCACTTCGATGGCCTCGATCTCCTCCTTACAGGCTTGTTGGTCCAAGGGGCAGATGACGATGGGCTGCCGTAGTACAATGTCACGTGCGGAGCTCATCGAAGCCTTGCCATCCAGGGTCAGCATGTCAGCAAAAACAGACCGCGATCAAATTAAATCCAAGGCGGACGTAGCTGTAGGACACGAACCTTGACTGTGAGAAAAAATTCAATCTTATAAAGAGTCGACGTGGTGGTAAAGGAGGTGACCTCGTAGTTGGGAAACCTGGACGGTTCGCCCCTCCGCATGATGCCCTCTGAGTCCCTCAGGTCACGCGAGGGGAAGACGAGGCCGAGATTTGTGGTGTAGCCGGCCTCGGGCATCTTGGCGCTGACGTTTTGTGTGTGTTTGGCGATCCTGTTGACCTTCTTGGTCGGCTCGTCGCCCTCCGGATTGTACGTGATCTCCTCCTCGATGCTCAGCGTGATCTTGTTTATGGTGACGCGCCTGGCCTTGTTCATCCAGTCGGGGTTCGGAGCAAGCCTGATGTAGACAGTTATGGGGTCCAGGGGCCCGTAGCTCCAGCGCGGCAGCGACGTGGCGAGGGTGATGATGTTGTCGGCTGTTGCGACCTTGCTCTCGGGCCGGTTATACATGCCAAAAGTCGAGAGCGTGTCATACCTCTGCAGCGGTAGGGGGAAAGCATACTTGAACTGGTCGCTGGCGCCCTGTTGTACCGTGACAATAAGCTCGTAGAAGGTCTCGGCGGTGCGGCTGGCCAGCTGTAGTGACGCGGGCGGTATCCTGCGGTTGGTCTCCTCGCCGCCGCGACCAAATGGAATGAAGAGGACAAAAGGAAGATCCATGGCGATGACGCTCTCGGACTCCTTGCCGTCCTGACACCGGAATAGCAGGTGCTCCTTGCCCACAATGTCGATGGTCTCACGCCTGGGCGTTCCCAGGTGCTTCTTGGCCATGTTGTCGGCGGCTGGGTGTATTGACTCTCTCCTCTGGAGACATATCCTGACCAGCGAGATACCAACAGGCATCGAGTAGCCTTGAGATGGCCTGATTTCAACCTTGCCTTCTATTCGGGGCTAAAGAGGGTGTCGGTAGTCGCATGCCGTTAGCCGATGCGATGGCGTATGTGGGGGTGGGTTACGACGTGGCGCGGGACGAGCGAGGAATGGAGAGAAGGGAGCAGAAACGTCATGATACATTCTTTACTTCTTCCAGGCGAAACCGCATCACGGCTCTACCCGCGACAAGAGAAGCATATAGGAGAAGATCAAAGCAGAAAAGAAGGGAAAGAACGAGAGACTGTCAACATCCCCAAGCACAAAAACTCACCAGGGTTGCAGATATTCCTGGGTAGCCCACCAAGAAACTGCTGTTGGGCGGGCCCGAGATCCTGACCGAGGCAGCCATGGTCCGGACTGGGGGTCAGCACGGAGAACGCCGTGGTTCTCTGTGTGATGCGAGATGTGGTGGAAGAAGACGGCGGCCGTGCTCATTGAAAACAGAGCTCGAGGGTACCCCCGAGTTGGCTGTCTGCGTGGCGCGCCCCCCGGCGTCCTTTCGGGGGCGGTCGAGGGGTCGGGGATCGGCACGGGAAGGCCCTCCCTCGTTCACAATGAGACGCTGGCCTGGCCGGTCGGTCTGCCTAGGGGCTAGGTTCGGACGCCAGGATGGTCAAGGGAGCGGGCGTGGTTCGGTAGCAATGCTCAGGTCGGCAGATCGGCCGCTCGGTCGAGTAATTGGTCGGTCGGACTCGTCTAGGTCTAGGAGCAGGGGGTTGCTGGGAGTGAGGTTTGCCTCCGAGGTAATTTGGCCGGATTTCGAACGTGGGGTACAGAGCAGGCTCGCGCAAGCGGTCGCGATGGGCATTCGAGCCGTCCGGTGGTGTGCTTGGTTGCGTGCGCCGACCGGGCTTTGTAGGCGGAATGAGGCGGTGGAGGCAGCAGGTATCGCCAATCAGGCGCACAATGCGGCGAGCTGCCTAGTGTCGGCCCTGGCGGATGTTTCGCGGGTCTGGCGTCTTGGTGGCTACCTCAGGTAAGTACAGGCAGGGCATGGGCAACACGGCCCAATCGCTCGAAAAGTTCTGTCGCAATTCCCAGCTGTCGTCCACTGCTCAATAAGGATGCGCCGCCTGTCTTCGGTGTCGCTTATTGGCAAAGTCGTCGCGGGGGTCGCTGTCGTCGCGGAGGTGGGAGGTCGATTTGGGAGGGCTGGCGGCGGCAGGGACTGGGGAAAGACAATGATGGCGGCGGTAGGACTGACTGGAAGAAGGGCACGAGCGTGGTTTGAAGAGAGACGAACGGCCGGGCCGGGCTGCGTGCGTGCGTACAGTACCCAAGGTATGCCGTGGATGGCTCGGTGCTTAGGTCGCTCGCATGGAGGGCAGGCAGCCAGATGCGGGCGGGCGGGCACGGTGTGTGGTGGACTGCTGGTGTGGTGGTGGTGGTGGTCTCCTGCCTTTGCTGCCGGCTCGGTCCCGCACTTGGAAGGAATCCACGCTCGCATCGAGTGGAGTTCCGGGGGTTTGAAAGATTTACTTGGTTGGACGAGACACCGACTCGACGGGCGGCACGCCGCTCTACGTACTAGCCTAGCAATAGTAAACCTCACCTCACTGCACGCTGCGTGCCCCAAGATGCGCCCCCAGCCAGCCTCTTGGAGATTGGCTGCAATGGCAATCAACGCGCGGCTTATGTAGGCCGTGTTTGCTTGCTCCTCGTCGGGTGTCCTCAAAGGGCTCCACGGTTCACCTACCGCTTTCGGCCACTCGCTTCCCCTCCAATGTCTTACATGTTCGTCCCTAACCCGAACGCCAACATTGGCCTGTCCGACTGACAAACTCAGCAGAGACGGATGATTCTTCGGTACGCGTGACGAGTCGCTCCTCAGTACCAAACAGACAGCTGGACGCCGAGCCCCGTCGAGCGTCAAGTCAGGGCTGAATCCTGGCGCTGGGACGAGCGGCTGGCACAGGGCTCGCTCACTAATGCATGTCTGCATGTCGGTCCAGGTGAACCCCAGCCGCGGCACCGCCTGCGAGAGAATCAGACCAAAGCCAGTTGTGTCGGCGGTGCCAGCCAACGTCAACCCCCCTCCCCTAAAATGCGCAGCTGCAATCAGCATGAATGGGTGGCCTTGATGATATCGAGGTAGCTACCCGACCGACCCAAGAACAAGAGAAGTCGGGGGCAGAGTAGCAATGCATGCCCGCGCTGACAGCACCTTTCTTTGAACCATTTTCGCATCGGCCCCCGGACAACGAGGGGCTTCGGTGCTTGTCCCGAGCTAAGCATACTACAGTATACCGCGAGACAATAAGCAGCGCCAGGCGGGCAGTGACACAAGCGACAGGTGGGCCGCCGCCCCCAAGATGATGGTTGATTTGTGCATTGTACGGTGCGTCGTAGAACGATGGACGCGTGGGCGGACGATTGAATCTGGGGGCTGAGTCCATCCCCGCCCGCCTAATGATGCGGACCCGCCTCGGAGTTGGGGGGGCACAGCTGACACGCAATCCGTGGATGCCACCACTTCCTTCCGCATCACTGTTGCGCGCGCTGGTGCCCCATTATCTGTCAAGACCTGGGAGTACCTGACCTCCCAGCGGTTGGCACATGTCTTGCCGAGCCGTTAGAACGAAATGAACATGGACCGAAAAGAGAACATCAAATGAATTCAGAGCAACAACATGAGATTGAGAAGTGGAGATCCCGTCCCAATTCGTGCCCTTCAGCGATCGAGTATGCCGCCGCCCGTGCTCTTTCGATCGGTACCTGGCGCAGGTCTCCACACCTGCACTGCCAGGCGTTGTTGGGAGGCGAGTCGGCCTCTCTGGCCAAGGCTGACTCAGCTGTGCTGTCTTTGCGCAATCTGATGGCTGGCCAGAGGCGGCTTGCCCCTGGCAGATGGCTGGTCTGCTTTTGAGATTGAGGATTCTCTGCGTTGCCATGTGTTTGCAGGTCGTGGAAAAGGCCGATCCATCCGTTGATTGTCTGCTTTTCCTCCGGGGCGGGCAGCCCCTCCCATCCATTCTTGGGTTGGACCCCGCCTCGACAGACTCGCCCTGCATGGATGCAGGGCCAGGGTCGAGAGAGACAAGGGGCACCATTTCTCCCCCGGAATTTTGTGGTTGGCTGGGATCACCCGTGCGCAGCCGCGAGCTCCAGACAAGCTTCGTACTAAAAAACCTGCCCGGGGGTGTTCAGCTCCGTCTGAGCAGTCGCGCGTGCTTGTATCGCTGCCATCCATCCGTTTGATACTTGATAACCCCACTCGCTTCGTCTCCCTTGTTCCATTCTTACAACACGCGCACAATAATGTCAGTGACGCTTCACACCACTGCTGGGGACTTGAAGGTCGAGGTGTTTTGCGAGAGCGTTCCCAAAACAGCCGAGGTAAATAGCCGTCCCACCGCTTGTCCTTCCGTGCCGTGCATCGTCTCCCGCGCCTAACCAACTACTTGCGCAGAACTTCCTCGCCCTGTGCGCGTCCAAGTACTATGACAACTCGCCCTTCCACCGACTGATCCCGGGCTTCATGGCCCAGGCGGGCCAGCCTGCCGAGCCGTCGCCTCCCGAGAACCCCAAAGGCGGTCGCTCCATCTGGGGCGGCATGTTCGAGGACGAGATCCGGCCGGCCCTGCGGCACAACGAGCGCGGCGTTGTCTCTATGGCCAACAAGGGCCCCGCCACCAACGGCAGCCAATTCTTCGTGCTCTTCGACAAGGCGCCCCATCTGGACGGTCTCAACACCGTCTTCGGCAAGACCATCGGCGACGACAGCCTGCGAACCCTGGCCAAGATCGAGGCTATCGAGGTCGACAAGAAGAACAGACCAAAGGAGAAGATAGTCATTGAGCGTGTTACCCTACATGCCAACCCATTGGCCGGTTGAAAGGGGAGGAGTGAAGCACAAATCAAAGGATGAAAAATGACCAAGAGTTGGTCGCCTAACGCCCGCTTCGATAGAGCAGCATGGTAAATGGCCCGGCCGGTGCCGATTCCACGCCTGCTGCTATCCAATGGTGTCAGCTATGACCCAGACGAGGCTTTGTTGCCATTCGAAGCACCTCTAGCACAGCACGTCTTTTCGAGACGGGGTGCTAGGCGCTTGCTGCAGACGTTGGGGGTCGTTGAGGTCCGTGCCGGCTGTGGGAGCTATCTGACCGATGACCTAACGCGCAGGAAGGGATCGAGGCGGCATGTGCGCATCTACCGTCTTGCAGGTATATCGATCGAACAGGTGGAGAAACGGATGGTAGCTCGGGCATGTCTTCTCGGCTTGACGAGCCATCTCAGGAAGCCATCTCTTGTCGGGGATATCAGACTGGGGGTAGGGCCACTGCAAATATTCAAGCCATGGCCGCATCGCAGACTCTCTAGAAATGGGTGGCTGAAGTGCTACCAGCTAGGAATAAAGATATGGTTTCTCAAATACAACGTCACGCGCCATTGTGTCTATAGCACTTCTGCGGCAATAAGTGTAGTGATCATGATGCGACAGCGCGACTAATGGAGCGGCATATTATCGTAGGGTTAGGGTTAAAGTCCTGGTGGATGATGCCGACAAACCCTCTTTTTTATGACTCCAGCAGCAAAGCGGGTTTGTGACTCTTGGACAACGGCAGGAGGGAGAACTACACTGGAAATATCTACCTAGCCAAGGCTAGATAAATGAAAGGATTTCCCGGAATCAATCCCTTTACGGCCGGCCAGGTGACTTGCAAATAGTCGTGTTCCCGGGCTAGGCCCCGAAGCACAGTTCGGGAAGGTGGCAGGAAGCTGAAGCAGCTTCTCCACGCCAACAATCGCTGCAGAATATGTAAGTCCCAGGTACCTGATCTAACATCTTTGTCCCTTAGCTGACCTAGACATCATTGAGAGGGAGTAGTCAGTCTACTAGGCGCGCCGGGGACATACGAAGTCATGGCTTTCGACGACGACGCAGCGCCGGCTGCAGCCCAGCCTAGCGACAACGGTGCCGCCGTTGTGGAGGAAATCGATGATGAGGTGCAGGACTTCCGGCAATTCTCCTCCGTGTTCAACAAGAAGGGCTTCTCGAGCCAGGCCATCCGCAAGGGCGAGAAGGACTTTGAGGCGCACGGGACGCGGGCGCAGGAGACAGCGCAGGAGCAGAGCCGCCAGGCCATGGAGGAGGTGCTGGAGTACACGAGGGTCCACAAGGCGAACAACTGGTGCAGGGGGTGGTATTTCCCAGACGCGTGGGCCGACCACCCGGAGGGTGGCGCGGACGGCAGCAGCTCCAAGGCGGCGACAGCGACGAGGGACGCCGAGCAGAAGCGCGAGGTGTGCCCTCGGGACCGCGTCGTGGCCCTCGAGGCGGACTCGGGCCGCTGGCTCGTCTCAACGGGCAGGCACATCCCCAACGTCAGCAAAAGCCAGCCTGGCTGGAACAAGCTCTGGCTCCTGCCCGAGGAGGCGCTGTTTCTGGTCGAGCGTGGCTCGCTAGACCTCTGGTGGCCGGCTCGTCCTCTGGAGGAGCTCTTCCCCGGCAAGCCAGAGCCGCAACGTGCTTCTCCCGAAGGTCCTGAAGGGGGCGAGGCGACGGCAGAAACCCCGGCGAAGGCCTCTGAGGAAGCCGAGGTGGACGAGTATGACCTGGGAGTGCCGCTCAGTCTGCAGGCAGCCTACTCGCTACTGATAGGGAACGAGGGTGAGCGCGGAAAGGTGACACTCGAAAAATATCAAGTCTACGCCAATCTAAGGAGGTGTGGCTACATTGTGCTCAGAGCGCCCCTGGTATCGCAAGTCGCCCCGCAGCCACCGACGAAGGCGCAGTCTACGATATGGCAGTGGCTATTCTCGCTCATCTCCCAGCCTTATGGGGGATGCGCAGCAAGCCCGACAGCGGCGTATGGGCCGCTGGTCCGCCCCGGTCTATACCGGTCGTACGAGAAGGTGTTTGAGCAGCTACGTGTCGTTCCCCGACACGCGCCGGCGGAGCACACGCAGGAGCCGCCCCCGGGGCCCACTGACCCGTTCCGGATCTATTACCACGCCTGGAAGGCATCCAACTCGGAGGGCTTCTCCAAGACGCGGCCGGGCCCGCCCGATTTTCACGTGGCGGTCGCGGACGCGCGCGACACGGCGGTGCCGTCGCTGGGCGAGGTGTCGGCGCTGCTGGCGTCGAGCCCCTGGGACCCGCCGTCGCGCCGGTTCGGACCCGGGCCGGCGCACCTGTACCCGCGGCTCAAGCACGGGTACCGCAGCGCCGTGATGGCGGTCGTGGACCGCGGGCTCGTCAACTACGTGCGGTTCGCCGAGGCCGCGTTTGGGGAGGAGTCCATCTCGTCGCGGTTTGACACGACCGGGGCGCCGAGGGGCGGCAAGCTGGGCGCAAGAGGAGGGAGGGGCGGTGCCAGGGGCAGAGGAGGCGGGCGGGGGCGTCACAGAGCGTGAAGAGACAGGAACAACACACCATGTTCCGATCGACCGGGGTGACTCCGCATTGACAGGTGTGTGTGACTTGTCTCTAGAGACCCAGGCAAGCAGGTACCCAGGCAGGTGCCTTGTTGCTTGGGTATGGGTCGGGATAGACTCATAATAAACCTCTCGATGTAACACCCAATGGTTGCCTGTATACCCCGTGCGGCTATGAAACCACGACTCACTTTTGCCGAGAGCTCTCTCCAAGTCAAGGTTACCAGCTAGTTGCACGGTAGAACCTAACAAGCCTTGTGGCCAGTAGGAAATGAAATGGCTTAGCCGTTGTGCAAATGAAGGCAGCTGCCAGCCCGTCAGCGTGCATATGGCGGTGGTGGCGACTTGGTCGAGTCGAAGTTTTGGGCTGATGACGGCGGTTGTGAAGGTCAGGTTGCAGACGGAGGTGGAGCCTAGAGTCATACTGGTTTTAGTGTTGTTCAATTCGTCGCTGTCCAACTCTTGGGCCGCCAGTGAAGTTGCCCGGTGTCCTGTGAGAAAGCCTGCGACGAGGCGAATTTCTAATCTGGAATCAGTTCAAGCGATTGGTAGGTTACTCTCGCAGAGAAGAACGCACTCCATGGTCAGTGAGTGGGCCTTCTTTCACAGGACAGCCGTTGAGGAAGACGCTCGGGCCGAGCTCCAATGCGACCAGACGCGATCTCATCACGCAACCGAATTGCAGACCACACCACAGGTTTCCTGCACCCAGCCTGCATTCGCGTTCCAAAACTGGCGTTTCTAACTCACCTGGGTGTCTTGGCAGGCAGGCAACCGGCTGTGGTCGCTCCCAAGGTCGCATTTACCGCGCACATGGGCCTGCAACTTTGATGCACGCCATGATGGGACAGGAGACAACAGGGCCCACTGCCAATGACGATGCACTACCACCGGCCTTTTGAGAATTGATAGCTCCGCTGCCCATCGGGATCAGGCTACCCGCATCTCCCGTCTACTAGCGATGAGCCCTAGTTGTTGTTTACGAAGAGGTATGCTGTCTACCCACCGATGCAGAAAAAGAAAAAAAAAGAAGAAAAAAAGGGATGGAGGAGCATTGGGCCAGTTGGCCGGATGAGAATCTTGGGTGGACATGCGTTGTTTTGCAATGTAGGTCGGATTAGTTCGGTCTCGTCGGGCAGTGTAAGCAATAGACAGGACGGGTGTTAGGTAACGAGTACCTAAGGTGTTATGGCGTTTGCTCGCAAAAAAAAACCCCCCCAGCCAGCCCACGCTCCCTCGCCTGCTCGTCTGGCTGGCACAACCAACCAACCAGCCCCAAGCTCGGCCCTATAGGCGTGAGGCATGGAGGTTAACTCTGGGTTTTATGTCGCAAGTCACTGCCGGAATTAATTTCCTGAAGACCCAACGCCCAGAACGAAACTAGGTGGCCGACCGTGGCCGTGTCTTTTTCTTCTTTCCTTTCTCTCTTCCCTCTCTTCTCTCTTCTCTTCTTCCCTCTCCACCCTCCCCCATCAATTCATCAGACTCTTCTTGCCACTGGACAACTCGCCCCCGTCCTAACCTCCACAGACGGGGCTGCCACTTATAAATTATGATCACCCACCCGCTGTCCACACTCGACTGGCTGGTTTCATTTGAGAACCCTTTTGCGCTCGGTTGCTGACTTTTTCCAACCACCAACTTTGTCGCTTCGTGGACTCGCCGCAGTTGTAATTTGCTCTGCGCGCCTTCTCCTAACCACCTTGCCACTTTTTATTACCAGCACGAGGAAAGCCTCCTGACCGCACTCAATTGTCGGATTGCGTCCATAATCGCGACAAGCCCCCGTTTTCCGTCTGCGCATTAGCCATATTTTATCCTTGCCCGCAGGAGAATTTGGCACGCGGCGCGCGCGACAGGAAAGAGCCTCGAAGGTCGCCGACAACAACAACAAGCAAGAGGCAGGAAGAAAAAAAAAAATACCTATCGCGCCACACCTCCTATCTCGCATCACACAACCTCGCACGCTAAAATGTCTGCTGATCCGGAACCTGCACCACCGGCTGTTTCAGTCGCCGCGGCGCCCTCGACTGCAGTCTTTGTGCCGATGGATGAGGATCAGCCTCCCAAAGAGTCTGTCGAAGAGTAAGTCCAACCGTCTTCGTTCTGGTGCACGATGATGCTTTTTTTTTTTTTTTTTCGCCCCTTTCCTTTTTGTCCTTCCCCTTCTATTTCTTTTTTTTTATATTCTTTTTTTTATTGGTCGCACCATGCGTCACACTCACAGGCTCGTTTGCATTTTCGCCCCAATGGTATGGCACTCGCCCACACAGAACCTCGACACGCAGCCAGCCCTACACCATGGCACCGCCAAAAGTTGGTCTCCCCAATCGCGCCTTCCTTCCAACCACGCCCAAACCTTCGGCAAATTACCCTCTTAGGATGTTAATCCCCCAACCCAGCATCGCTTGTCTCTGAGCCTTGCTCCCACTGCGTCTTCTTGGCCTCGCCCAAGTGTGTGGTGTCTGGACCGTGAACATTGATGCTTCTATCGCCCTCTCCCCTTCTTCTCTCCGCTCTGCCCCTCTCTTGATTCGTATTGAACGCTGCCCTGCCACCCCAAAGAAGCTTTCCCTGCGCTTGATCGGTCCCCGCAAATTAGAGTTGGCAGACTGGGTGGCATCACCGCCCAGCCAAGGCAGTTTCCCTGCCTCCAGTGACTCTCACAAGCGTCTCCAAGCGGGCGGCGCTGGCACTGGCGCTGCATCTAAAACAGAATTGGCTTGGGACCCGGTCGACTTCGACTTTCTACTGGCACCCACAACCCACAAACTCTCTGCCAGTTGTCCCTGTTGCGCCAATTCTGCAAGAATTGTCAACCCCTTCTCGCGCAATATCGGCATTTATCCTCGCCGTATATTTTGTGGGATTCGGTGCACGCACGCGACCGAGTCTCTACTTTTTCCCGTTTGTTTTATCCTCAGCCCCAAACCCCTGCGCTTGACGATAACAGGGCTAGGCTCAATCCGTCACTCACTATACCGATCACTTCGGTAGGTGTGACAGCATCAACTTGGTCAGTCGCACTGAGCTGCAACAAACAGCTAGGGTAACCTGGCTTTGTTGTTCACTAAACCAGTGTTGTCTTCGAGAGCCATGGTTATTACCCGGACATTTTTTCTTTCTTTCTTTCTTTCTCCAACTATCCCGCGTCCTCTCCGGCGCGTCACTGTTCTTGGTCGGACGCGTCAAGCGACGCCTTGCCCACACACTTCCCAAACCAAGTCCTGCCGGCCCAGCTCGCACTTAGGGCTATCTGCCTCGTGGCCATGGACTATATTGCCTGATTGTCATATGCGGCTCTGCTCCGGCGGGCAACCGTCGAGAAACACATCTGCATCGATTTCATCCCGCTTCTCCACTCCTTCATGCCCAGGATCGCTAGCGAAGCGGATGGACTATACTTGGAAGCAACGGCAGCTAACTCAGTCTCTAGCATGAGCTCAACTTCGGCGCCCCCAAGTGTTGAGCCAGTTGCCGATAAGGACGACTCCAGCCACGAGGACAACGACGACCTCGACAACCTGACGCCGCCACCCGACTCACCCAGTCCTGTGCCTACCATCCCGACTGCCAGCAACAACCTGCAGGACGAGATCGTGGTAGGCACCAAGGCCAACGGTACCAAGGCGTCGCCGGCACCCATTCTCTCGGACCCAGAGGACGCCGAGATGGAGGATGCTGACGAGCAGCCCTTGTCTTCGCACTATCCCAAGCGCAAGCGGAACTCGCTGTACAGCTCTCTGAACGAAGATGCCAAAGAGCTAGACACAGCGTCGCCCGCTGTCCCGTCTGAGGATCCTATAATGCACGCCAGTAAACGCACCCATGGCACTAATCAAGTTAGAGGCGTAACGCTTGGGTACTGGCGCGACTCGCAGGTCCCAGACAAGGCCGACAAGCATGCCGTCATCGGTTTTATCGATGTTCGTGACCGCCTCCGCACGCGCATCCAGCAGGTCTCGCGCACCGGTAAGCTCGTCATCGACCGCTACCCGCTCCCTCCCGGGCCGGGCGGCAGCTGGGTGACCTTTGAGCGCATCGTGTTTGAGGAGCACCTCGTTTATCTGGACCACCACCAGGTCAAGGAGTACGTCAAGGTCCGTGTCGAGACCTGGGGCACCGAGAAGACAGAGGACGAGGTGCAGACCAACAATGCAGATGCGGTCAAGGAAGCCCTGGCCCGCGTGTCGGCAAAGCCTGCTCCAGAAACCGGTCTCGCGCCAGCTATTGCCTACGGCGAGTCCATTCCGGAGCAGGTCAAGCAGAACAGCCTCCATGAGAAGAAGAAGCGCCGACTCAACTCCAGCTTTGCCGCCACCGCGCAGTCTCCGACCATTGTTCCCGTTCCCCTCGAGGGACACGAGGGACCGGTGCCTGGCCCTCGCATCGTGAGCCGTGCGCCGCGGGCATCAGTCGTTGATGACCTCCCCGGCACGAGACCTACTAGGATTCTGGTCGGATACTGGAGCAATTCCAGCGCCGAGGACGCGCTTGACAAACACGCAGTAATTGGTGTACTTGGGACCAATGATATGTTCAGGGTCAAGTTGACTAGGCAGACGCGTGACGGCCGCGCCATCTTCGGCAACTTCCCGCAGGGCCCTGGAGCGCTCTGGATCTCTTACGAGGACGTGGTCTTTGAGCCGCACCTGCGTGATCTGTCCCGCTCCGAGATCAAGGAGTACTGCCGTGTCCGCCAGCACCAGCTGGACAGGCTGGGCGGTAAGGAGGAGGCCCCCGAGGAGCGCATCGCTAACGAGACTAAGGCTGTCTACGACGCGCAGCTCCGGGTCGCTGCAGGACCGAACCCCCAGTCGGGCTCGGGCAGCATGGCGGCCGTGACCGAGGCCGTGGTGATGGCGCACCGAGAGAAGCTACGCACCGAGGAGGCGGACCAGGAGCGTCGCGCGGAGCTGCAGCGGATCGAGGCGCAGGAACGCGCGGCGCGCGACGTGGTCAGCGACGACAACTACGACGACGACGGCGGGCCGGACTTCAGCCCCGACAGGTCGTTCAACGGCCACGATCTCAGGCAGGCGCGGCGTGGCGCCTCGGCGCTCAAGGAGGCGACGCGGCCGGCGCGCCACTCGCTGCCCAACTCGTCGGACCTGCGGGCAGCCCACCGGCCCAGCAACAGCGGCCCGGCCGACAGCAGCGACCGCCTGGAGCGTGTCGACTCGATTGCGCGGCAGAGCATTGCACGCGCCGAGGCGCACCAGTCGCGCATCGACCAGCGCAACAACCGCGCCGGCTCCCTCTCGCGCGAGGGCAAGGCCGCCGCCTTCAGCGACAACATGAAGACGCTTAACCGGGTCTGGCAGTCGCAGGAGTCGCACCGCATGCGGTCCGGCTCTTCGAGCGCGGCCGGCGGTGCCGCTGACGACGCCAAGACGTACGGCGGCGTCAAGTACGAACGCAAGCAGAACGGGCCCTTTGCCGGCAAGCTTGTCAGCCAGGGTACCATCATATCCATTGACGGCGAGGACTACGTCGAGTACCGTGTCCTAACCAAGCCATCTTTCTTCTAACCTGTTTTGCCTGGCTGTCTCGCCATTCGTCGATGGGGTATCTGATCCATGGGATTTTTCGTCTGCCACCCACCGTCTACGATCTTCCACGCCCCATTCTCGCGTCAGTTTATCAGTCTGTCTTGAACGCCCCTTCTTACCGAGCCCCTTCCGTATCTATTCCGAGTTATACCCTTCTTGTTCACCGATTCCCACAGCATCCCGCCTCCAGGACTGCTGTTCCTGGCGATATCCCCGCCAGTGTCAAGCCAACCAATCCAAGGCATGGGCATGGGTATGCATTTGTGTGTCCCATCACACTGGGAACAACAAAATTGGCTCGCGAGACAAGCAAAATTGTACAACTATAAGCGGTCCAAGCAGCTCGTTCTTTCGGTCTCCAAGTCCTGTGCGTTTGTTTTTTACTTTCTTGTTTTTCTGCGTGGCGCTTCTTCGTCGATCATGATATCCTGTCGAGTTTTGCTGTCCTTTTCCTCTCATTTATATCGTTATCTTGGGCGTCTTCCCGCTCAGCTTGTCTACCGTCTCGTGCGCTTGCATCCTCCTCTAGGTCTCTGTGGTGGTACTTAATCAGGTGTTGTGAAGCGAGGGCACAGGTTGGCAACAATAATGATTGATTACATATTGCGCGCGGGAACCCCAAGACGGATATTGGTATGGCACTGTACTATATGGGGCGTATCAGCACGGGAGAACTGCGAGTAACAAGGCAAGCAAAATGCGGGGGGAACTGGGTTGGGCGTACTCGCACCTCGGTTCGGTTCGCGAGAGAGAGAGAGAGTTGTTGTTTGCTCAATGGAGGACCGCAAGGGTGACGTTCTCGATTTGCCTCGTTGGGGCCTACCTACCTAGCTAGTTAGATAGTTCACGCATATCATGATGGACGAGGTCTTTGGTCTCTCGCTCTGCATGATCCCTGTTTTAGTTTTGTGTGTCTAGCTTCACCGTTGACCTTGAACCTCGATGGCCAAGGCGTTGTATGACGGGCAAGAGGAAAAAGAATCCGGGATTAATTTGAGGTTGACCGTGACTTATCATCTGATGATCCTCACGACTACATATCTTGCGCCGTGCGCGAGCTTGCTGTCAGGTTTAGGCAGGCATAGCATAAAGGGGTGATAATGTATACACAGAGTCGAAGACATTGGGACATTTCAGATCGCTCTGTTGACTCTACATTCGTTGATATCTCTTTTTTTTTTTTTTTTTTTTTTTAGTCTTTTTACGTTGTTTTACTTTGGCAACAAGTGTGCTTCTCTAGCTACCGGCAACACTACTCGCGCCGACAGCCTGTGTTGTGGCGCCGGCCTCGGCCTTGGCCTCTTCCTTCTTCCGCTCCGCCTCCTCCTTGGCGGCGTCCTCCTCGTAGCCCTCGGTCTTCATATCGCGCAGGCCGAGCTCCTCCTCCTCCTCGTCGGTCCGGTCGTAGTCCTCGACCGTCATCTGCTCGTCGGGCTGGCCCGGGTCGTCGGCCAGGCTCTGAACGTAGCTGCTAGCGAGCGGGTCGGTCAGGACTACCGAGAACTCGCGCTCGCCGGCGATGGCGCGGTCGAGCTCCGTGAAGAAGCCCTGCCACCTGGTCCGCTCCTCAGGCGCGAGCGAGTCGCCGCCCTCCATCGAGACGTGGCCATCAGCGTTGCCCGGCTTCGGGGTCGCGTCGGCCTCAAAAATCTGGGCCTTGAGGTCGTTGCGCACCTGCGTGAGCAGGCCCTCAACCGTCGTGAAGCGGCCGCCCAGCGTGCCCGGGTTCACCGAGAGGCTGAGATCCGGGCACTCGAGCGCGCAGCTCTCCGACTTGAGAATGTCGCGCGCCAGGTCGACGGCGCCCTTGACGCGCAGCGTCAGCTTGCGTCCCTTCTTGGGCACGGCACCGCCCGTCTTGACGTCGTTGGAGCGGTAGCCGCAGCGATCGCAGACTGTGCTCATGAGCACGACCTGCTTGAAGTGCGGGATGTCCACCATCTTCATGTGCGTAACGCAGGGGTGCTGACAGCCCGGACAGCTGGCTGGGAAGCTGTAGACCTCGTCGGGGATGATGTTGTCGTTCTCGTCGAGTCGGCCCTGACCGCCCACGGGGATGACACCGTCGTGTCCAGACGCCATCTGGGCGTCCGTATCTGTCAGGCCGAGGGCCCCGTTCTGCTCCTTGGTGCGGACGAAGTCGCGCTTCTCCCACTTGCCGACGCCGTCACGCATGTCGGGCTGGATCCACGAGTTGCCGGCCGGGTCGTCGAGGTAGAAGCGGAAGGGGAACGAGTCGCCCGCGAGCATGGCACGGCCCTTCTGAATCACCTCGGCCACCTTGTCGGCCACCTCGGGCTGTGCGGCCCGGCGCTGCTCCTGGCTGGCCTCGAGGTCATCGACGACGCCCGAGAGCAGTCCCTCGACGTTGGTCATCTGGCCACGGCCCGGCGGGATCTCCAGGTCAAGCTCGATAAACTTGACTGTGGCCGTGTCGGCCTTGACGACCTGGCGCGAGAAGTCGGCCATGGACGTCAGGCGCAGCTCGATATGGGAGCCGCGCGGCTGCACCGAGCCGGCGGCCTGGATCTCGTTGTTGGAGAATCCGCAGTGGTCGCAGTGGAAGGACATGATGATGATCTCGCGGAAATAGGGGATGCGGGTAAGCAACAGCCGTGTTGTGCCCTATACGTGTGGCGTGAGCAGGTTGGTTGTCAGCATCAGTAAAGTCTTACACGCAAACAACCCAAACAACCCAAACAAAAATAGGGGGTGATCTGCCCGGCAAAGTCGACAGATACCTATTCTACTAAGACTGGGCGACTTACATTTTGCTCGCAGCTCATGCAGAGAGACTCGATCTGCTCGACGGGCTGCACATCGTCGTTGCTATCCGCCTGGTTCTCGCCGGCGGCGGCGACCCGGTCGGCCTGGGCGCCGATGGATCCGAAGAGGTCTGGGGCTGCTGTGACGGTGCCCGCGGGCTTGGCCTCCTCTGCGGGAGACATGGCCGCTGTTGCGGGGTGATGACTGGACGAAGAAATGTTCAGCAGAGACTGTCCTTGTGCGCGTCTATTGACACTTTTTTCCCGCTTGGGCAGGCTGTACGACCAAGAGAATTTGCGACGGCGCAAAATAAATGGTGCTCTCGAGAGTATGCGACACTGAACACGGAGGGGCAACGAAATTTTTGGAGGGGTATAAAGGCGGCTGCGGCAACATTGAACTTTTTAGTGGGGCATAGTTAGGGGGTGTTATGCTGGGATTATGTCATAGCATGTGCCGGCGCGGGGATGGGGGATGGCAGTGGAAGCTTCAGGAAGTATCCAGGGGAGTCGCGGCCTGGTCTGGTGGACTGCATTCGGAAGCGAGCTCGCCTCATATCGTGGGTGGCTTTCTTGAGCTGGACAAGTAGGTACTTAGGTAAGTCATTTCATGGCTCAGTGTCTCTGAGGGCTTCAGAGTAGGTGTGCTGGGAACAAGTTGCTTGGTATCTTGCAAGGCTAGTATTAGATGCTAGGGAGAATAAACGCGCCCCTTGTGGAGCAAAAATTGGCCGCCGAGAGTGGGATGATGGGCGGATGGGTTGGTGAGTCTCCTCGGGCTTGGTTGGAGCCATCACCGAGATAGCTTGGTCGCAGGGATCCGTGACTCGGACACTAGGAAGAGGCGCCCCTAGGATGCAGTGCACTAGGCGATCTAGTCGTCACTTCTCTCGCAGCTCCTTGGCTTCCCTGCCAAGCGCCTCGAGGGCCTTCTCGTACTCGGTAACGCGCGCCTTGCTGAAGTCACCGCGCACGCCGCCCTCGATGTCCTCGGTCGGCCTCCTGGCCGCGACCTTGACCGTCTCGACCCTCTTCGAACGCGCGATGGAGGGCCCACTGCTGCCGCCCGCGTCCCAGCCTCGCTTCCCCGCCTGTTGGCCCGCGACCTCGGCGAAGAACCAGCCGGCCTCGGTCTTGGTGAAGAAGGTCCACGCCCGCCCGGGCCGGCCCGCGCGCGCTGTGCGGCCCACCCGGTGCACGTACGCCCTCACGCTGGGCGGCATGTCGTAGTTGATCACGTGGTCGAGGTTGGGCAGGTCTAGCCCGCGCGCTACGAGGTCCGAAGCCACAAGCACCCGTAGCTTGGCCGATTGGAAGGCCCGAAGCACCTTTTTGCGCTCTGACGTGCGGGTCGTCGACGTGAGGGTGCCTATCCGCGACGCGAGACGGCTGGGTGCCATGATCTCGAGTAGACGCGACAGACGAAGTGCCGTCTCGTTGGATTTTGTGAAGATGAGGACTGTGTCAGACGAGTCGGAATCGTCAGGTTCGTCGTTGCTGTCGTCGGGCGTCTCCTCATCGGTCTTTGCGCGCGACGGCTTCCCAAGTCGGCCCCGGCGCGTGCTTGATCTTGATCGCATGTGCTCACTAGTCAGCAGGTCGATCAGGTACATGGGCTTCTGCTCGGGGTCGCGGATCTTGATGGCAGACTCCTGGAGCAGCTCCGGCAGGGCTAGCTCATATGATAATGACGACTCGGCAGGGGCGCCGTTGATCTCGCCTCCCTCAAGGACAATTAGCTCGGGCCGCCGCAGCCTCAGCTTGCTCAGCAGGCTGACGTTTCGCGTCATGGTTGCACTGAGGATGACTTTGCGGACACCGGATTTATTCTGAAGCGGGAAATCCCTGGCGCCTGGGAACTCCACGGAGAGCTTCTCCATGACCGCATCGAGCCACTGCTGGTAGCTCTGCTCAAGCAGCTTATCGGCCTCGTCCACGACGAGCCAGCGGACGTAGCTCAGGTCAAATCCGGGCGTCCGTCCGATGTGCTCCACCAGCCTGCCGGGCGTGCAAATGAGAACGTCTACCTTGGAGATCAGATCGACCACGTGGTTGACCAGCGGTAGAGGCTTGTCTACAAGGTCCAGCAGGTCAAACTCCAGATCCTCGAGCTCGCGCTTTCTCAGATTCTCCCATTTGCGAGCCTCGACTAGGTTCTGGTAACCCCGCGGATCATAGCATAGCTCCTCGTCCACCAGGCTCTCCTGCTCCTTCTTGAAGGCTTGGTTACCCACAGCCGTCCCGATTTTGACCGCTTTGCGCCCCGGCTGTCGCGCGTAGGCGGCGGCGCAGATGGTACAGACGTCGTGGACCTGCCGGACCAGTTCTCGCGTCGGAACCACTATTAGGGCTCGCAGCTTTGTTACCGAACCTAGACTCACGTCCCGGATCATAGGCAAGACATAGGCCAACGTTTTCCCTGAGCCAGTTGCTGCTGAGATGACCAGGTCGCCTTGCCTGGCAGGTGTCGGCAGCAGCCTAGGGATGACGGCAGTCTGTACCGCAAACGCCTCTTCGTAGCCCTTGGAGGCAAGAAAGTTGGCGATTTCAGTCGAAATCCCCAGCTCGGGCTTGAGTCCTAGTGTCGTCCAGTCCGCGCGCGTGCTCTGCGAGACGTGGCTGGGATTGCCAAGCCAAGGCGGTAGGGTGTCGTAGGTCGGCTCCGAGGTGTCTAGCACAGCAGGAGCTGGCTGTGGCAGCGGTTCCAGCCCGTGGACTCCGGATCCATCGTGTTCCAGATGAGCCAGGGGCCCGTCAGGCTCATCCGCCTCCACAGGAGCCTTGATGGCTCTCCTCAACGACAGCTCCTTCTTCTTGAGCACTGACTTGTGTCTCGACTCGACAGAATCCGTGCCAGCCTCGTCTTCCTCCAAGTCGGACCGGTCTCTCATCTCGACGTCCCCGTCCCCATCGCCCTGGTCTGCTGACTTCGCCTTCTCTTTCTTATTTTTTCTTCCTCGTTTCTCTGACTTTGGAGGTCTTGTATCCTCCTCCATTTGGGCTGCGTGATCCTTGGACTCATTCTTCCTCCTCCTCTTCTTCTCTCCGGGCTTTGGTGCCTCCTCCCCCTCGTCTTTTGCCGCATCCACAGCCTGTTTTATTTTCGATTTCCTGGCTTTGAGTGACTGGTCGCTGGTCTCGTCAGGCGCAGCCCGAAATTTTGCCTTTTTTCTCCTCGGCTCGTTGTCCTCATCACCAAGAGCATTGGGGATGGAGGGCGTGGGCTTTGACTTTGGGGCTGGCGTAGCAGCAGGCTCGTCGTCGTAGTTGAAGACAATTCTCCGAGGCTGAGGTGTCGCCACAGGCGCTGTCGCCGTAGACTGTGGTTTGGGAAGCGACGGGGTATATCCGGCATACGGCGCCTGTGCTTGAAGAGCTGCCGCCCCTGTCGAAGGTGCAGGCGCACTTTGGGGTGCCTCGGCTGAGGAGCCTTTGTCCCTGGCGGGAGGCACATATCGTGCATACATCGTGCGAGCTATCCTATGCCGTGGTTCCCGCGTGATCTTGGTGCCTGTTTTCCACACGACGGAAATCGATTGTTGACTCGGTAAGGCCGATGTAGGGTCCTCGCCCAGCACGCAGCTCGACTTTGCAACGCGACGGGATGAAATGGATGGGTCCAATTGCTGCAGCTTCCAATTTTTTGGCGGGGAGCTCTATACTGCCCCACTCACCGCCTGCCAGAATCGGCTTATCGCGGCAACCGATACTGCAACGGAGTGGGGCCCGGACGGCCGACGGCTGTTGTCGGGCCTAGGTAATTGGAACCCCCAATGGTTCACAATTGGCACCCCTATTGCCCCAAGTCTTTCCTGTCCTTTTTTTTTTTTTTTTTCCGGTTCTCTCCTCCTTTTTTCCCTTTTCCCTCTATTTTTCACTATGTATTTTTCTTACATCGCTTTTTTTTTTCTGCCGCTGTAACAATCAACGGTATCCCAAACAAATAGAGGTAGTGGGGGTGCCAACAATTGAGACCGGGAGTGCCAATTAGCCTGGTCGCATGTTGCAGCCCCTGGACCGTCAGGTGCCACCCCTCGAAAATCATAATCCTGCGTCAAATCGGCAGATGTAAGCACACGACGACGCAGCTCAAGCTTAGTCGATATCCGCCATGCATGTTTAGCATAAATCCCATGCCTATTAGCCCATAGCTACCCTTAAGTAGCTTCTCACCTACCTACCCTCGCGCTCTTCCCACAAAGCGTAGCGGGATGAGGCGAGTGCCCAGGACGCTGCCTCGCCTGCCATATCTCGGCAGGGCGTTGAGGCCCAGCCCCCTTGCCCGGCAGCCGTTTCATAGCGACTCGGTCGATAGACAGCAGTCAGAAACAGGCACAGACGCCGACACAGGGGCACCCATCCGTCCCACCTCAGCACCCAAGACCGTTATCGATATCAAGCACATCCGCCAGAATCCAACGCTCTATGAGCAAAACTGCATTGAGCGTAACTACAAGGCCCAGAGCGGCAATCCCGCACGCATAAACTTGCTCCACGAGCAATGGCAGGCCAAGCAGCGTGAGGGCCGCGCCCTGCGTGAGCGCTCCAACCTGCTGCGCCGTGAGCTGGCCAACCCGCCGTCGGCGCGGGCCCAGGCCGAGGCCGAGGGCCACAGCACCGAGCCTCGCGAGAAGCTCATCGAGGAGGCCCGCCAGCTCAAGGAGCAGCTGTCGGCCATCGAGGACGCCGAGACGAACCTCACCCAGGAGATGGCCCGCCTCGCCGCGGCCCTACCCAACCTGACCAGCGCCAGCACTCCGCGCGGCGAGGAGCCGCTAGTGCTCAGCTACATCAACGACGACCCCGAGCAGGAGAGCAGCAGACCCTCCGAGACGGACCGCGTGTGGCGCTCACACGTCCATATCGGCTCGGAGCTGGGCCTCCTGGACTTCGCCGGCGCCGCCTCCTCGTCTGGTTGGGGCTGGTATTACCTGCTGAACGAGGGCGCCGAGCTCGAGCAGGCGCTGGTGCAGTATGCGCTCGCCGTCGCCACGCGCCACGGCTGGGCCCAGGTCAGCCCGCCGTCCGTCGTCTACTCGCACATTGCCGACGCCTGTGGCTTCCAGCCGCGCGACCAGAACGGCGAGACACAGATATACGCGCTAGCTCGCTCCGCCGCCGATGCCGCCCGCGGAAAGCCCGAGCTCTCGCTTACCGGCACCGCCGAGATCCCCCTAGCCGCCATGAAGGCCGACTCTCAGCTCGAGGAGTCGGAGCTCCCGGCGCGCCGCGTCGCCGCCTCGCGTTGCTACCGCGCCGAGGCGGGCGCCAGGGGGGCCGACACCAAGGGCCTCTACCGCGTTCACGAGTTCACCAAGGTTGAGATGTTCGCGTGGTCCGCCCCATGCGAGGCCGCGGCCGAGGACGTCTTCGAGGAGATGCTCGACATCCAGACCGAGATCCTCGGCTCGCTCGGCCTGCGCTGCCGCGTGCTCGAGATGCCCACCGCGGACCTGGGCGCGTCGGCGGCGCGCAAGATCGACATCGAGGCCTTCTTCCCCTCGCGCCAGCAGAAGAACGACGGCTGGGGCGAGGTTACGTCGGCCAGCATCTGCACCGACTACCAGACCCGCCGCCTGTCCACCCGTGTCCGCTTCGACGGCAAGATGACCTTCCCCTGGACCCTCAACGGCACCGCCCTTGCCGCGCCCCGCGTCATTGCCGCCATCCTGGAAAACAGCTGGGACGAGGCTTCCATGACAGTCGAGATCCCCGAGGTGCTTAGGCCCTGGATGAATGGCAAAGATAAAATTGGTGGCAAACACAGGATGAAGTTAGGAGAGCGGAAACCTATCTGAAGTTTTTAACCCTGTTTGTGGCTTGAAATGCATATGCGAGACTGAGCTCTCCCCCGGAGCTATAGTTATGATAGCATGTTGATGGCCCCGGCCGGCGAATGTTTTTAATATGTGTTTGCATATGAGTTTATGTATTTTCATTCAAGTCATCCGAAACTATTTGTTCAATAATAGCAAGATACCCTCCAAATATCACTCACGAGTTGCTCGTTCTTCAGGTCATCATTCCTTTGTGGCGACATCAAGGGCATGCTTAAGGCAGCTAGATCAAGCCTGGTAATCCGAGAGATACTCACTCCTTCACAAACATGATTCGGGAAGCATATCAACTACAAGTAGAGAACTAGACTCCAGGTTCGATCACTTAGTTAGCAATGGTCAGGCTAGCGAAAGAAATCAGATAGTGCCTCTCGAGGCGTCCAACATATCAGCCACCATTGTGGGCCCCGATGAAGAGTCAGATGGCTAGGGCTTTTGGGGTCACGGAGAGCTGCGTCGGTGCACGTTCGTGTCTGGCGATCCTAGAGTTGATAAGAGCTGGCGCTGGGATGTTGCTTGTCGAAGGTCAGACACTAGTGGCGCGAAGAGCTGTCAGAGAAAGTAGCATGGTTTGGTTGTTCTACTAAACCTTTGACCACCGGAGATTCTCGAAGTCACGGCCTGCCAAAAAAAAAGGTTTCATCGTTGGGCTGGGGAAAAGAAGTGATTTCTGTCCATCTGCAGAAAATATCCCGGGTGAGGGATTCGTCCCAAGGCCATCATACTAGGGGGATGGTGGGATAGGGGTGGCAGAGATGGGCAGGATGTGATGAGAAAAATGAAAACCGATTCCTCCACTGGGAAGGCGACTGACTGAAAAAGAGATGACGGGAAAGCGCCTCGACAGCCCTTCTTACTCCCCCAAAAACACACCAAGATCCACCATTGTGTGCTCGTTTTTTGAAGTCTAAACAACAAATAGGAAAAATGACGTCTAGTCGGGAAAAGATTAGGCCATACCATCTGGTGTTCAGTGTCATCTCAGCGTCGCCTCAGCATCACCTCAATGTGTGATCAATCACAAGGTCGCCCTAGGCTCCATGAAAGAAGATGGCGGCGAAAGACCGAGATACCGGGGCTGGGCTAGATGACTCCGGCAGCCTCGAGGTCATCGATCCTATAAAATTTATAGCACACTATGTTAGCAAACCCGCATATTTTTAATAGGTGGTACTATAGATAGCGTATGGCAAAGAAATCGGGACTTACTCGTTCTTGACACCCAGCTGGAGCGGATCATCGGACTCAGCCTTGGGCTCTTTCTTTTCACGCTTTGGCTCTTTCTTCGCCTTCTTAGATGGAGTAGCGAGATTCTCGTCGAGGCCGAGATCATCGTCGTCCTCGACTGGGACAGTAGCCTTAGCCTTGCGCTTGGCAGAGCCGCTGGCGCCGCCGCCGCGTCCACCCCGCTTGGCGGGGGTCTTAGGGGCTCCATCTCCGGACGAGGCGCCGCCGCCGGGCTCCTTGCGCTTGAGCTTCTGGAGATGCTGGCTGTATATGTTGTTAGTTCGACCGTGCGAACAATATCAAGATGCTAGATTAATTTCTGGGTGATTTGTGTGTACGTGTAAGAGTTTGCTGGTTTGTGATGGGGGAACATGGGCGAGGTTGGGAGGGGTGAAAGTACGTTGCGGCCTTGACAGTGTATTGGTAGCCCATTGCCTGGACGCGGGACATGACGTCCTGCCACTGGTCTCGGCTTGGGCTGCAAGCCTCCCACATGGCAACGAGAAGGTCGCGGTCGGCCTGCTCGTTCCAATTCTGGAGAATACGGCCGGACATCGTGTGATGGAATGAATGGAATAGGATAACTTATATCCTTTGTGTGTAAGGAGAGGATGTGGTTGACTGAACCTGGATGGCAATGTGTTATGTTGGTGGGATGGCTGAGAAGAAATGAGTGTCTGGTGCGTTGGTCTGAGGTTGGGAGGGAAGGAGAGGATGTGGTGGGTGGGTTTTAGAAAAAATGAGGTTTTGTGGGTAAGTTGATGGAAGCAGCCTGAGGCAGGCGGAGTAAAAGTAGCGAAAACTACGGGATAGAAAAGGAAAACAAAGCTATCAGACAGAATCAGAATCGAATATGGAAATGGGCATGCATACAGAGCCGCACTCTGGGTGTAGTTGTAGCCCTGGGCTTGGACCGCCTCCATGATACGGCTCCACTGGTCCGCGGTGGGAGGAGCCAGGTCGATAACAGCCTGCAACAGCACCGTATGGGCTTTGTCGTCCCAGGTTGTACGGCTAGAGGCTGACATGGTGGCGGTATGGGAATAGTTGCTTGGTAGGGGCGGCAAGAAAGGTGACCAGTTGTTTGTGTTGACGTGTTCGGATGGATGATGGGATGGGAAGAGTAAGAAGCATCCAAAGACTTGGGTAGGGTTTTAAATATTGTGGGTGTGGGGTTGGCTGGGTTGAGGTGCAGAGTGTGGAATGGTGAAGCGAAGGTGAGAGGCGGGTGAGCTCCGGGTGAGGCGAGTGCTGTGTGGGCAAAGGGGTTGGGTTTCGTAATTACTCCAGAGCGCGCTTAGTGAACTTGTATCCGTATCCATGCATTTCCTGCAGGAGCACGTTCACATTGTCCGATGTGAGCACGCCGCGGGCCATGAGGGCCCGTAGCATGTCCTCGTGAAGTCCGGGGGCGTCCCAGTTCTGCTGGAATGTTCCGGGCGTAGGCATTTCGCGCAGGGATTTGCAGGGCGAAGACTTGGGGAGGAAAGACAAGAGAAAGAGGAGAAAGACGGGCAGTGGAAATATATGCGATATACAGCGCGTAAGGGTGGAGATGGAGGATTGGGGAGCGCTGCTTTGATATTGACGGTTTCCGTTTTTTGTGGGAGCGAGGAAGATGCGGAAGCACATAGACGGGGGACAAGCAGGGGAGAAAAAAAGGCAGGAGCGCGTACCGTATGGCATCCCACGTCATGTCATGGCCCCTGCTCCTAAGGAACTCGACAATCTGGGCCTGCTGGTCCTTGGTAGGCGGGTTCAGGTAGAAGAACGCCTCCATGAGGTCGCCCTTGATGTCCTCGAATCGCGGCATGATTGAGGTATTGCGCAAGGTGTTTGTTGACGAGATCGAAGTGATCTGATATGACTGATTGGCTGCGAGTTGCTTGAGAGGTTGATGAAGAAGGTTGTTGGGTTGTGCGAGGCGGAAGCGGGAAGTAGCTTGAGAGGGAAGTGGTTCGAGATGTGACGGGAGCAGACGAGACGGAAGGAGATAGAAGGGCTTCCATTCGAACCTTGAGCAGCAAGTGCTGAGGCACCTTTCCCGAACTTGCCGACGTTAATGGCACTTACCGGATTCCGTTCCAGGTGATGTCTGGAAAGCCGTTCTCTTTCATCAGTGACACAACGCTGTCCTTGTGCTCCTGGGTCAGGCTATCAGTGCTCAGGACGCTGAAAATAGACGTGCAGAGGCACGCCAGCGCCTTGTCGTCCCATTTGGTAGGCATTTCGAAGAGCACTGTGACTGCTCGCGGCGGCGATGAGGATCTTTGGGGTCTTGAAGTGAAAAGAGAACCAGGACGGTATTGGTAGTTGCAGAAAGGGTAGTGGGACTGGGTAGAGATGGTATCTGATATTTTGTTGCTGTGGACTGTGTGATGGGAGGTTGGGTTGTGCTGGTTCGAGGCGAGAGCCCAGTGGGAGGAGAGGTAGAGAGGGAGGGAGGCGAGAAACACCAAAGGGGAGACAGGTTTCGAGGCAATATGTGAAGTACACAGCGCTGGCCGCCGATCTACCCCCTACCGCTATTCTACTGCTTCTCTTCTATTCCCCTGAATTCCTTCCGCTTTTTCGCCCGATCTTGGTAAATGGCGGGATTGGAAATTAATACCTGCCACTTGGCGAAATCCTTAGGAGCTCGTTGCTCAAATCGTGCAGGCGATATATCTCCTCTTGCGTAGAAGCCTGGGTCCCTCCCAGAACACCCTTAGCAGTCCTCCACCCAGGTAAGAGGAGGCAAGGACTATCACATGAAGATCGACGCTGCATAATCGATGCACTCCTTCCTTGCGAGGTTCGCTTCGAACGTCGTATTCGTGGTAACATCATCAGAATTAGGCACGTGCCTTGTCTTAAAACTAACCAAAAGACCAAGGAAAGAAACACTAATAAGTAAAATAAGCCAGTTAATGGCGCAATGTCTTGTGGTGCATGAAGCCTGTGGACCTTTACTCCTCGCAACCCCCAGCGAAAGAAACAAGAACTGGGACGTATAAATAGATCCACCCTCCCCAGCCCGGGCCAAAATGGGTGTGTGAAGCAAGTAGGGTTCAAGCCTCCAGGAATGTGGTCTTCACTAGGATCCCCAATGTCACCGCACGTTACGGTGGTGCTAGACGATAATCACCGATGGCTACACTATATCTCAGGGTATCATCGCTTGAGACGCCCAGATATATGCGGATCCGGCAGTGTTGGCGGCCATTGGTAGTGACACCGTACCATCACGCCTCTCCATAGCCGAATCTGGAGCGGGCGTCTGTGTCAACGAAACTAGCCAGTCTGTAACAGGGGTAGAGAGCGGCGGGACAGAAAAGCAAGCCGCGCTGGCGGCCAGGGGCGACTCACTCCTGTGCATAGTGATCAACCGTGGATTGGTTGTTGGCGGCAGCCAATGCGCTGAGAACGACAGCCTCGTCCTCCAGCGAAGGGTCAGTGCCATCATCCAGCCGAGGTCTCTTGACTTCGTGCTCGTCAGTTGGGTCGCCTGTTGGATCGAAGTCTAGGACATCATGGTGCAATGGCGCCATCATTGGGGCCAGAGGCGGGGCCGGGGGTGGTGGACCCGCCACCACAGGAGTCAGGGGGATTTCCGGTTCCGGCTGGACGGCTGCGAGGGCCTGTTCGGGGTCCTCAGACTGCTGGCCTGGCAGCTTCCGGGGTCTCCCTCGGCCCGGGCCTGGACGGCGTGTGATGGGGTTCAGGGTCGGGTCGGCCCTGCGAGGGCTGTTGTCACCTAGACCGTTGGTATCGGCCTTGTTCTGGGCCCGCCGCAGCCCCTGAAAGTGTTGACTATGTGGCGGGATAAGCTGTGGCGTCAGCAGTGTTGAGGAACAAAGACTGGGGCCAAGCATGGTGCGAATTGAACGAGGCTCTGAGATTTTCTCTCTCTCTCCCCCTCTCTCCCTCTCTCTTCTTTGTCACTGCATTTTGCGGACGGGGTTTGGTGACTTCCACTGCAGAAGCGTCGTCTTGGTTGACGATGGGAGCTTGCACAGGAAACCGGCACACCATCAAATACCAAACAAGCACTGATTGCAAGCCGCACTCACGGCCCGCAAATCTACTTATCACATGTTGCATTGAGTTGGGGCGCAGACGTGGGACAGATACATCAATGGGAGTAAACAGATAGCAGGACTGGAGAGGAAGACGGGGGAACCAAGGGCGAGCCGCGGCCGGCAATGCGGTGCTCGCTGTGGCAGGCAGCCGTCGCAGCGCGGGGACGGATGCAGATGAAGAAAGGCTATTGTGCAGTGCGTGGGTGCGTGCGTGGACAGGCGGCGGGCGGGTGGGTAAGAGGCCCGGGGCTCTGCAGCCAGCAGGGAAGGGCGAGATACCAGGCGCGATAACAGGACTTACCGACATCCCTCGTTGGTGAAGCCGTAGCCCAGACTGCGCATGTGGTTGCCAATTGTGGTCCATTCGGAGCCGCTGATGACGCCGATGTTCTTGACCGACAGGATGGTGAAGAACAGGTCCTTGTCGGCTCTGTCGTTCCAGTTCTTGTTCATCTTGCCGTGCGGTCCGACTGAGGGCGGCGATGGAGACGGCCGATTGAGTCGTCCACCACGTGCTGGGAATTGGTAAGGGATTTGGTAGAGGATCGATGGAGCAGCTGAGGACGGCGCCAGATGCCGCAGCCGCGAGGGGTTCAACGGGCGGGCCTGCGACGAGGCCCGTGCATTTGTGGGCGCATCACGTGCTGCCACTGCTGCTGACTGAGCGGCCACTGGCGCGACACCGATGTGGCCCAAAATCCGAGGCGGCAACACAGCAATGAACAAGCGACACGAGACACGAATCTGGTGGCGCCATGGGTCAAAAGTCTGGACCGGGGTGGCAACGCACCAGTCTTAGCCAAGGCGTTCAGGCAGCTTTTCAGGCACCCACATACATGTCCGTCCATTAACACCCCTGCACCAGATCATGTGCTTTGGTGCCAATATCGCGTTGCGCCAGCATTTTCGGCGCACAGTGTCGCGTCCGGACCCGCCAACCCCCTCTTTTTTTTCCTTTTCTTTTCATTCCCCCCCCCCGTCCAGTCCCAACCAAAGCGCACCAGACCGCCGCCCAGCCTCCTCATTTCGGACAGGCCCCTTGTGCACGACGCATCGACGATGACTCGAATGAGTCACTGGTTTCAAGCGACCGCTCTGCGCAATCATCCCTCGCAAGCCTTGCCAAGGGGCTGTTCTTTCATTGGAGAGCGAGCGGCTGGGCGGGACCAGTTGCGCCATTCGCTCGCCTGCACCTGCGTTCGATCTTGTTCTCCCTCTGCTCTGTTCACGTCCCCGTCTCGGCCTGCTTGCTCATTCGTTTGCCTGCATCCGATGTCTGTCACACCCTGCGCATCCCTTGCGCCGGACCACCCAAGAAAGCGAGTGAAATACGCGCGTGGGTCTGGGACAGGAGTCCCGTTGATGACCAACGGGCTTGGAGGGGGTATCGACCGACTAGACACAGAACGGGAAAGGGGCGTGCGTGAGTGGCGACAGGGGTTTGTCGCGGACCACTTTACGCGGGCTGCGCGTCGCCCACTTCCTCACCCCACCTCCATCCGTCGCATCGGTCCTTTCCCTCCTGCCAGCGCTCGTGTCTGCCTTTGCCCCCGAGGGGGTGCGACGGCGGTTTGCTGCCAGGCACAAGCGCCGCACGTCGTCGCCACCCACACCTTGGGCCGGCTGCCTGGACAACCAAAGTTGGCCCCTCGTCAAGTATACAATGACGCTCGAAGACGGCTCGAGCGTGCTGCTTTTCCTCGTCTATCCCTCGCTCTCTTTCCTGTATCCGCTCACATGCTCGCCCGCGTGCCCTGTCTGTGAATCGGGATCTCGCCGAGCCTTTTGCGCGTACGAAGCAAACAGCTCTATTTAGAGTGCGCGCGCGGCGCATGCAGGTTGGGCTCCTGCTGTTTGGCCATTGCTCCACCTCCGGACCGGCTCTGCCCTCGTCGCAGACATACATACTGCCCCATCTGGCGGTTCCGGGCCCGCGCTCCCGTCCCTCCGTTGCCTTGCCTCTTAGTGCAAGAGCCTATCCTTGGCCTAGTCACAGCTGTTCCCCAGCACTGTGTGCCTCAGGGGAAAGCAAGAAACGAAAGCACATATCTTTCCGGCGTCCCCCCATTCTTCCAGCTGTAGCACCGGTCATATCTGCCTGAGTGTCTGCCTCCCTCCGTAACTTTCTTGTTCTTTATAATCTCTCCGCCCGCCGCCATTCGCCTTCTCCGTTGCCTCAGGCTGGATCAACCCATCCATCGCCATCGTCTTCTCCTCTCACAACCATCTCTGCCTTTTCGCACGTAAACGACCTACATAGGCTACTTCACTGCGAAGCACACAGGCCGTTTGGGCCACAGACCACAGTAATATTAGCCATGACCGCCAACGCCGACAACGCCATGGCGAGGTTCTTGTTCGCAATCCTGCGACAGAAGTGTCTCAAGGATGTAAGTGATTGAAACAGCCCTCCTGCCAACCACTACCGCTACTCTTCGCGAATTCACAGTGAAGAGTCCTTCTAACCTGGCATCCAACCACTTTAGATCGACTGGAACAAGGTCGCTTCCGACCCCGTACTTCTTCAGCCAATTACAAACGGCCACGCTGCGAGGATGCGATACAGCCGCTTCCGCTCCTCGATGCTCGGCATCGAGCCACAGCGGCGAAACCGTACGGCCGGCAACAACTCACGTGTCACCAAGAGCAAGAAGGACAAGGACGCAAAGCTTGACAAGGCGCCCAAGGCCAAGAGGGACGACAGTCTCGAGGATGCCCCTGAGACTCAAGACGAAGGACTCGCGGACTCGATCCCCAACCGCTCTGCCTCTGTCAAGGTCAAGCACGAAATCAGGCCCCTCATGCTAGAGAGTCAAGTCACCGCTTGTTCGCCGCCGTCAACAACCACGGGCACATTCCCCGACAGCCGTGTCCAGTTCCAGAACCGACTCATGACCCCTTGCAGCGACACCGATGTCATCATGGCCCCTCAAAACTATGCCGGCAGTCCAGTCAGCGATGTCTTGCACCCGGAGCCATTCGACTTCCCGGCGCCGGGACATTGTGGCAATAGCAACGACCATGGAGCATGGCACCACCACAGCCCGACATACGCCACCTTTGGGATAGCCTACGAGCTGGATAACTATTCGGTGAACTTCTCTGAGCACCCTAGTCCACAGGACCCACACCGCCCCTACCATCACAACCACGAGCAGTCCCAGGGGCTGTGCGTTCCTTCAGCAGTCATGGACCCTGATCACATCCACACCAGCGTCAAGCAGGAGACCTGGGACAGCCAATACCATGCTGTCTGAAGCGGGCGAAGCAGAAAGGCGGGCGTTCTGCCCAAAGGCTTCTCCGGCGACATCTAATCTAATCCGCCTTGCTGCGCAAGGTGTCTATCCGAGTCGCTTCCTGCCTCGCCGTCGCTTCTTTTTATTCTTTCATGTTTTCCCATCTTCGTCTCTGGTTTTCTTGGTGGGTTGGTTTCAAATGCTCGCAACGTTGTCCCCCTTCTACATTTCACGAATTTCCATACGCTTCTGGCTTGGGTTGGTCTAGATTAAAACCCCATTTCCCGGATAGATCTGTACGATTATGCAGACGCTACCTAGGTACCTAGTCGAATGATGAGATACGCTGCGTTGATTTTGGAGGCATTTATCAAGAACTTAAATATCGCCAACTAGCACGTAAAATGTAAAAACCACAATTCAATGATAAAAAAAACTAGACCGCTTTGCTAATTTGGCGCCTTCAACGGCCCTCCGTTCCTCCAGGGCCGCAGTCGCCAAATTTCCCTGATTTTAGTTTGGCTCTGTTTTTTTGACCCTCTCTTTAGCCCTTTCTGGCGTTCTCTCTGGTGCTTTCTTGATGCTCTCTGGTCCTGGGAGGAATAAAGCTGCCGTGATTTTTGGTTAATACCCCGCACCGGACTCTCAGGGCGTCAGGATAGAATCGGAAGAGCTTTTTGAGATTCACACAGAAGTAAGTATCGCTCTGCGGCTGGCCTGGCTTCGAATTCGTTCCTTACCCTCGCCGTGCCGCCACGTTGCGCTGGGATTAACCACTAGACACATAGGTGTAGTACCGGCGCCTTTGTCTTTGTCTTTTCCTTTTCCATTTCCTGTTCTTGTTCATTTTCCTGTTTCTTTCAACCATATTCAGGGAATAACCCAGCTCCTTCTTGGTATCGAAGTATGCTTGTACGCAAAGGGGGAACACGTTATTAGCGTCCCAGGTTTTGGCCCGTTGGCAAGGAACAGACGCCGTGTGCATGGCTGCGTTGCCGGCTTCTCGGCTCGCTCCGGGGGATTCACCTGTGGCCTAATTTATCGACCATCCACCAGTCTCCCAGTCCAGAACAGAGCCCACCTCGCAGAAATAACTGTGTCACTCCAGTTCTAGAATGCTAGGTTCTGGATGGACAAGGGCCACCCAAAGCACCTTCCTAACTTTCTGCACTGGGCTCCATTGTCTCCCCTCTTCTTAGTACACACCCAGCTCTCACGTTCGATATCCCTCCCAACTTGTCATCTGATCGCAGTACCTATCCAAAACCTTCGAGTTGTCTGCAAAAACTGACAGAGTACCTGCCAACTACCAACTTTCGTGCAACCTAAACTCGTAGTCACAATTGTCCACAGAACTCTCTAGTTTTTCGACATAAAAAACACCAACTCATCCATCCACCTCGCACACGCAGCCTCCTCAACATTGAGGGTCAAACTTGGTTCTAGACACCATCCACCCCATCAACCATTGAATCGCACCACTCGTCGGTAACTAGATCTTCCTTATCCACAGCTTAAAAGGAAGACTCGGAACTGACGTATCAGCTTTGAGCCCCAACCACAACGATGGCCGGCGAGACGCCCAAGAAGGGAGGGGCGCGTCAGGCGCCGGAGACGCCGGGCTCCAAGAAGATAGACCCGAGTCCCCAAGAGGCGTACTTCTTCTTGTATATCCTCAAGCATCTCAAGAACAAGCCCGAGGTTGACTGGGACGCGGTCGCGCGAGAGGCCAACTTCAAGAACGGTCCGACTGCCAATGTGAGTCTCACAGTGTTGTGTTCGTTTCCTATATAAACCTTTGCTGCCTATCGGCCGCTCACCCACAAAAGGCTCGCTTCCGCCAGATCAAACAGAAGCTCGGCTTCGCGGCCGCCCCGACCCCGAAGAAGGCCAAGGACTCGGGCGAGGCCAGCGGCTCCAAGACCCCGCGCTCGCGCGTCCGCAAGCCAGCGGCCACGCCGCGAAATCCCAAGGCCGGTGGCGCCAACGCCAAGACTGGCGGCGACGACGAAGACCCGGAGCAGACAGCCCAGCCGGCCCAGCCCGCCAAGCCCGCCAAGCCCGCTGCCGCAAACCACTTCGAGGACGGCATGGGCCACATCAAGGACGAGGATGACGATGAGGACGACGACCAGCTGTTCTCGGCGTCCATGTTCAATGGTGTGGACGATTCAGGGTTCGCCTCGCAATACGCACACTAGCAGCTCGCGGCCTCTTCTCTACCTGTCTTGCGAGTAGGTTCACATTTTCCTGGTGGGAAAGATATCCTGAAGACCTATCTCAGGTCCAGTCAGCGCTTATTTTTTTTTCTTTTGGGCTTTGTTTGCAAACCGAAACTCGCACTCTGTTCTGTGGAGGCTGGGTCCATCTCGGCGGTCGACTTCCAGCAAGGAAACCTTCGCGCACGTCAAGGTCAATACAGTCCTTTTCTACCAGCCCCCTTTTCTCACTATTTTACTTGGGAGGGAGTTCAAGTGGAACTTTACCCGTCAACTCTGTAGTCTAGATAGGTGGACAACTACCATTTGGGAGGCAAAGGACATGGCGCTGAGCACTAAGCCAGATGAAGGGCTGCAAATATCAACGGGTTGGGCACGCTCTCAAACCTAAAGGCCCTTCTCTCGGGCTCATCCCACATCTGCCTTCCTGTTATCATGGTGACATTCGAAAAAGTGAAACACAGAGCTGTCAAGTAGTCTCGATATCTTCGTCTAATGGTAGCATCTAACCATAGTTTTGTCACGCTCCACCTCTAGACTCGTGACGCTCCTAGAAAGAATAGTCATCCAATATAAACAACCGGTTAAATACATCGCGAGGCGATACTCGGCCCGTCCATCCGGCATGTCTGCGGGGAGGGGGGGCTTAGAGTCTTAGCCCACAGGAGAAGTGAAAATACAAGCAAGCGCATGTTACAGGTCCTGGGCGTCCATGATAGTTGAGAGAAGTGGAATACAGAGTGAAGATCTTGTTCGTCTTTCGCCCATCCGGGTGGCCACCCATCTAGGCAGGTGAACCCGGAGCAAAGCTGTGCCCACCAAGGCCGACAATGGCTTTTGAGCGTGAGCGTCTCCCCGAGAGCCGACGCCCAGAGTGAGGAGGCCCAGAATGTTTGGTGATGATGCGACGAGACGAATAGCGGACGGCAACAGCAGTCAAAGTGCGAAACAGGAATACAACGCCTGACAGATGGAAATAGCGTATTCATTGGGCGGCTGTTTTCCACAAAGCAGGTCAGTATATGCGTGTGTCTCTACGCGCCTGCCTCTCCTTCGAAGGTCACGGGCGGGGTGGTACTCTTGGGAGGCTGGGAGGGTGTGTACCACTCACTGGTTCTCAAGTTGGACGACAGAGCCCTCGGCCTGACGTCGGGGCAGTGGTAGCATTGGCAGCAAGCGATCTAGACGACCACGTCGCTGTCGTCATTGAAGCTGTCCTCTCCGGATGACTCCTTATACGACTCGGACTTCGTGGCTGAGCGACTTGGGTTGGACCGCCGAAGCCGCGTAGTCGGGCTCGGCTCCGGCGAGAGCTCGTCCTCCTGGCCGTGGCCAGAGCCGTCCGGGATGCCGATAGGCTCTACTTTGATGGTACTAGACTTGGAGTGCTTTGCCTTCTTGCTCGCAGGCGTCTGCAGGCTACTAGCGCCCGACCTCGTCGGCGTCGATGGAGTGGTGTCGTTGTCATCAGCGCGCTTTCTCTTGACGCCAGGACTGGCCGTGGTGGCACCGGCCGACTCCTCCAAGGCTTTGTACTCTTTCGAGATCTTCTGAAACCATCGGCACCTGCCAGCTCAATGAGTCAGTATGGTAGTGAGAACCGGGCAGGTCAAGTAGCTGGAGTCTCTGTAAAAGCAACACGCCACCTGCAACTAGGGCAACTACTTCATTGCATCCGAGGTGAAGCCGTGGCCTCGGCCGTTCATGATGGCAGCGACTTTGGCCCAGTCCGGCTTGACCGGCCCGCTCGAACTCGCACGCCAAAGGGCCAAAATGAGGTCCCTCTCCGAATCACCAGTCCATGCCGTAGCGGGAGGCATGGTGATGAGACTAAGGTGTCGACGGGAAAAGACCTTGGTGACTTTGGCACCGAAAGGGCAAGGTAAGTAAAGATGTTAGATATGTGTTTTTGGGACGCCGAAAGGTCCGTAGACGGATACGAGGAAGTCGGAGACGAGTTGGTGCATTCAATTACAGTGTTGAGGTTAAGAAGGTGCTATGGGTACGGCACAGTAGCGTTGAAATTATGCAGGGGTACAAATCAAACCAGCTCGGCAATATGGGGGGTCTCTCCTGTCCTCACCTTGGCCTCAGAGTCCCCTCACATTGAGCTGAGCCTGAGCACAAGGTAATTGATGGCTAAGAGGCTTGTCACCGTCCTTTCCTTTTTTAAAATCCGGTGCGTAAAAGAAGAACGCCTGCTCCTCCTGAATGAAGGACCGGTGCAAGACTGGTACCAGCACCGCCTTTGCTGCGTTTAAAAATCCCAATAAATAAACAGGCGACTTCACGGAAGAGACGAATGAAAGAGGAATTCCTCACAAGCTAATACTTCCAAACGAGTGACTTCCAAACGAGTGCTGTCCTTATAAGTTCAAATCGAGCAATAATGCTACTGATACCACGGCAAGTAACGGTTGCTGATACACAGGTACCGGTACTTGGGCATCGTTTTGGATATTATACACAACGATTCCTATTATCTCGGTCTTTAGCTGTGGGAAGATGTTCGAATCCCTTCATGTCTCCATTCGTATTAGCCCTTTCTGATCCGTTGTGTAACTTGAAGCAGAATGAGAACGCAAGTGCCTGAAAACCCACGATGGACATTTAAGACCTTCGGGGGTTATAGAGGGCCACCTCCACCGAGCCCCCGTGTGAAAACACGCATCAAAGCTGAGCGAAAATGACTGTCCTACTTTTTTTTTACCCAACAGGGTCAACAACTAGTTGATTAAAGAATAAAAACAATAGGGAGCAGTGGTAAACAGGTATTAAAATAAAACAGAGTAGCTGAACGTCAGAATGGATGCTAAAAGGATACTTATAGCTTCGTTGAGTAAAGTTGGTCGGAATGCGAATACTTGCACAGCACCTAACTATCATTGATACGCACGCGGGCGAAGCCTCGGCACAAGGTCTACAACCGTGGGTTGGAATAGGATGTCTAGTTGTCCTGCCAATACCAAGCATCAAGCAATATATTCAACGCAAGTGAGGCCTCAAGAAAATGCCGAGCGTCATAACTGCAGGTGCATGTATGCAACTGACTTCGCAGCACGGGGCTTTCTGCCCGAGCGCCCGTATAAGTGCCCATGCACACGACACGCCAGTCCCGATCTCGCCCCTTTTCGCCGACCTGAACGCTGAACCACCGAGGAGAGAGAGAGAGAGAGAGAGAAAAGCATCCTTTGGCGCCAGCGGATAATTAGATACCATTTTTACCTTTTGCTGTCCAATGTCAGGCCCTCGCCTGGCTTCTTCTCTGGTGTCGGCGACGGTTCGTCGTCCTCACCCTTGCGCTTGGCAACTCCCCTGAGGGTCTGCCCCTGGCCAGCAAAGTGGGGCCGCTGCGCATTCTCCTTGTCCTGCTCTTTGTCGGCATCAGTCTTGACCGGCTTAACCTCGTAGCCGAAGAACAGCTTGTTCGGTGGCAGGCGCAGCGGCATTGGGCCGTTGGTCCGCCTACGGGGCTGTGCCGCTGCGTCCCGGGGGTTGGTCGACGTGCCCGCAACCGGAGTGGACGGCTTGGGGGTCGGCGCTTTACTACTTCCCTTCTTGCCGCCGATGCGCTGACCCTCGCCCAGGAAGTTTGTGGCGGCCGACGCGGCGCTGTTGGGGGCGATGGCCTCGTAGTTGATAGCCTGCGCCATTCCGCCCTGGCTGTGTAGTAGACCACCTGCCGGGAGGCCGCCACCGCGGGTACTCCTGGGAGTGCTTGTGCCGCTGCCCTTCTGCCGCTCGGGCTCTACATAGCCCACAGGAGGCGCAAAGTCCACCGACACGTCCGTCTCGATCATGCTGACACCCATCTTGGCCGACTCGGGCTTGACGTCGAGGACAGCCATCTCGTAGACATCGTCGTTGTACTCGAAGCTGAAGACGTCGCCCTTGGTGAGGGTGGCGAAGTTGCGGAAGGCCTTCTCCAGCACCGCGCGCGGGTCGCTGATGTCGAGGAATTTTGTGGACTGCGGCTGCAGCTTCACTAGACGTGCAAGGTCCAACGATGTGGACTTGATCTGGATCATGTCGCCGACTTCGAGAAGGAGTGTTTGCATCATCTGCATGATGAAGAGGTAGTCTTGTCAGAAATCGACTTGGGCCAGCGGGGTTCCTGTGGAGAACGACTCACCCACTGGGGCAGATATGCCCTGCCTTCCTCGGCAACGAACTCCAGGACACCCGAGTGCGTGTGTCGATCGTTCTCGCCGTTTATGAGCTCCATGAGCAGCGGCCACTGGACGTGCAGCTTCGAGACCTTGTCGAGGGCGGATGCCGGGAGGAAGATCTTGGATCCGTGGTTGAGCTCCGGCCGCTCGGATCCGGGCGCCATGACCATGGGGTAGCACCGATAGTATTCGTCGAAGCGCTGGACTATGGGCCGCCGGCCCCCGCGCGCCATCTGGCCGTACATGGTCGTTGTCGCTGGCGAGTCTCACCCACCAAGGTGCCTGTTACTCGTTACTAAGGGGTTCGTTGTGAGTGGCACGAGCAGAGGTGGTGGCGGTCTGCGAGGCTGACTGAAAATGGCGTGTCTGGGGGACGACCGTCTGGGAAGAGGTAGCTGTGCAGTGCTGTGATAAAGGCCTGTTCTGCTTTTGCTTTGTTCTGGCCGTCCTGTCGTTGTTTGGTTTGGGTTTCGCCGCTGTTCGGGACAGGCACTTAGAATGACGAAACCGCGTCAAGCTGACGCCTGGCGCCTAACTGGGCAGGGCTGGACGTGCGTGCGGCACCTGTATCGTACCCCGCAGCCGACCCACAACAGCTTGCAGGTGGAGCTGAGCTATCCATTGCGGAGCAGGCGCTTTTCCCCCTTGGAATTTCGCAAAGCTCCAGCTTGGTCGTGACATTGGCAATCGACAGTCAGACTTCAAACTGCCAGTCCAGGCCCCTCTGGATAATTCTAATTCACATAAAATACACCCACCAGCCGCACTTACAATGTCCTCGAGATTCTCTGCAGCGCGTCCCAAGCGCGCTGGCGAAGCTTTCGCCCGGTCGCATCACGGCGAAAGGGCAGGCTTGGACGGGGAGGAGGGCTCGTCCAAAAAAGTCAAGTTCGATGTGCGAAATCCGTCCGCGCTGGTTGCGGATGAGCGCGAGGAAGACGACATACTCGACGCCGACGTTATCGGCAAGGGGGGCGGCACCGCCACCAAGCGAGGTGCCGTCAACATTGACGGCTACGACAGCGACTCGGACAACGAAACCTTTCACGCCCGCGCCCAGGCCAAGTCGGCCAGGGACGGGGGCAAAACCGTCAACATAATAGACCAGCTGGACAACTACGATTCAAAACTGAAGGGCGCCGCGCCCGCACCCGATGAGGGTGATGACGACGACATGTTCGGTGGTGGAAATTCCGATGACAAGCCTCCAGCCCGAGACGGGGCCAACGCAAGTGGGCGCAAGAACAAGGAGGTCCGCTTCTTGGATGCCCGCGACATAGAAGGTGAGGAGCACACGAGTAGGAGCGGCGGCCAGGTCCGGCTAGACGACGGAGAGAGCAGCGACGACGAGGACGAGGAGCTCGCGATCCAGGAGGAGGATGTGGACGAGGAGGTCGGCGCCGGCGGCCTCAAGCGGCACGCTCCCAAGATTGACGCCTTCAACATGAGGTCGGAACAGGAGGAGGGAGCGTTCGACGAGGCCGGCAACTTCGTGCGCAAGGCGGCCGACGCCGACGCCGTGCACGACCGATGGCTCGAGGGTATCAAGAAGAAGGACATGAAAAAGGCCGCCGAGGCGCACGAAAAGCGTGAGGCGGAGCTGCGCCGCCAACGCAAGGAGGACGACAGCATTATCACGTCAGATCTGATAAGCTCCCTTATCCTCAACCTGGAAAAGGGGGAGACGCCGCTGGAGGCGCTTGCCAGGCTGGGCAAGAGCCAGGTCAAGTTCAAATCCAAGGCGAAGAAGGTACCAAAGTGGAAGCTGAAGAAGCAGAACGTCGCCGAAGACACAATGGACGTCGACAAGGAAGCGGCGCCAGAAGACCCCGCGCACCAGCGAGTCAAGACGGCGATAAACCAGGTCACCGAGGCCGCGGACCGCCTGCTAGGAAGGGAGTTCCCGGAGATCTACGACACTGAGAGGGAGATGCTCATCAGGGAGTATAGGAAGGAGACAGGCGAGGAGTGGATCGAGCCTGCGCGACCAGACAGTCCCGCGGAGACATCGGCGGCAGGGGCGACCACTGAGGGACCAGAGCCTGGCGGAGAGCCCGGCGGGGAGCAGTGGGAATATCGCTGGACTGATGGCAGAGATGGCGCCGCCAAACAGGGCCCCTTCGACACTGCCATGATGAAGGCCTGGCATGCTGCTGGGTACTTCGGCGAGGGTGTCGAATTCCGGAAGGCCGGTGACGACGAAGCGTGGACCCAAACAGCACCCTTCGCCCAATAGGCGGATTGGTCCATGCAAACTGACGTAAGCCAAACATCTGTGTCGACCCTTCAATGAGACCCTGATGACACTCGATGCAGCCTGCGTCCGCATCAATGTGCAACTCCCCGAGCCCGGTGTCGAACGTGGACGCGTCGCGAGCGGTAATCTTTTCGGCGGCCAACTTTAAGTAACGTAAATCCCAGAACCATTAGCTATACGCCGTGGGCTGCCCTTTTGACTGTCCGTAACGCCCGGCCGATCATACAAAAATGTTTTGCGTCTACCTGGTGTAAAAAGAGAGGCCAAAATGGGAGAGAAAAAAAAAGGTAGTGAAAAAAAAAACCTTATCCCCCATTTGAAAATTATCGAAAAGACATGTACACACACCCAGCTGTCATTAACCTAGTTTGTTCCAGAACAAGACGCAGAAGAAGAAAGGATCACGTGGTGTCCATCTTCTCACCATTGCCGTTGGGAACCGAGAAGTCGACGACACCGTCATCGCCAATCAGCCGCTTCTCGGATTCGCCAACAAACTTGACGCTCCTTGCCGGGTCATAAAAGAGCCTGAAGCTCCTCTGCACGTCCTGGACGTCGACCTGCTTGGCTTTCCGCTTGGCGCAGACAAGCTGCGACGTAGTGATTAGATTGCTCGCGTAACGCAGCCCAGCCTCCTGGCCGATCTTGGTAAGCAGCACGAGTGCGTCGGCCGTGAGGTCCACTTCTTCCTCCTGAGCCCTGATGCCCAGGATCTTGTTGATTTCATCTGGTGTGTAGGGCTGCGTCGCAATGATCTGGATGCGGTCCAGGAAGTCTAGGGGCAGTCCGTGGGGGCTGCGGTAGTCTGTGCCGCGGATGCGTGAGTGACCCCTGTTGCTGGCCATGATGACGATGGGCGCCAGCTCGGCCTCGAGAGCACGGTTGATGTACGAGAAGCACTCGATGTCGAGCATGTGGACCTCGTCGATGAAGAGCACACCAGGCACGATCTCGGCCTTGCCCTCCTCTTTCCACTCGCCCACCTTTGTGTTGATCTGGTCGCGGATCTCGCTGCGGATCTCGCCCGTGTCTCCCGAGAAGAGGGCCAGGAATCCTTGGGTCCTCGAGTTGATGACATCGATCTCATGCAGCGTGACTGTGTGGACTACCTCCTTGCGCTTTTGCAGCTCGCCATCGGGGCACTGCAGGAACTTGGTGTCAACCCCCATCGCGTCGTAGTCGCGCGACCGAGCGTAGGAGCGACCGAGCTTGGTGATCTTGCCCGATGACTTGTCAATCGAGATGATGTCTCCTGCCATGACGCGTTCCTTGGTCATGGCATCGATCATCTTACTTCCCATATCGTAGATGGCCTCCATGTCGGTCGTCTTGATGGTGAGCTTTCCCTGCTTAGCGCCGCCCGTGACGCTCCTGTCGATCTGTATCTCGACAACCTCTCCCTCCATTATCTCGCTCTCCTCCTTGATCCGAACGCCGATGGATTTACGGAAGGCCTGCGTCAGGGCTTCGGTCTTGGACATCTCGAGCGAAAAAATCTCCGACGAGGCCAAGCTGGTGAAGGGGACATCGGATCCCAGCGACTGCGCCATTCCCATGGCGATTGCGGTCTTTCCGGTACTTGGTGGACCAGCGATCAGGACTGCGCGCCCTGCGATCTTGCCCTGCTTGATCATTTCCAGAACCACGGCGGCAGCCTTGCGCGCCTTCTCCTGGCCAACTAGGCCCTGAGAGGATGCTCTCGGTTCGAGGGTGTCTGCGTCGACGCCGAGCCCGCGGATGTGTGAGTGTGCGGCGATGAGGTTGAGTCCTCGCAGCTCCTTGGTCTCCGAGACCGTCATGACGGATTGCTGCCAGCACGCCAATGGACGCCGCGGTGTCAGTGATAGATGCAGCCTTCAGTAGCACAGGGCCGAGAACATACAGTCGTCATTGTGTATTATATCCTGGGGGAGCTCGTCGGGCAGAGGTTTTGCGTGTCCAAGTCGAGGCGGTCCTGGAGGGGCAGAGCGCGCCCGACAGAGGGCAATCAATCAGGTGTCGGATCGAGATGGCCGATGAAGTCGGTTCACAGGCTTGGGCACTTGCGGGTGAGCAACGGGGTTGAAGTTATCAATGGTGGTGAGGGCTGTCAATAAAAGGCTTCAATCAGATAGGTGGTTTGGGCCCGTGCCTCAAATCCAACCACCATCAAGCGGCGCGACGGACAGAATGGACAGCTCAAAATTTTGGCAAAATTCTGGCGGTCTGGCGCAGCCATGATTTGGATTGGCCTGGAGCCACCCAGCCGGCCGTTGTACCGGCTGCATGGTACCTGTGGTCCGCCGGCCATTCCCAGTCAGGCCAGGCCCCCCCTGTGGGGGAAGCCGGTCATGGCACTCCTACCGTGGGCACCCGCAAGTGGGTGGTGCTTCGATGAATGTGTGGACACAGCACACACGCAGAGCAAGCATCGGCATGCACCCAGACACCCGCAAATGCTCGAGTGCGGGCTGTGGCTGCATCGACGAAAATCGGCTGCAGGGACCGGCCATTTGAATTCACAACACCAACTCGTTCAGACGAAGCGCATGGTAGCGATCTGCGCGAATGGCAATCAACCCGCCCCAATGCTCCTGCCTGTCCGCCTTGTGTAGCACACGCTCTTCGCTGTGCCTTCCCTTGAGAGCCGACGTGGGAGGAGTGGGGCCGCAACAGCCATTCCCCCACCCATCGACAAACGCGTGCGCCGCGGGCCGCTTCATACCTTTGAAAGCCCTGGACGGGCATGGATCGAGCACCAGGCGGCAGCTAAAAACAATTTTTCCCGTGTTTTTGTAGCCAGCGTGCCGGCCGCCGTCTTCTCCAGCTGCGTGCCTCCCTCCCTTCGCCATATTTGCGCGCCTATGGTCGGCCAGTCGGCTCCTCCCTCCCATCGCCGCCTTGACTGCAGGGTGCCTGCTTCTCCAGCACGCTTTGCGGCGAGCCCGTTTCCGTTTTCTGTTGGACAGCGTCCCAGGATTTGCACCTGGGAGGAAGCCATCACAAACAGAGGCACAAGCCGGACTCGGGGTGTGTCGCAACAAGGCTTTGCCAGGACCATTTGCGTTTTCAGACGGTCGCGTTTGCTGCGGCTTCTGGTGGCAACCGCTTTTAGCAATTGATTTGTCCCGAATATTTCTTGTCCTGTCTGCAGACCTCACGCCTAGAATCGGCCTCCCCCATCTGTCTCCCGCGACCATCTCCCGCGGTCCGTCGACATGTCGCGACACTCATCAGACCGCTACTCCTACCCGTCTCCCTACGACCGGTCTTCGTCTGCACGCGGGCGGGAAGACAACCAAGAGCGTGGATATCGCGGCAATCGCGACTTTAACTCTCGCGACCGCCTCCGCCGAGATGATCTCCTCGACAACCGCGACCATGACTCCCGCGACGTCCCCCGCCCCGCCGCGAGCGTTCCGACCGGCCCCAGGAATGGAACAGCCTCTGCACGCCCTGCACCGGCTCAGGTATCAAGCAGCGGTATGTTTGTGTGGACCCCGTCATGCCCACCAACAACGTAGCTGGGTATCATAGGTGCTAAAACGATGTCTAGGCATGACGTCCACCTCCGGCCCTTTGGAGACCCGTAAAGATAGCGGCCCACCGCCCGAGCAACTAATCAAGCTCGTCCGCGACCTGGCTGCCTCTGTGTCCAAGCAGTCGGCAGCACAGTTGCGAAGAGACGAGCAGGACAGACACTACAAGCAGAGGGAGGAGTCTTACCAGAGACTCAAGTCACAACAGTCGGATTTTCCTTCCATAGGCCAGCAGCACGAGCAATGCCGGGACCGGGCTAAACTCGACCTCAACGTGGCCGCGAAGGAGTACGAGGGACACAAGAACAACACCCACAAGTTCGCCGAGTCGCTGGCAAAGATCATATACAAAGCCCTGCCGGAAACAGCGGCCGTCCGAGGTCCGGATACTGATTATGAGAAGAAGCTAGCTGCTGTGGAAAACAAGATGCACGCAGAGTTCGACCGCAAGTTGAAAGCTTGCAGACTAGAGTTCGACCGCAAGTTTGAAGCTCGCAGACAAGAGCTCGAGACCGTGACGACCGGGTTCGAGGCCGTAAAGACGGAGCTGGAGACCGTAAAGACGGAACTCGAGACCGTGAAGACGGAGCTCGAAACTGTCCAATCATGTGCCGCGAGCGAGCGTGAGGACTACAAGAGAGAGCTTAACAGTCGCTTGGCGCAGCAAAAGTCTCAGCAGGAGGAGCTCGCGACTCTCAACATGGCCAGTGGGCGAGAGCTACGCGCCCGTAATGATGAATTATCGACATTCGAGAAAGAGAGACACGAACTCAAGTCGGCCTGGGAGAAAGAGAGACACGAACTCAAGTCGGCCTGGGAGAAAGAGAGACACGAACTCGAGTCGACTTGGGAGAAAGAAAGACACCAGCTCAAGTCGACTTGGGAGAAAGAGAGACGCGAGCTCAAGTCGGCCTGGGGGAAAGAGAGACACGAACTCAAATCGGCCCTGGAGAAAGATATGGCTGGACTCAAGAACCTGCAAAGCCAGGTGGATGAGCAGGGAAATCAAGTTGCACAGCTATCAAAGGCGCAAGAGACGATTTTGGGAGACCTCAATACACTCAAGGCAACGACCGACGTGCTCGACGACGACACCTTCGGAGAGTTATTGGAGTTTGTCGAGAACCAGCTACCCGCGGTCAAGAACGACCTGGATGAATTCAAGAAAGCCAGGTCGTGGCTTGCTCAAGTCATTGCCGGGGACGCAACCCATGTGTGCGACAGCGCCAAAGCAGCTGAACAGCTCGAGTCCAAGTTCAACGAGCTTCAAGCGCAATTAACGGCGTCAATCTTGGAATCGGTCTCGGCAGCTGCTCTCCAGAAAAAGCTAAACCCTCATTTCGAGAAGCTCATCAGCGCTTGCGGTGGCCTTGTCCAGGAGGTGAGGGATAAAGTGGATGAGATGGGAACCAGATTGGCTGCTGCAAATAACCGGCTCGCAGTCGTGGAGAACGCATCACTAGGGCAACCTAAGGACGGGCTCAAAGAGGAGCTCACCCAGGAGCTTGAGCAGAAACACACGAGCCTGAGGTCGGAATTTGAACAAAGGTACAACAACCTGACGGTAATGTTCAACCACCTCGATTCCCAGTACCAAAACATCAGTACCAAGCCCATGGTCGAGCAAATCGCCCACCATTACCACAGCGTGCAGCCCATCAACGAACAGATATACAACGAAATCCGGCAGGTTGCAAAGCGGCAAGATCGGGTGGAGGAGCATGTCAAGAGCATTTTCGAAGAGCCCAGGCACAAGCGCCCACGGATAACGGCGAACACGACGATGCAGCCTTTATCGAATGGTCACAGCAGTTGAGCCACTAGCAACCCCACACCATGATGGTGCTCTTTCCCGTGTGTGCGCGTGTATATATATATCTAGCTATCTTTGGCCGGCAGAGCTGGGTTTGGGGACTGGGCTAGGCACCTGCGTCTGCTCGATGAACGAGCTTAGTGAAATTTACACATGGATGGCGACCGACAAGATATTGGAAACGGAATGCATTTTGGGGTGAATAACAAAGGGGCGTTTCCAGACAGGGACGGCATTGGGCGTTTTGTTTCTGTTCTTTCACTTGGACTTCCTTTTCATCTCATTCCATGTCTCTTCTTGCTGAGTGTAATTGTTTATGCCCACACCGCATATATTTTACAGCAGATAGCAAACAGATACCCTTGGGCACAAACGATCGACGCTGGGTGGAGACTGCAAAAGAAAGACATGAAATGGCGCCAACATATTCCAATTGACTGAAACCCATCGTACTAGAAGCATTCATCTATGAATAAAATTGTTTCTTAAGTAAAGGGAGTTGGTACCCGGACGCCTCGCTCCTACAATTTTTTTTTTTTTTTTTTTTTTTTGTTCTTTTTCTTCCCCTGACAGGAAGATACCCTTTTCTTCTTTGTGTTTGGCTGCTCATGTTAGTGTTGTTCCTGGAATTGTTGGAATTAGTTGCCCGTTTTTTAAGTTCCACAGGGCTGGATACGGTGCGTCATGCCTGAGCATCGTTGAAAAGAGAAAATGCATGTAGCTAAGTACCCAATTGTCGGTACCTGTCCCGTCTCACTTCATGATCGGAGATGCCCAACCAGGCTGGTTCAAAAGCTGGAGAGACAATGGAGTGGCACTTGAGCCTCCACAACCCCAGCCCAGTCCCCAGGCCTGCTTACCTAACCGCGGCAGAGACCCATGAGCGTGTGATTGACGGTTCTGGGGTGGCCCCTCCAGCGCCTGGGCAATTATGGCAAGGTTCACTGGACGCTTGATTAGGTTCCCGCTTGCGCTTGCGAGGGTCAGCTTCCAGCAGCCGGGCAGCCAGCAAACCGCAGCACGACTCCACCCCCCAAAAGGACGACGGCCGGCTGCGACCTGCCACCAACCCTTGGCCTTGTCGCGGTGAGAGACGGATCGCCTCACTCGGGCACGATTGAGACCACCACATCACCTGCCACGCGCATTCGAACACCCCCCGATAACGCGCCGCTGGATAGCCGCATGCATCGCCCTCTCTCGCACCGCGCCCTGATATGGGAGAGGTGTGCTTCCCGCGTCCCGTCTCGCAGAGCGTCGCTGTGAGGGCCGTTGACGGCACCGCGCGCCCGTCGCCTCTTTCGCTGTCGTCCGGGCCTGCACTAGGAGTTTGAGCGACAAGCCGCATGAAATTCCCCGAACACCACCACCAACCAGCCACTCCCCGCCATCACGCCCGTCGCGCCTTCATCGCAACATCGTATGTGTTGTCCGTCTGTCGTCTGCCTTGATTGCCGCCGCCTCGATCAGTTCGTGTTGCGCATTCGAGCTGCCGGCTAACCAATCGCCGCGTGCGCATCCGCTCCAGGTCCAATTGCACACCTCACCCGTCACGACCACGCCCATCGTCGCGCGACCAAGAAGCCTCGTCGCCTGGCTGAAAAAAAGAAAACAAGGGAAACCCCAAAACGGATTAACGACATACCCGACCGGCCTCCGCGGCGCCTTCACGCGACCCCGACCGCCCGCCTTTGTCCGTTTTCGATCGCAGTCGCTGCCGCAAACACCACTCCTTGCCACCTCGGGCTTTGCCGCGCAGCTAGCTGTCTCTCCCGCCGGCGCCATTCCACGCCCGCCTTTGCCCGTTTCTGAGACACCGAGGCCCCGACGCCCATTGCCGGAACGAGCAGTAGTCCCACGACCACCACCCATGACACGCCTCCCAGAAAATGGATCTTGCGGCGCAGAGAGTCTACAGTCTTGCCCAGCGCATCCTGCCCGACAGGCCACACCATCTCGCGCTGTTCCCCGACCGGAGATATCCCGTTCCGCCAGACTTTTGGCAGCATCATTCTAATCTTCAATACTCCACCTTCCTGTCTGATACCGACCGCGGCATCCTCTTAACTCGCCCGTACTATGAGATTCGGGAGGAGCCCGATCCACTCCCACGCAGTCCAGCGACCGCGGCTTCGAAGCTAGAACCTAAGAAAGCCGTGACCAAGATGTCTTTCAAGGACTACCAGAATAGCAAAAAGAAACTCTCGTCCTCGCCGCCAGACTCCGCCCCGCAGCCACGACAGGACGCGAAACAAGGCGGCACCGATGGGCCCAGGCCGGCAAAGCTCCCTGTACCCAAGCCTGCCGACGGTAAGAGGAAAGTGTCCGACGTGTCGGTCAGCGCCGGCTCTACTCCCAAGGATGATATCGTCAAGAGGTATGAAGCAGGACCAGGCCGCTATTGGTCTTATTCGGGCTCGACCCTTCGGGTTATCTTCCGCGATTCACTGACAACCATCTGACTTGCAGGCCTAGAGTGCCGTCAAGGGAACCTCTGAGGAATGGTAGGAGCCCCTCTCCAAGCCACGGCAGGAGATCGCCAGATTTCCCCGATAGCGCCCGTCCTCACAAGAAAATCCGCGTGGGCGACGTCGCAAAACCGGATGCATCGCGCACACCAAGGCTAGACGCCGGCGCCAACAAGAGCTTGCCCGCCTCCGCCGACAGATCCACGTCCCATAGGGACGTCAAAAGCGGCGGGCATGTTCTCGCGAACGGTCGCAGCATCTCAGCAAGCAATAAAGCAGCCTCGCCCCAGAGACAAACCGTGAACGGGCTCAAATCCTCCAGCATGGTCAGGTCCGAGTCGTCCGGGAAAGCATCAGTTCCTCCCCTCCTATCACCTCTCAGGATCTCGATCGACGACGACCAGGAGATCAAAACCAAGGGCCCAACGAAACGTCCGGCGGATACGGTGGCCGTCCCTAAGGTATCTGGCAGGGCTGAGGGGCTCGCAATCAAAAAGCCAGCAAGGCCGTCATTACCTCCCTTGCTTTCGCCCACTCTTCCAGATATTGTGGAGCAAGAGCTCGCGCGAGCGAAGATAACACCACCAAAGGGCGATATTAACTCCATTGAGAGTCGGGCGGTGGATTCTCCCAGCGTGGGGGGGAAGACGGTTCCCAAGGCCGAGGACGAGCCCGAAGTCCCTCAGTTGATTGTAAATTTGAAGTACAAGAAAAAGAACTCGTTGCGTGTCCAGCGGCTGCTAGCATTGCAGCCCGCTTCCAAGATCGGGTCGCTGAAGAAGGAGCGATCGATGAGCGTCGAGGTCAACTCGCCTCCGGCCAAGAAGCGACCGCGAGGGACAGAAGCTGCGGCGGCGGAGTCGGTTGCTACCAAGCGACCCAGGACCTCAATGGACAGCATCATGGTCTCGAAACCAGTGGCCCCGTCGACGCCACTGAAGACGGCCGCCACGGCCATGTCTCGGGTGGCATCGAGCAACTCCCAGGCTCAGACGCCAGGCGACACGGCAACGACGGGTCTTACCCCTGGGCCAGGTGACCGTCCCTCCACGAGCCACGAGTTCGACCCTTCCAAGGGCATGTCGTCGGCCACCCTACGTCGAAAAGGTGGCGAGTACACGAACCTGGGGACACAGCTGAAGCATAAACGGGACGGCATCCTCAGGCCAGTTGCGGGCGCCAACAAGGCCGAGGTGATCGGAAACCTGACTAGCTCGGATAAGAAACGAGTTGCAGCCCTGAGCCTCGAGATGGTCCTGTCCTACATCGTCGGATTCGACGCCGTAAACCAGTCCAGGAATCAGGATCGGAAAGCTGGCGACTTCCAGCTGTGGGAATCCCTGATCCCGCATCTGGGCGAGCTCCGGAACTTCACTCGCTCCTACAAGGCGCTGGACGGGATTGCAATGCAGCTAAACGCCATTGTGATCGAGGAGCTGATCAGGGTGTACTACCACCACGACATCGCGACTGTCGGGACCAGGATGGTGCGTTTCGGCAAGAAGCTCCACGAAACGTGGGTGGAGGCGCACGGCTGTGTCAGCACTATCACCGAGGGGTCCATGAAGGCGGACCTTGGCCCGTGGTCGAGGCCGTCTAGCGCTGCCGCTCAGGCGCTCCAGGTGCTTCGCCAGTGGGCGCAACGCGAAAGTGTTGACTGGCGACCCCAGCTCTCGCTAAGGATGAGCAATGGAGCCTGATAGACGAGCAAGATGGCCCCAAGGGCCGATCTGGCCGCGCGACCTGTTCCATCTGCGGAGACACTATTAGCATCAGCCTGATGAGAGACGGAGCGAATAATCCCCAGCGAACATGTTAACTTTGCCTCTCCGCCTTTTAACTGCCATTTCTTTTCTCGGCTTTTATTCTTGATGTCCTTTATCGTATCGCGGTTTTGCTGTCTCCTCCATTCCCCCATCGTCATTCACATCTGTTTTCTTTCCCCAATATGTCTACTTCCTAAATGGCGAGGATAATGAATCACAGGCGTGCTGGAGTTATATATCTGTGCTATCCCCTGTCTACCTACCTACTATGATATCCCTGGGCTTTTTTCTCCCTCTCCTGCTGTGTTTATCCCCCCCCCCCCCCCTTTTTTTTTTTTTTTTTCTTCTTTTTCTTACTATCTTCCCCTTCATCTCCCTGCAAATACTCTATTTCGCTCTCTGTTCTTGTTTCTTATCAAGTGGCTTGGAAGCCTACTATTTATTATCATGGCTCGCTCCGGGTTAAGGAGTCTGCCGCCGCTTCTCGCGCATGTATCTGGCCTAGCGTTCCTTGTACGAACCATGAATTTCTAGTGAGAACCAAGGGGTCATACTTGCCGCCTCGGTGGTTATGCCTTGATGGCCAAGGGGCCGTGGGCGTCTCTGGTGTTGCTAATCAGAAAATACGACGCTCCAATGTGGAGGCACGAAGAATACCTGCCTCGGTACCTAGATAGTCAATCTAGACCTTAAGATTCCAGAGGCAAAGCCCTTGTGTTACAGATTGCCCATATGTATGATCATCACTGACGACATCCATTGGATTGCCCTCTTATCTTTTACTCAAATCTAGGCGTTGAACACAGAGCCGCCGTCACCCAAGCTCGTTCATGACGAAAAGAAACGGCATTCCGTTTGGCTTAATTTTTGGCATTTTGTTTTTTAATATTTTTCTGTATCTTTCCTTCTAACTATATTTTCCCAGTTTTGTCTCGTTTCCTGTTCCTGTATCCCCTCCTGTTCTTATATCCTTATGTGTCTTTTTTTTTTTTTTTTTTTTTTTTTTTGGCGGTGGTGCAGGCGAGAGGCGCCTCTGCCACCCGTTTTTTCTTGGACGAGCGCCAGTACCCAGCTGTGAAGTTTGAAAACAGCGACATGATGCATGCAGTCAAAAGGTGGGGCGGAGGACAGTTGACGCCCCACCTCGCACGAATCAAACGCCACTGACGGAACCTTGCGTTCTCTTTTGAGAAGCACAACCTTGCGCTCCAACTTTAGCGCAGAAGTCTCTCCCGACTGCCAGTTTCAATGCCACCAAACAAAGCACTCTGACAACCAACCGAAAGCGTCCTTGGCTGGCACCTCAGCTCTCTATACCTTCTTGCCGGGCTCGGGCAAATCCTCACACCATTGCCGCTTCATTGTACCGCCAGCCGACTGCCGCCTATCGGACTTCATAGGGATCTAACCAGCGCCTCCTGCATGCGTTTTTGTCTGGGCAAACTACCCGCCCGGCCAGTTGGTTTGCTCCCTCGCCGGGCTCCGCTCGCATCGTGGGACAAATGGCGCCAGCACCGGCAAGGGTAGGCTCCCAAACAACCCGGGGAAGTGGGACAGCGCGACCCCTTCGCCGCGCCCCACCCCGACAGGCCAAGGAGCGGTCGGCACCTGCGGCTGCGTCGCCCCGCCCGGCAGGGCCCGGAGCTCGTCCACAGCGAGTCACACGAAGCTCTGCTGCGGCCACGCGCCCGCAGCCCTCGCCTTCGCCCTCGAGCGAATATGACTGGTCGCCGCCGCCGCCCAGCAAATCTCGTGCTGCGCCGCGCCAGGCCCGTAACCCCAAGAGGAACCGCCCGCCCCTCGCAGCCTCCCGCTCGCAGGGTGTGACCAAAAAACGACACCGGCGCCACAGCCCCGTCGGCGCCGTCACCATCGACGACGACCATGTCGTCCATCTGGCTGCTGCCCAATCTGGGGACCAGGCGCCCCGATCAGTCGCCGCTGAGCAGCTCGCAGAGCAGAGCTCCGGCGCTCGCCATCTGCCATGGAGCGAACTCCCCTACATGATCCTGGTCGACGTCTTCTCGTTTGCTGCTAGCCCACTCGACAACGCCGCGTCGGTGCGTTGGTTGGCCGAGGCAAGCACGACTTGCCGCTCCTTCGCCGAGCCAGCACTGACGGCATTGTACCGAAGCCCGCCCCTGCTCAGCCTGGCCATGGCACATGGCTTTGCCGACCTCTTGGCGATGCCGCCTTCCGTGACCATGTTCAACTACCGCCAAAAGGTCGAGTCCCTCTCTATCGATGTCGGTTCCATAGCTGCCTTGACCTTCAAAGGCCACCACCTCGATGTTAATCGCATGGTGCTACGCTGTCCCCGGCTGGCTGAGTTGGACTTCTTCCACCAGAAGGACATGGCGCCATATCGACAGCTGGACGATCGCCTCCGATGGACATACCCTCGTTCGCTCTTAGACTGCGTCGCTCACGGCGGCACACCCGAGCCGCCATCCGAGCTGTCTGCCGAGAATCAACAATGTTTCACACTCATGCGGGCCTGGCGATGGAGTGCGAGAATGATGGGCCCCGAGCTTGACTTGGATCAAATAAAGTCGATCCATCGCTCCCGTGGGTTCTCAAGCCTACGCAAAATCAGCTTTGTCAACTTCCAACGACCATCGCTCAAAATCAAGAACGCCGATGACGCCCAGATCGCTACAATGGACAAGGAGCACGCCGCTGACTTTGCGGCGCTCATCCAGGCGCTGCCGGCGCTGTCACATCTTGTTCTCGATTCTTGCACTGTTGCCAACGAGTATCTCTTGCCTCTCCTCCCCACGACTTTGGAGAACCTAGAGCTCATCAATTGCTGGGACATCACGGCTGACGCACTGGCCGACTTTCTCGCCTCGCATGGTCACGACCTACGCCACCTTACCCTCAATCACAATCAGTCGCTGAGCTTATCTTTTTTACCGCTGCTGGGATCATGTTGTCCAAAACTCAAAACACTGCGAATCAACCTTGCGTACTATGCGCACCACGTGAGCTACAACGACTCGAAGCCTTTGTACGAAGAGTTGTTGCTGCCAGACCAAGTCCCAATGTGGCCTCAGAGCATCCAGGTCGTGGAGATAGAAAACATGCGCAAGTGGACACCAGAAGCAGTCGAGATGTTCTTCAAATCCTTCATCGACTGTGCCCCAGACATGCCGGACCTCCGCCGGCTCAGCCTCAGAGCCATGCTGGATATTCCTTGGCGACAACGAAGCGAGATCAGGGAGACGTGGGAAATGCGACTCAAAAGGTGTTTTGCCCGGAACCCAACGCCTCCACGGCCCTGGAAGTCCCTAGTCGACGTAACGCTCGCGCACGAACCCGAGGCGCAGCCGCACAGGAAGCCGGCAAAGCGCAGGTCCTCGACCGAGCACAGCGGGCCATCACGCCGCAGCGGGCGAATATCGGCGCAGGCGTCGGGCCAATCTTCACGTGCCAGCAGCGTTGCGCGGGGGCTGAGGAGGCTCCATCGCGGCCAGGTCTCTTACCGAGAGCCGGACAGCGACGAGGACATGGATGACATGGATGAAGGATCTGGGGAGGACCAGGAGGATGAGGGTGATGCGATGGGAGGCAGTAATGTCGGTGCACCGTCGCCAGCATCCGACGTCCCTCTGGATTTTGTCCAGGGGCTCTGTGAGGTGGTCGATCTCCGGTTCGATAACCAGAAGCCGACGGAAATGCAGTTCAACATGGATGATTTCCTGGACCAGGACGACGAAATGTCGGATGAGGACTGGGATGGCGACGTTGACGGGGATGACGACCAGTACGCATGGTAGCGGCAAATACCCAGGGAGCACAGCGATAACCTTTCCAAGACATGTTCCAGTTCTGATGAATAAATTACTTTCGTCTCTGCCATCTTCCACGGCTTGATACACAGGAGTTCATATTTAAAATAGTTGCATTGTGCTGATATACAGAAGCAGACGTTGTCGTCTGCCTCGGCAAGGTTGGTGGTTATTGCCAGTGCGAAGTGTAGGTAGGTATCCTCGTGCCTGATTGAAGTGAACGAGTCGAGTGGAATGAGGCTCGCCTTGGCCAGGCTCAAATCCAGGCATCCATGTTCCAGTCTCCAGGCGTGGGCGAAGGAACTGATGCGTCACCACGTGACCGCGCAAACTGCCAGAACTGGGCGGGCTGGAGAAGGTCCAGATGACAGGGCCACTGATTGGCTCGTAGCGGGTCTCACTGCCCCTGCGAGCGCATGGAAGGAAAGGGCAGGGTCGCGATAGAAGACGTCCATCGAACCCCAGAAAATTGGCCCCATTTTGCGTGTGCTTGGCTCGGAGGAACGCGTCTTGCTGCGTGCATCCGTTCCGACTCCCTTTCCTCACTTTCCTTCCTCGCGCGACTGACTGCCCGCCCAGGCGCTGTTACAGGCGACACAATTCCAACAGGCCTTGTCGGTCGGGTTTTGATACTTGTCACTCCTTGTTGTGACAAGTTTAGGTAGCTTCTTCCCAATTCCTTTGCATTGGGATTCTTATTTTTTTTTTTTTTTTTACTCTTTTGATCTTGTCCCGACTTCAGCCCTCTTTTTCTTCTTCCTTTCGCTCCCTGTCCCCTTTAGCCTCGCGCCCACTCACTCATCGATTCTTCGACACACCTTCTCTTTTCCCCTTGTCATCTTTTTTTTTTCTTTTTTTCTTTTTTTTTTCCTCTCACACCTGCACTATACATTTAATTGTGCCGCGACTTTTTTTTTTTTTTTTTTACCCCCTTATTGCCTGCTGCCGTTGTCCCCTGCCAACACAACAAACATCCGACTCAACCACATTCAATGCTCTGGACTATCTTGTAAACAGGCCAGAGGTGGTGCTCATCCCCTGTTCTCATTCCTTCTCTTTCCCCTTCGCGCACATTCTTTTATCCTCTGCTCTTTGTTGGTTGTGCGACAACCAATAAGCCAGGCTCTTTGAACTTTGGGCGTTTAGGAGTCGGCAGGTGGAGGCTGTGGTTAGAGCCGCGCCTTTGCGCACGCACCTTATTATTTACGCCTCACCCTCATTCGAAAGGCGCAGCGCAACTCTCGGCTCTGCACCTTGCGCCCGCCCTTGCGCTTTCGCGTTTGTCAGCCTTGTGCCCCTAATTGCCAACCGACCATTGTCGGGAAGCCAGGGGCCACTTTCGATCCGTTGAAGCACTAGGGTCTTGAGGCCGGGCCTGTTTCGCGCCACGCCTCGCGCACCCTCCTAGCCAACCCATCTCGCCTGGGCTGGCTCGGATCAACATCGTGCAGCGCAAACGAAGCTGTCCGGCCGTGTCGTCCTTCACACCGTCCACACCCCAACTCTTCATTCTAGCCGATTGCCCACCTTGGCGCGTCACGTCAGCAGCGGGGGCGTACGTATCGGCCTTTGGACGCCAGCACAGGGCCATCGCCAGATAGCGTCACGACCACCGCCGCATCAGCCACTATTCCCTGGGCTTGGGGCTGGGAGGCAGGCAGGTCGGGCCCGGGTCATAGACGGAGCAGCCGCCACGCCCGTGTCGGCCCTCGGCGCGCCTTGCATGCGCCATGTCCGCCATGGCCCCGAATGGCGTGGCGCACAACATGCCCTTCCTGCACCGAAACTGGGTCTCCGGGCTCAACCAAGCGCGTGGGCTGACGCCGTGTGAAGACCACCCGGTCAAGAAGCGCCGCCGTCTCTCACATGACTCTCCCAAAGTCAATGGCCATTCCAGGCCCTACGGCGGCGCCGACTTGTGTCTGCCTGAGGAGCCTGGCAGTCTGCAAAAGGCTCTGAGCATCGAAGTCCTCCGTATCTTCCACAGGGACACGTCACGTGTCAAGTACGACAAGGTCTTCAACGGCAGTGCTGTGCCGTATGCCATCACCTCACGTGCACGCTGCAGAGTCACCATCCAGAGTCACGAGGACGGAGACAAGCAACTTGTCTTCTGCGACAGCCAGGTCTGCGATGTCAAGACGTACAAGAACCCAGTCGGCCCCTCCTTCATGGCCAGGATCCACCTCCCCAGGCCATTTATCGTCCCTCATGAGAAAATCTTGATCGGTCGCAGCGACGACTGCGTCTTCGATCTTGCCGACTCCTACACGCTCCATCTGGAGCTTGAGGGCGCCGGTGACCCCAAATGGCCCCCTCCCAACTTGCTCGGACTGGATGAAGACGAACTGTTCCCCGGCATCCCGGGTTCGTCCCGCTTCTGTGTGCTCGCAGCGACCCTCGACGACATCTTCCCGCGGTCGAGATCGCTGCTTGGGGTGACCCTCAGGCACCGAGACTGGGATGTTGAACAGCCTACTGACCTCGCTATGGACGCCGACATTCGCTGGACAACTGGCTTCTCAGACAGACTGGTGAAAAGGCGGCTGGAGAAAGGGTTTGGCCAGTCTATTACATTCATCGACCCGGACGAGGACCTGGTTCCAGTCAACGGCAGGCTGAACGGGCTTGCAAACGGAGATAGGCTTCCTAATGGGCACCACGCCGGGGATGCGTGCACGACAAATGGCCATGTTCTCAATGGGAACGGCCACAATCATGTCAATGGCGACGCCGATGACTACGACGAGGAGGGGGATGGCGATACCACGCCGAGGAAATCACTGAGGGCTAGGGGCACGAGCAAGGTTTACAACCTCAAAGTCCTGAGCGACAAGGCCCACGGGAAGGACCGCAAGAGGCGCAGGATGTTTGATAGCAGAGACGACAAGGGAGCCGACGAGAGCTGCACCGTGCTCTACACCCTCCCAACAGAACACGTTGTCATCGAAGGACTTGTTTGCTGCGTCTGCGGCATTCTCAACCATTCGGTGAACGAGCTCCGAGCCCACTTTCTTTGCCACCCGCGCTACGACTTCCACCTGGAAAATCGGCTAGGCAAGGGCGCGTACACGGTTGACGTGTCCATCTCCACGGAAGCGGGCACTTCAATACGCCCAAGGGTCTATCAATTGGGTCGACCAACCAAGCTGCTAGATCTTGACAGGTATATTGATGGGGACGACTCTTGGGTCACCTCGCGTTACGGTCCGGAGAACGACGCACCCGTAACTGAGAGAAACCTAGCGCCAGCATCAAGGCGTGTGCAGGTAAGAATCAAAATGAAAAATGCGAGAGAAGAGGGGTCGGGTGTAGCCGGTTCCATGGTGCCAATAACTGACCGGCCATCTCCAACGACAGCCAAGACCCGCGGTAGGCCGCGCCAACAGCAGGCCCGTGGTGCCGAACGTGAAGAATCGGCTGTTTGATCCATTAAGCAAGACGGAGCTGGTGCCTGGCGCGGACGTGCCCAAGACTGTGTGTGACGACGTGTGGCTCATCCAGAAGCACCGCGACCACTTGCAGGATTTCGTGGACATCGGGCCGAGCGAAAAGGAGTACATGAAGGAGTGGGACGCCTTCAACTTCAAGAACCGCATGTCCTCCGAGGCCTACATCAAGCGGGGGTTCGTCTCGTTTGTGGCGGCCAAGGCCTCGTGGCTCGTCGGATCCGAGTCGAGGATGGTGGAGTTTGGCAAGCACTTGGCGGTGCTCACGGCCAGGGGTTCGATTAACGAGTCGGCCATCGAGGAGGCACGAGTTCTGATAACCGAGGCCAAGAATCACCGCAAGGCGACGTCTGGCGGGTCGATGGGGTCAGAGCCGGTGCCGAACCCGGTGCAGGATGCCGTGAACCGGAGAAGCTCGGCCGGCTGCGGCATGTGCGGGAAGCCAGTGAAGGGACCGCAACTGCTTGTGTGCTCCAACAAGGTCAGTACCCCGAGTGACCCCCCATGTTTGGCGATATGCCAACCGCGCTGAAAAGCGCTTGGCTTGGATCAGTCGCTGACAGAAAATGTGGAATCACTCAGATCTGCGGTAAACGTGTTTACCACAAGAAGTGCGTTCGCCCGACGGCAAAGTTGTCGGTTGAAAGCTTGCATTGGCGTTGCAACGGATGCGCCGCACGGGCCTGATGGAACCCCCAACCAAGGACCTGACTGCCTCTGGACTTGATCTTGCCGAAGATGCGTTCAGGAGCCAGGTTGTTTGAGATCATTCACAACATGTCGGCCTTGCGTACGGGAATCCCCGAACCGCGGCCCCTTGCGATATTTTCCCGAAGATTCTACCCACAGAGGAGCGGCACGCGAACGGACACCCTCTTCACGTCCATCTTCTCCCTCCTGACTGCTTTGGACACCTAGCCTAATTCTGGGGTTAGGCGCCCAGGTGCCTACCTACATCGGCATATCTATCTGGCACCAACATGGTGCATTCCCTGCTGACCCGGGGAACGTGGTGTTGGAGCCTAGCTGCGAGCCGGGTCCATCCGATTGTGTTCCCTGACGAGGAGAAAGCGGGCAGCGGAAATCCGCGCTGATACTACATTTGATCATAATAAATTCCCAGGCAGCCACCTAACTGGTACCTGGTTTTGTATGTATACCTGCCTACCTGGGTCCTGGCGTCTTGTGCGACAGCGATGCCTTGTTGAAGCGATTGACCCTGGTTGGAAGCAATGGGGATGTCAGAAAGCTGGAACTGTGCCTGCCCTCCCGCAGCTGACATTCTTCAAAGTCACAAAACACACTCTCTTCCAAGGGAAGGCTGCCGCCCGCTCTGTTGTAGAGGCCGCGACGTATTGCACGCATGCATGTGACTGGTTTGCGCATTGGCAATAAGCCGAACGAGCTATCATTTTATGTTCTGTCTTGCTTTTTGGTGGTGTTCTGGTGTGATGTGATTGTCGCAGCGATCACACCTCAGCCTCCTACCGCATTTAGACCGTTTTCTGCGAAAACGCAGATTTGCCTTTGAGAGTTTGTAATTGATTTAATTTCCGCTGGGCTTCCTTCCGAGTTCCTATTCCCTTTTCCTTTTTCATTTTCTTCTCCCCTGCGATTTTCTTTTCCCTTTGAAAACCCCTATCCTTTTTCCTGTCCCAAACTCCTTCAACAGTTCCTGTCGTTTTACCTATGCAAGTCCCGAGCCGACAAACTTTCAAGGGTGATACCGTCTGGATCATGCAGCCATGGGTGCAGGTTTCAAATTAGACTTTCAGTCAGGACGAATTCTGGCTTCAACCGGAACTTGGGGCTTTGAACAACCGACTGTATGTTGCGTTTCGATTGAATGAAATGGTTCTGCTGTAAGGCAGTTATTAATCTATTTGTATTATTCCACACACTTTCACTAACTATTGCGTTCCGATTGCGAAGAGATGTTTTCAGTATATACTCTGGTATATTTGAGGCCATCTGATTAATATCTTGGGTAAATTTCCAAAAAACAAACACGCTTTTAAATAATGATAACCATCACAACAGGATATAATTACACCGTTGAAATTGACAACGGCCGGATGCTGGGAAAGGGCAAATGCCTAATTAGGAATAAAATCACTCGTAAATCCGGACTGGACAATGAGACTTTGCGTAATTACCCGAAAGAGCCTCGCTGCTTAACATTGCCGGAGGCGTCCTCGACCAGGCTTAAGTGTAACCAGAGTCTCTCACAATTTTACATGTTAACAGGTAGTTCTAAATACAGGAGTCTGACTTGAGGAGGATAACAAATGGCATCACACAAGCATTTCCATTTTGAATGTTGAAAGACAACGTAGTAATAAGGTCTTTCCACCCACGCCTGGCCACTCAGAAAATTGATAGCAGCCGACAAGAGCGATAGGAATACGGGTTAATTAGCAGGGAAACGCGACCAAAGCGGGATGTATTTAATGTCATTTCCCATCTCATGATTTCAAATGATGTATACTAAGTTATCTTCTTTTGGCCGGACCAGATCATCAACATGCGTTTGCTTTCATATATTTAATTGAATCGTATGTCCATATCCATTTTGATTCCTGCAATCGTTACACGCGCTCGTAATAAATATTGAATGTGTTGTGCGCACTCAGTTTGGCGCGAGGCAGCGGGGAATAATGATCAGTGCTCTGGCCCTGTAATGTTTTCAATGCCTGGGAGTCCCCAGCCCAAGCAACTCAGCAAAACACGCTGCGTAATTACGGCATCCATGGCGCAGCACAATGTCTGTGTATCCTACAATCAAACAAGCCACATGATGCCGGCCGTAGCAAAAGCAAACCCCGTACAGGTACCAAGAAAGGCAGAGCAAAACGGGAAGAAAAAGAAGAATACGAGAAGGAGAAAACGCTGACATCCTTCCGTCGGTCTATGTTTCAACAGGATAACCTGGGGCAAGCTGGAGCTTTTCCATGCTCCAGCGACAGAAACAAAACTACATTCATCACCCGTTCCCAATGACTAGGGTTCACGAGCTGAGAAACCTTCCGCGAACAGCAAGAAGAAAAGAGAGAAGATGAAAAATATGCAGGAACAATCAGCGAAGCGCATATGCATACATACATCTGGTAAACGAGAAAAGCTGTGTACACGCCATACAAGCGCCCAGCACGGACCGCTGTCCCAAAGGAGAAAACCAAACCCAGATGCGTAGACTCACCGAGCCTCGCCCTCGGGCCTGTCGCCGGCACGCCATGTGTCCTCCTGGCGCGTTCCGGGCGGCCTCCATGTCGATGTGCTGGCACCCCTGATGCGAGCGCCTCGCCCAGGCAACTCGTCTGACTTCTTGTTGTCCTCGGTCGACTTGGGCAGGGCGTAGCCGTTTACGTACGACCGCGGCGGACCGCCGTTGAATGCGGGGTGGCTGGTCGAGACGGGGCTCTCGAATATGGGCCCGTTGAGGCCACCGTCGAGCCCGGACTTGTTGCTGAGCGGGAGAATGGGGTTCTTGGCGGTGGCGTCGGCCAGGGACTGGGCCTTGCGGTCGGCCTTGTTGCCCTCCTTGGTGCGGTCATAGAGGTACAGGCCGAAGAAGGTGAGGGCGATGCCGACCGCCTGCAGCTTAGTCGTCGGGCTGCGGAACCAGATCAGGGCGATGACGATGACGAACACGCGCTTGATTAGACTGGCGACCGAGTATGTCACGGGCGACACCATAGACAGCAGCACAAAGGCCATGATGTTCTGGCCAAAGTGGAATGTCCCGTTGAAGACGAACTCGATGAACAGGCGGCCGTGGTCGAAGGAGCCCGGACTCGCGTTGAGGTCCACCGAGCCGTCGTACAGGAAGTCGCCCAGGATCCCGACGCCCTCGTTCCAGGCCCAGATGGGCACCGTCAGCACAAAGGCCATCCCGGACGAGTAGCAGAGCAGGTTGAGCTTGTCGAGCTTGCGCGAGCGGGCGCCTAGACCCTCAGCTTCGGCCCGGGCGGCCTCGTTGAAGAGGCGCTTGGAGAAGATGTTCTGCGTCACAAAGATTATGGTGGCCAGTAGGGCGTAGAGGATGCCCAGGAATTCGCCGCCCCACTTGTGTTTGCCGGAGCACGCGAGGATGACACCTAGCGTCAAGGGCACGAGGGACAGGTACGTGGCGGCGGGGTAGCGGATGTTGAAGATGAGGCGGTAGGCGAAGACGGTGAAGAGCGGGGAGAGGCCCTTGATGGTGTGGACGAGCGACACAGGGATTTTGGAGGTGGCGGTCGAGCTGAGGAGGTGGCCAAAGATCTGGAAGGCGGCCAGAGGGAGGGTGGTGTGGATGACATCCCTGGTGGGGGGTCTGATGCCGTGCTTGAGAGCTGGTATGGCTGCGCGCAGGCCGGGGAAGATCGAGGCCAGCCACGATAGCAGGACGCAGTACGACGAGACGAAGGCGAACTGCACCAACGTCAGGGTGGCGGGCTTGTCGAATGCGTTGAGAATGGATTTGGACGACGTGTTGGTCAGCGCGGACGAGGCGTACCACACGACGCAGAGGAACTGTAGGTTGCAAGCTGGGGGTCAGTCGCAAGAAGCGGAGAAGGAGGGGTCCAGGGTGGGCGGCGCACTATGAGTCTAGGGGAGACGGGGGCCTTGAGGGCGTCGGCAATCTCGTGGGCGTTCTGGCTGACGCTGCCATGCCTTGCCCTGATGGTGCGCAGGGCGTCGCCGATGCTCTTCTGCCTGTCATGGCCGCGGCCCATGCTGATGCCGTTCGGGGCGGCGCCCCATCTCACCCCTCGCGCCTGGCCATTGCTGTCGGACCGGGGTAGCCAGTGGCCGCCGTTTCCGTTGCCGTTGGCGTGGCCATTTAGTTTCATGGGGCTGGCGGCATTGCGAGGGAGGACGCCGACGTCGAGGTCGGGGAATTTCTCCATCGACACAGTCTAGGCCCTCGTGTCCGTGGGCGGTAGTCGTCCGCAATAGGCCGAAGTGGTCGGCGCGTTCGCAATCGCGGTCCGGTCCGTCGTCTAGGGGTGTGGTCTTGGGCCCCCTTTTTTTTTTCGTCTCTGTCCAAAGGAGAGGGAAAACCGGCGGGGAATCGGAGTCTGGAGATCGAGCTGCACTTCGCTTCAAGGCGGGCCTGGCAAAAAGAGGGTATTGCACTTGGGCCGCATCGAGAGTCGGGCTGGCTGGCTAAAAGTTTGGTTCGCTTGGTTCGAGCGGAGGCAGTCGTCGGCGCGGGCGTCCAGCTTAGGTAGGTTATCGACGCGCCCATGGAAATTAAAATCCTTCGAGATGGAAAAGATGGGACGCTGTCTCCAACCACTGGTGTGGCACACGTGTGGTACACAAGCTCCACCTCGGCTTTTTACTGGGCGGCCAAGATCAATCAAAAAAAAAAAAAAAAGCAGGCTTCACACACCAAATGCAGGCACCGCGCCAGGAGCGTGCGATGTGCCCGGACAATGGACCCCTGGGCCTGGAGTTGTTGGCTCACTTCAACGTGAGCTTGGCCTTTTTATGGCGACCCTGGAAGCCTGACTGAGGCCCAGGTTTAGACGAGCAGTAATGAGATCACGCATGGAGCGAGTGCAGGTCAAGATGCGACGGCACGGTCTTTAAAATATTATCGGCACCTGGCACCTGGCACCGCCTTACCAGTTCGGAAAAAGGAAAGGACACAAGAAAAAAAAAGGAAAGGACATAGGAAAAGGGAAGGACATAGGAAAAGGAAAGGGATATAGGAAAAGGGAAGGGATATAGGAAAAAAAGAAGGAAAAAGGAAAAAGGCAGGGATATAAGAAAGGAAATAGGAAAAATTAGGATGAGGTTCCAACTACAGCGTTGTTAGAACTGCAGACTTTTATTTAGGCACCGTGGACGGCAGTCGGAGGCCGCCTGGGCAGAAGAACAGATAACCACGCGTCCAGTGACAACATCGAATCCTCTACACACATACCTACAGTGCAGTACAGACAAGGAAGGAGACAAGGAGACAAGGCAGACATGCTGCAGCGCAGCGCAGAAGAAGATTATGTCAAGGCTCGAGGTGGGGCAAATCGGATTACATGCAGCTAGCGCCACGTCCACCGCCACACTTTTCTCCTTCCTCTCCTCCACCAGCCACAAGAGGCTCGTGCTCACGCGCGCAGTGATTTCTTGTATGGCGCCCTGGACGTGACTTCTCGCGAAGGTTGCTTCCATTTCCCGGCATATTCATCGTTATTTTTACCATCACCCCAAGCTTCATACACTTGACACCATCCCGTCGCGGGTGGCTTGTTTCTCTCTGCTCGTATACTTTTCCTTCGCCTGTCAAAAATAAGCATCCGCCTGTGCACGTCTCGTTCGACAAGGCTCTCGTTGGGGACTCACTTGGGGCCAGGCCCCATCCCATCCGCGAACATGGCGGCCTCAAAAATGACCAAGAACCAGATGCGGAGGGCAAAGAAGAAGGATGAGAGAAAGGCAAAAACACAGGTGCGTTATGGCGACAGTGCGTCGCTTGTGCCCGATACGGCATTCCCGGCTGACTTTCAGTGGCAGGCTGCGACCGAGACACCAGAGCCAACAGCCGTCAATGGCGTTTCCGACGAGACCTCCAAGGGTGATGCGCCAGCAGAACCGGCGACCGGCGGCCTCGAGGTCAGGAAGGATGCCGATGCGGCCGATAGGATTCTCGCCGACGGCCCCGCAGACTTCGACGAGGACAACCCAGAGCTGGAGACCATGTACCGCGACATCCTGACAAAATTCAGCATACCGCTCGACGAGGACGGCGTGCCCAAGGACGCAAACAACCGCAAAAAAGCCGAAGTCTTCTACGACCAGGACGACGAGATCCCAGATGAGGACGACGAGGCTGCTGCCGAGACCAGGCTCTCCAAGAAGAAGCGCAAGAATCTGAACAAGCTTTCTATCGCAGAGCTCAAGGCGCTCGTCGCAAATCCCGAGGTCGTCGAGTGGCACGATGTGTCCTCTTCCGACCCGCGCCTACTTGTTCAGATCAAGGCTCAGCGCAATATCGTGCCCGTTCCCAACCACTGGTCGCTGAAGCGGGAGTACCTATCGAGCAAGCGCGGTATCGAGAAGCCACCGTTCAGGCTGCCAAAGTTCATCGCCGAGACGGGCATTACTGAGATGCGCGACGCAGTCCTGGAGAAGCAGGCGGAACAGACCCTCAAGCAGAAGCAGAGGGAAAGGGTCGCCCCCAAGATGGGCAAGCTGGACATTGACTACCAGAAACTTTATGACGCCTTCTTCCGCTTCCAGGAGAAGCCGCCGCTGACCCGGTTCGGCGACGTCTACCACGAAGGCAAGGAGTACGAGGCTGATTACCGCTACTTCAAGCCGGGCGAGCTGAGCGATGCCCTCAAGGAGGCTTTGGGCATGCAGCCCGGCTTCCCCCCGCCGTGGCTCCTCCAGCAGCAGCGCATGGGGCCACCGCCTTCGTATCCGACACTGAAGGTCCCTGGTCTGAACGCGCCCCTGCCGCCGGGCGCGTCGTGGGGCTTCGTGCCGGGTCAATGGGGAAAGCCGCCATTGGACGAGTACAACAGGCCTATTTACGGAGGTGACATCTTCGGAATCATGGCTGCGAACCCCGGCGCCGCCCAGGCGCAGCAGCAGGGGGCGCAACAGCCCTCAGGCGAGCCCGTGGAGAAAACCCTCTGGGGAGAACTGCAGCCTCCTCAGGATGAGTCTGAAGAAGAAGAATCGGACGACGAGGATGAGGACGAGGATGAGGACGGCGATGGTCCTGGGGACATGGAGATGCCCAGCGGGTTGGAGACTCCTAGTGGTTACAGCACGGTCCCCGTCGACGGCCCGAGCGGTGTCGAAAGTAGCATGGGTGGCGAGTTTGACCTGCGGAAACAGAGGCGCGGCTTCGAGACGGAGGAGTCATCAGCACCCCCGCGATCAGCCTACACTGTGGTTCCGGAGCGGCAGGCCCAAGCGACGGGCTTCTTCGGCAGCGACAGGGTGTACGACCTCTCCAAGGCACGTAATGCCGGCGGGCCGCCCGTGCTGGGCCAGGACGACGACAGCGGCCGCAAACGCAAGAAGCCCGGTGATGTGGACGTGGCGCTGGACCCGGACGCGCTGCTGAGCCACGACGGCATCAGCAAGGACGAGCTGAGGCGCAAGTTTGAAGAGGGACGCAAGGAGGATGGCGTCGGGGCCAAATGGCAATACGACGACGATCTTAGTGAGATGATTGCTCAGGAAAGCCGCAAGAGGCAGAAGCTACAGGAGGAAAAGAAGGGCGGGGGTGGTGGCGAGAAGAAAAAGGAGGCAAAATACAGGTTTTAATTGGGACATAGTCAGGCCCGCTCTGTCGGCCGTTTTTGTATTCTGTATTTGTACCTATTCTCGGCGGTTCCTATCTTTGCGGCCAGCAGCGACAAAAGCAGCCTGTTTTAATCTGTCGGGTCATATGTCTCTGGCCTCCCTCGCATGGTACCATAAGTTGCGCCTGGTCATTTTTATGGGTTGATGTGAGATTGGATATGTCTACTTGTCTCGGATTCCCAGCATCCCGCCGAGGGGCATAACCGTTGGGAATTTGTTGTAAGTGTTTTCGCCTCTGAGTTTACTCCATGTTCCTGTTCCTGTTCCTGTTCCTGTTCCTGTTCCTGTTCCTGTTCCTGTTCCTGTTCCTGTTCCTGTTCCTGTTCCTGTTCCTGTTCCTGGTTGAAAAGATAGCTAAAAACGAAAAAGTGGAAGGGAGCGGGAGTTCAGAAGTAGATTCGAAAGGTCCAATATCGTACATCCAGCCGGCCATCCAGGGTCCTATGCGTTCCTATAACCACCTAATTACTCCCTCTGCAACAATTCGTTTTCTTTTGTGATTCCTATTTTTATT